>OY755203.1:34921445-35285041 GCA_963576765.1 Draba incana
CCGGGCCTGAGGTTACCTCCCGGATTTGCAAATGGGCCGAAAGCATGGACTCATATCCGTGTGGGTGTCCGGAAATTTGTGTGATAGTTCCCGCTGCCAGGGTTTGAACCTGGTAGAGGTTGTCAATGCACTCTGGCAGGGTTCGTGTGATAGTTCATGCTGGCAGGGTTCGAACCCGAGGGCAGGGCCGTATCTGAGCCTATGAGTGTGAAACATTTGAATGGGACCCCCACATTCAAGGGGTCCCACTTATTTAAAAAAAAATTAGATTATATATTTAGTTTATATAAAAATATGTTATTTGATGAAACAAATGAAAATTTAGTGAAAAAACATACATATTTTTTGTGAGATCAAATATTTTGTGTAATTATATGATTAAAAAAAAAATTTGTTAAGTAGGTTTTTTCAAAATTTTATTTAACATAAAAGGACATGAATGTATTGTTGTTAAAAAACCCAAATTTTTTTTAAAAAATATCTAAATTAATGTCAATAATTTTTTTTCGTATGGGGCCTCGGAATTCTCAGATTCGGCTCTGCCCGGGGAGGTTGTCAATGCACTCTTCGAACCCAAATTCAAGTCTTTGATCAAAACCAAAGTCTAACTTAACCGGAACTATATGCAGTTGAACCAATGGTTGATACAATTGATAATAATGGCGACGAGTAGAGTATCATCAACACTATTAAAAGATTTTGGAAAACTATTCATGCCTATAATATTAGCCAACAAGGACGATATCATTACAATAAGGATTTATTCGGAAGAGTTAAGATCCCTTAGGCCATCTTTATTGAAGACCCCAGGAGATCTAAAAACACTATTCTTATAATATAAAATTATTAAAACACATATTCTCTCTTCCTTTTACTCAACTTTATACCTTCTCTTTCATCCTTTTACTCAACTTTTATTAATTTTATATTTAAACACTCTCTCTTCTTTTTAAACACTCTCTCCAAAAGATCCAATTTTAGATACTCTCTCTTCCTTTTTAAACACTCTCTCTTTCAAAAGATCCAATTTTATTAATTTTATATTTCAACATACCCCATAACAACACTCTCTTTCTTCCTTTTACAACCATTTTAATAATTTTATATATACTTTAGACCCATGGTGTCTACAATAATCATGCTCTTAGGCCATCTTTATTGGAGACCCCATGGGATCTAATTGTAATATAAAATTATTAAAACACACTTTCTCTCTTCTTTTTACTCAACTTTATACCTTCTCTTTTATCCTTTTACTCAACTTTTATTAATTTTATATTTAAACACTCTCTTTTCCTTTTAAACACACTCTCAAAAAGATCCAATATTAGATCCCTAAAGATCCAAAAAATCTAATTTTATCCACAAACACACTCTCTTTCTTCCTTTTACTCAAATTTTATATTTCAATATACCCCACAAAAACACTCTCTTTCTTCCTTTTACTCAAATTTTAATAATATTATATACACTTTAGATCATTTGGTGTCTACAATAAAGATGCCCTTATATATTAATTGGAGAGTGACATGGCTTATGTGTCTTCACCAAAATCACTCTTCCAATTTAATTGTGACATGTCATTATAAAAAATGTGACATGACATTCTAACATATTACTCCCTAACTAAATTAGTCGAAACTCATTAAAAAAATTAATTTCAAACTAAATTAGCTCAAACTCATTAAAAAATATGTCAATCCCTTATTAGCCAAATTATTGGCTAAAAAGACAATATGAAAGTTATCTTTACAATCACACACGGATATAGATATTGATATCTTTAGCTAAGTATTAATAAAATATATAAGTTGAACATGTAACTAGGAGTTTTCCTAATTTCTTGACTTTAATTAATTTTAGGAAAATTAACCACATTTTTAAATGTGAAAATAAATTATATATTCTTTTATTACATTTAGTCCACTAAAACTTAAGGGCAATTGCAAAAATACCATTTTTGTGTGCACATTTGCAATAATGCCACTTAATTAGGGATGTCCATTTGCAAAAATGCCACTAATTATGAGTTTGTAAAGCTTCAATCTTAAAATTATAAACCCTAAAAAATATTTTGACCCCTAAAACCCCTTAAACCTTCAAAACTAAACCCTAATATAATATAGTTAACTCAAATATAAATTATATAATGAAAAAATAATTTTGAAAAAGTGGCATTTTTGTAAAGATTTTGAAAAGATGGTATTTTTGTAAAGTGGCACTTGAAAAGTGGCATTTCTTAAAATTTATCTAAAACTTATACCCACTAAAATTAAGGGGAAATTGCAAAAATGCCACCTTTTGTGTGTATATTTGTAAGTATGCCACTTAGGAGTGTCCATTTGCAAAAGCACCCCTAATTATGAATTATTCAAGCTTAAATCTTAAAATTATAAACCCTAAAAAAATATTTTGACTCCTAAAACCCCTTCAAGCCTGAAAACTAAACTCTAATACAACATAGTCAACCCAAACATAAACGATATAATGATTTTTTTTTGAAAAAGTGGCATTTTTAAAAATTTCTCTAAAATTAATCTCACAAAAATACTTGAGTTTATCATACTTTCGTTTTTCATTCTAAAATTATTTATAAATATTCGTTTCTCATTTAAAATTAGTTTAGAAATTGATTATTGTAATAATAAAATTCTAAAATTTTTTTAATAAAATATATACATTATTTTTGAAATTAATAATAAAGACTAACCAGAAAAAGAAATTTGCGGCAATTGTAAAAATACCACTTTTGGTGTGTACATTTGCAAGAATGCCACTAATTATGGTTTTTTAAACCCTAAATCTTAATATTGTAAATCCTAAAAAATGTTTTGACCCCTAAACCCATAAAATCCTCAAAAATAAACCCTAGTACAACATAGTTAACCCAAACATAAATGATATAATGAAATTTTTTTATGAAACAGTGGAACTTTTGCAATGATTTTCAAAAGATGGCATTTTTGAAAATTTTCAAAAAAAATTGATATGTTTTATGAAAAAAACTTCCCAAAATTGTAACAACAAATATAATTATTCTTTAGATTTTTTTTCTTTCACACAAGACAATTTGAAAGTAACAAAAATAATTTTTTTAATTTGAAAGTAACAAAAAACATTTTTAATCCGTGTTTCATATATAAAATTTATGTTTATATATTTTTTTAATAATTTATTTGTATTCTAAATTCTACTTAAGATATTCAGACAAGCCAAATTTAACATAATTTATGCTTATGATACAATTCAAATAAATATGAATTGTACATATTTATTTAATAAATAAGTAATCTTTAAGCTATTGGTAGATCATTTCTATTTCTATAGTAAAATTCATCTTTTATATATAAAGAAAATAACAAAATATCAATATCAATATCTTTACAATTTAAGTAAACTTAAAAAAAAAATCAAATATAAGTGTCCAAATTCGCAATTGAATCTAACAAAAAAATAATATTATCCCAGTAAATATTTTTATTTTAGATATTGTTATTCAAAAATAAAATAATTCACATGGGTTTAACCAAATGGATATTGAACACAATTGATCACAATATATCGTGTTTTGTTTTGTCAAATTTTCTAAGTTTAAAAGGAATTTACACACAGTAGTAGTATTTTGGTGTAATGTGTTAAAGACAAAATCGACACTCCAACATCAATA
The DNA here is from genome assembly GCA_963576765.1 of Draba incana. Lineage (NCBI taxonomy): Eukaryota > Viridiplantae > Streptophyta > Magnoliopsida > Brassicales > Brassicaceae > Draba > Draba incana. Next base: position 34,925,113 of record OY755203.1, read on the forward strand.
GAAATGGAGAAACTTTTAGAAACAATAAAATCTTACTTGGTTATTACGATATAAAATTGGATCCAATGACTAATTCAATTATTTTTATTAATTAAATTGTAAATGAAGTTATTGTCTGTATTATTAATGAAAATAAAATTAGTGTCAACAAACAGAGAAGAATAAAATATATTATTTCATAAAAAATGAACTAAACTCAAATTGAACATCATTAATAATTTTTAACTAAATAATAATTTTTTAATTTATTTGATTTCTAAAAAATATTTAACCTTTAGCTAGTAATAATTAATGGATGATTAAGACGATTACGAGGGAAGACGATCTGGTAAGATTTTTTTTTTTTAAGTAACCAAGCTAAACCGTAAACCACCGTTAACAGAAAATTTATCCCGTTTACGGTTTGTGTAAATTGACCAATTTTTAATAGATGATGGGGGAAATTCAAAATTATATATAGTTCATGGGGGTTTTGGCGTATCTTAATAGATGACGTATAAATAAACGGGAGCTCGGAAGTTCACGGGGGAATTGGCCTTTCTCCCTAATTAATGGATGATTAAGATGTTAAAAAAGAAAAACGAAAGAATATAATAGATAATGCTAATTAATATGGAGGTGGTGGAGAAACCCTAATTCGGAAGCCGATCAAAGAGACGGAGTTTCCGGTTCTCGGGAGCATGGAAGAGTGTATAGAGAAGATGTGTTCAGCGACCGTTCCTTATCCGTTCGACGCCAAGGGTTTGGTCCGATACGGACATCGTGGATTGGTGAGTCACACGTGCGATAAAGGGTTTCCTTGTTCAGCAATAGTCAGCGCTTATGCCAGGTTGGGTCTGCATCGTTACAATTTTCTCAATGGGACAAACTATAAGCTCAATCGCGTCAAGAGATACAACCAGTCCACTGGTCCTGCTGCTTCCTCTTACTTGATCACTTTGGTTGCCCATGATCCTGATCCTGCTGCTGCTTCCCGTCGTCAAACTTTTCAGACTAGAGTTAATGAAAAATGTTATGGCAAATAGAACTTGACCTGCTCTGTTGCTAGACCTCGAGGTAATTATGCATTCGAGGAATAAATCACTTCTTCTTTTGTATAGAGCATAGCTTGGAATAAATCGCTTCTTTTGTATAGCTTAGCTTGGGAATAAATCAGTATAGGGGATAAATCATCTTGTCACACCGGGACTATCACTAAGGCTGATGGATCACTGCTCTGTCACATGCTTACCTTGTCTGACTGCCCGCCAGAGAATCCTTTCGAGCAACTTTACATGGTAAAGATTGTGATGTTTTTTCTCTCTACAGCTACTTAATTAGTATTTACTCTTTTTGATGGATTGCAGGTGAACGAATCAGAACTGCAAGGCAATGACTGGATTCGTCTATATATGGAACTCGCAGTTGCCACAACTGATAGGAACCGTTGAAGATTGTCAAAGTGGCCATGGATACTACTGATGGGGACGGACTCAATGCCAAAAATGCCGTTTTCTACATACGGTATTTGGACGAGTCCCGGGTTGGTAAGGATGTTGATCGCATTGCTATAGTCAGAAGAGCCATCAACGATGCTTCAGTGTCATCGGTCACAATCAGAGTGCACAAAGTTTCTTTAGCCGGCCTCCACAAACCATGGCGGTTATCTAGTCGTAGGCATTCAAAAACCGTGGCTTGGGCTCGGCCAAGACAAGATCCATTCCAGTGGGATAAATATGTTGGTGATTATATACGATTGTAAAAAAACTGAAAAACAGTGACTCTTTCTTTTCCTATGAACTAGTTCTTGCCATAATTTCATGTGATTGGTAAACTCTGTTTGAGCTTTTATTGCAGTATTTTCTTCGACTTTAAAATTGTCCTAGGCAGCACAAGGCATTCAATAAACTATCAATGGTCGACGACTAAGTTATTTGGATAATTAAGTGGGTTGGTTTTGTCTGGTCTTTTTTCTGCTAGTATCTTTGTTTCCGTTTCCCGTGAGTGTGACTGGTAAAATGCAAGAGAGGAAAAAAAACATTTTTGTTTTAGATTCCTTCTTTCTTTACACTTGACTTTCTCTTCAACATAAAAGCTATCTTGTTTCTGTTAGCCAACTCATGTGAAGAAAGAAAACTGGTTAAGGTTACTACTTATCTTGCAAGTAAGCTTTTCCAAGACTAGATGAGCCTTTAACTCCAATCTTATGCTCTATGTTAGGGACTAATGATTCAACTGGAAACAAAATGTTTCGTGTAATGAGAAAATAGTTACCACTTCCAATATGTTGGATACTACAACTTGAAGAATCAAAGTAGACTTGAATTACGACAAACTTGAAGGAAACTTTAGTTATCCACAGTTACTACATTTGCATCTTTCTTGGCTTGAATCTATCAATGCCCAATTATAGAGTGCGAGATTCTCGCTTCTCGCTTCTCTTTGGGGTGGATATATATATATATATATGTTAATCTGATACTTTTCTTTTCTCTTTCAAGCATCTGACCAAATCTTGACAACATTCACACAAGCAAACAAACACAATAGGTGTTAGTGTCACACTATACATATACCACAGAAAGCAAATTAAAAAGAGACCCACTTCTTTAGCTCATGGTACTTTTAAGGCTAAAAGTGAGCTCTAATCAAATCAAATAATTCTACACTAACACTGCCTCAAATTCTCAAATGTACACACTCTTGATTTACACTCGAACTGGTAAACCGTAGTTATGGAACACTCTGATCCTACCGTCCCAAGTTGCTGTAACAATCACAAGCCCCCGTAGATGAGGCGTAGAAGCCTTAACGTTCTGGCACACACTCCTCAAGAGCCTCAGCTTTGATCTGCTGCTTGCTGTTGCTGAAATGGCTGCTGCAGCTGCACCTGCTACTACTCCAAGCTTCTCTTCTGGCCACGTTGTTGCTCCTTTTATCGGAGAATAATAGTCCATTGGCAACGGGAAATTAGCAAACTTTTTGTCCAAATCAGCAATGAAACTGTAGACATTGTCCTCTTTCTCCTGTCCTCCTAGCCAAGGTATGGCAACAGACACATTGTCTGACAGAAATCCCTCATAAGATCTGATGGTTTTTGGTTTCTGAGAAGAACCCTTCTTGTTGGGTTGAGAGTAGTCCCAAACATGAATGCCTGAGTCCTCTATCGTCGAGACAATGTGTTTCCCATCGGATGTGAACAAAGCAGAGGTTGGGCTCAGTGTTGTCCTAAGACTTGAAGCTGCAATAATATCCACAAAAGAATTTCAAACAAACTCACTACGGCAAATTGAAGAAAGAGAAGAATATTTTGATTAAGAAGACCTTTCGCTGTTCCATTCCGCTGATTATTCGGATTTGAGAATCAGCGGAAGTAACCATTACTTTGTCTGAATCACCCGGAAAAAACTGAAAACCGGTGATTCTCTTGCTAGGAACCTTCTTCTTCCCATGATGTAAACTAATCTCTCTATCCAGTTGCAGCTGGTTATCTGAGGAGAGAGGTTCAAAAAGATATCAAAAAACAAAGATGATTCTAGTTGCTTGCCTGTTTGGTAACCCGAAAAAGCAATGAGATGTAGTACCAATTGTATGGTAAAAGCGGCATTCGCCAGTCATAGAACCTACTACTGCACCCTTAGCATCAGGGCGATAGCACACAGCTGTAACAATCTCTCTTATGTCTGTATAGTCAACAACGCGGAAATGCGACACATCCCATATACGGACTATTCCATCAATCGATCCGCTTATAAAATAATTTTCATCCACAGGATTGAATGCCACACAAGTCACTATACAAAGGAGGGAAGGTAGTTAAGTAGACATAACAAAATGAGAAAAAGAACACCGATGAATTAAGAAACTCACCAAAGCTCTTATGTGAGAAAACTCTGATACATTCATCAGAAGAAGCAACTTGCCACAATCGAACAGTCTCATCCACTGAGGACGATAGTAGAAACTGCAACACATTCATTCACAGGTTAATGTTAGTACCATCAATCTCATCATCTTTACCATAAAAACAAAGAAAGTGGATTTACTTACCCCTTTCTCTGACCAGGAAAGATCCAAGATTTCACCCACATGTCCCCGGAACTCGTGCTGAGGGGTTTCAGCAATACTGAATACCCTCGAAGGCAACACAGCGCAAGCCGATTCTGACTTCTTCCTTAGTAATCTTCTACTCTTTTCGGTTTTCTCAGTCTCAGTCTTGAGAGGCTCAATCTGTGACTTATCATTCATTCCAAAGTAAACACAGTTAGAGCTTGAATCAGACTCGGACACTTCAAACTTGTTGTCTTTTCTCTCGTCTTCCGTTATGTTCCACACTCGCACAACACAGTCTTCACCAGCACTGGCTAAGTATTTCCCATCATGAGAAAACTTCATCACCACAATGGATCCATCGTGCGCAGAGAACTCTTGTCCGATACATAGAGACGATAGCTCCTTGAACTGCTTCTTATAAGACTGAACTCGAGTTAGCTGCTACCGGACCTACTGGAGCCAGATTCACTCAATCCTTCGGTAGTAATGCTACTGCTGTTACTGGAACAATCTCTCGTCAACAGAATCTGATCATCAATGTTCTTGAATGATCCTCTGAAGCTAAATGCATCAGCCAACGATGAAGAAACAGAGGAACGAGCAGAGGAGATAGATCCATTCCTCAACAACTTGTCCTCCTCCTCCTCTTCCTCCCCCTTCTCATCCTCGTAATCTGTTTCAGACACGGAGTTTAGATGATGCTTTGAAGCAGGAAGAGCATTGTCTTTGGGAAAAGAATCTCCAAGGAGAAGATCAAGATCAACGTCTCTTTTCTTGAAACTAAAACCCATAGACTGAAAAAACTTGTGACGACGGTTAGTGACACTCTCGGGATTCATAGTCCAGAGATCTAAATCGCCAGTGGCTTGAACAAAATCATCCGAGTTACAATCGGAAACAGAGGAAACCTCTTCACGAGCATCGGAGAACCAATCTTCCTCTTCCATCTTCTGTCCCAAACAAACAAACAAACAAACAAACAAACAAACAAAAAATGTCAAAATTCAGACACAACAGAAATCTGCCACAAAGGGTCGAATCAAACTAATCAAAGGAGTGAACACACCAAAAGGAAAGAATAATTAATAATACAGAGAATTCTTAGGAAAATCAAAAAGAAAGGAGATTGCTTTTAGAGTACTAAAACCAAACAAACCCATTTCGTTTGTGAAAGAGTATTTTACTAAAGGGCAATTCTCACAAATCATATTAATTATGCCTTTTGAGTGAGATTATATCTTCTTTTCTAAACTATCTATCTGTGTGGTCAAAATGATGAAAACGAAAACTCTGAGAACAAATACTTACAGAGCGATTCGATTGACGCTTTTTAGAAGAAAAAGTAATGATTTTTAAGAGAATTGGAGAATGGACAAGGGTTTAAGAGCGAGATTATCGGAAAACTAAGAATAGAAAGATTGTTTCTTGTTCGATTGTACCAAGAAGAAAGGGTACGAATAAAACTTGTGACAAAAATCCTTTCCTTTTTTTTGTCATTTTTTTAAAATTACAAACTTGGAAATGGTCAACCCTCACAAGCACTCTCCTATGTTCTACTTGCATTTTCTAGTCCAAACCCAAAACTTTTTATTTCAATAAATCATACCATATGCTTACTATTATTGTTTTTTGGGTTAGATGCACTCTTACTAAACATAAGATAAAGCAATAGACTTTTCTCTGTCTTCTCTCTAAAAAAGGAGAGAAGAATCTCAGATCTAAATCGTGTAGCCCGGTGGCCGGAATAGCCGGTGCCGTGGCTTTTAGATTTCCGTTCATCGGATAGGTATTTCGGATTAGTCCGAATTTTCCTTCGGTTTTAACCGATATTTTCTTCGGCTTGTCCGATTTCAATTTACGTTTTTAACCGAATGTTCTTGTACTTTCTCCTTCCTCTTTGTGTGTATTTTTTTAGATCCCGATTTCTTTTAGGATAGAACCTCTTCTGTTCGATTGCATGATACTCAAATTCTATAAGTGTAAATCTTTGCCCTCAATGTTTGAGCCTTTAGATGGTTAGGTGAAGTAACTTTTGGGGTTTTGAGTATGATGGTTTGTAGAAATTCTTGAAGGGATTTATTGCAAAAACTAAAGTGGTTGTGTTTAACCTAGGTTTTTGTACTCTTTCTGGAATTTCTCTGTTTCAATTTCGAAGGATTTGGTTCTGATTTTAAAAGAATCGGATGATGAAAGAGGTTGGTTTTAGGGAAGAAAAGTAGTCAGATTCAGTGGTTCTTATTTTGGCTTAGGATTCTCGGTGAACATGGAATTTCATGAATTTGAAGGAGGAATGAAGATAAATCGAACAATTTCAGTGTTCACGGTGAATCTACGGCGTCGATCGGAGACTGAAATGGACGGTGATTTTGCTTGGATCTGATCTTTGGAGCTTGAGATTATCTTTAGGCACGTGGCAAAGCTTTAGCATAGAAATTGTTACTTAAAAACACGTGTAATTAGGATCAGATTAATATTGTAATCCCTCTGTTTCTCTGTACTCTTTTCTTCCCATTTATAAAATGTCACAGTTGACAAAAAAAAAAAGATGCACTCTTACTTTTCTTCTCTAGACTTTTAAAATTGACATAAATAAATTTATACTAATAATTACATGTTGGTTGAATTTTGATTCGGTCATTGTTTATTTTGTTATTGCCTATTGAGAAATGAAGACATTGTGCGAGTCGTGATTGATATGTATGTGACCCACCTACTCTCCACTAAACAATTAGAAACAAAAGGGCTGACGATTTATTTCCTCCCAAAAACAAACTTATAACTCCGGATCGACACAATTTTTAGACCTCAATGTCTTTCTCCATATTTTGTAAGTTAAACACTTATTTGCACGGGGAAATTGCTGTTTTTAACCCAAAATTTCGTTTTTTCAAAAAAACTAAACCAAAACTTTAATCAAATGCAAAACTAACCTATCGGACGTGGAAAATTACAGTTAACCCCTTATGACCAAACAAAAAACGCAAAACCGATATTACCATTTTAACCTTCGGGCCTGTCAGACTTCTTTACAGGTCTAATATTAGACTCTAACGAAAGTCTGATACAGATTAAATTAGTAAATTTAAATTAAAAAATTAAAAAAAAATAAGTTGTTAGCAATTGTTTGGACAGAAATTAAATATTGACGATGTCGATGTTTAGAAATTAAAATTTCATAAAATTGAATCAAATTAAACAAGGTTAGTTAATTATGCCTATACCCTAAAAATATCAGACTTCTCCGAGAAGTCTGATCTTAATTAACTAGTAAATTTTAATTTAAAAATTGTAAAAAATTATTTTCTTAAAATTTCTTGTACATAAATTAAATAGAGACGATTTTTGAAGTATTAAAATTACATTTCGTGATATTAAATCACATTGAATACATGTAAGGTAAAGTATGTTGTAAACCTCAAAACATGCTTTGAAATGTAAGAAACATGTAAGAAACATTTACCTATAACTTTAGGGTTTAGATTCATGGATTAACAAATTTACTTTTGAAATGTTAAATTTGCACATATGTGTTGTAAGGTGCCTATATTTAACGAATTTGATGCTTCCTATATGTTTGTTTTTAATATTTTCACTTATAAGTGCAAAATATTAGATTTAGGGCTTATCAGACTTCTCCGAGAGTCTGACAGATTTAAATAGTAAATTTAAATTATAATATTAATATTTTAAATTTGCAAACATATGTGTTGTATTGTGCATATATTTAACGAATTTGATGCTTCTTATAAGTTTTGTTTAAATATTTTCATTTATAAGTGCTAAATATTAGATTTAAGGTTACTTAGACTTCTCGGAGAAATATGACAGATTAGGGGTTTCTCAGACTTCACATGCAGTCTGAAATTTGAATGTTTTTGAAAATTTTCACCTGAAAACTTTTTATAAATGCGGGAAATTTTACCGCCTGAAAAATTTAGAATTCCCGCTCTATTCAGAAGTTCTAAATCAGACGGCAAAATGAGTCTGATATTATTAGACATCTTTAGAAGTCTATTAAACCGAAAATATTAACCTAACCAGAAAATCTGCTAAACCAAAATTATTAACCTAAGCGGAACTTTTATCCCCATATATAAACCAAACTTACTACAATAACCTAAAACCCTCAACGCTCTTTTTTTATCAAACGGCGCTAGAAAATTGCTCTCTCCTTCAGATCTATACACACGACCGCGTTCCGATCTACACTCGACCACCTTCCTCTTCAATCCTTCGAGACAACAAAAACGTCACCGATGCTCGCCATGCCTCATAGCGTATCATCTCCGTCGCTCTTCTTCAGATCTGCACAAGACCACTGTTCCAAATTAGTTTCCATCTCCGTCGATCTCTCGTCGCCGCCTCTACCAAGGTTAGATATCGGCAGCTCTTTTTCTCCTTCTCGTAGTCTATCTCTTATTTTTGTCTATAATCTCTCTCTTTTTCTAGCTACGGCTCCTTTCCTCTCACTCCCGATCACAAAAACGTCATGGTTTCAACATTGCTGCGCTTCTTCTTCCCCTCCGGAGCAGCCCGTCGTCGCATCACAACAGAAGAGGAAGAAGAGCGTCGAGTCTACTGATTGGGTCGCTTCTTCCTTGACGCGGCGGTTCGGAATCGGCGCCGGTCTTGCCTGGGTCGGTTTTCTAGCTTTCGGCGTCGTCTCCGAGCAGATCAAGACGCGGATGGAGGTTTCTCAAGAAGAAGGCAACACAAGGTTTCACGAGGCTCGTTTTCAATATCAAATCTGCTGTAAATCACTCATCACAAACTGTTTCTTTTGCAGAGATGTAGAAGAAGAGAAAGAGATGGTCTTACCCAATGGAATAAGGTACAATCTACCACAAATGTTGAATTGTTTCATATCTTCCAAGTTTCTAGCCTTAGTATAAAGGCAAAATTGAGAAATGAGTCTTCTTCTTCTTCTTCACCATTCCTTGCCTTGTTATGGTGAAATTCCAGACATTGATCACAAAACAAACACTTGTTGAATCAGTCTTGGTTCTCACTGTAGGTACTACGATCTACGGCTTGGAGGAGGAGCAACACCAAGGCCAGGGGATTTGGTAGTGATTGATCTCAAGGGACAAGTGCAAGGAACCGGACAAGTATTCGTGGACACTTTTGGAAACAGAGACAAGAAGAAGCCATTGGCCATTGTGGTGGGTTCAAAACCATATAGCAAAGGATTATGTCAAGGCTTAGATTATGTTCTAAGGTCCATGAAGGCTGGAGGTAAACGAAAAGTGATCGTTCCACCATCTTTAGATTATGTTCGGGTCTCTTTTTCTTTAATTTGTTCGGGTCGCTTTTCTCTAGGATTTTTTCTTCTTCCATTTTTTGTAAATTGGTTATTGGTTTTGATTTCTCTTTGTCGTTGGGTTATTGTAATAGAAGTCTTTACTTGTTCATTTAGATTAAGTATGAAATTAGTTGTGTATTTGTTTGTCACGAATGTAATGAAGATTATAAGGTAAAATAAGATTACTCCGATCAAGATATCAGACAAATTTTATCAGACTCCTATTCTATTAGCTACATTGCCTATAATTATCAAAAATTTATTTCAAAATAATTACCGAACATAAATATTTTAAACTAACACAGGGTGAATATATACAAGTAACACACCTATTAAAAATTTAAAATCAACGAAATTCATCACAAATATACAAAAAAAAAACGGTTTTGAAAATTTAAAAATCCAGACTGCCAAAGAAGTCTAATTCTATTAGCTACATTGCCTGAATTTATCAAAAATTTATTTCAAAATAATTACCGAACATAAACATTTTAAACTAACACAGGGTAAACATATACAAGTAACACACCTATTAAAAATTTAAAATCAACGAAATTCATCACAAATATACAAAAAAAAAAACGGTTTTGAAAATATAAAAATCCAGACTGCCAAAGAAGTCTGATTCTATTAGCTACATTGCATGAATTTATCAAAAATTTATTTCAAAATAATTACCGAACATAAACATTTTAAACTAACACAGGGTGAACATATACAAGTAACACACCTATTAAAAATTTAAAATCAACGAAATTCATCACAATATACAAAAAAAAAACGGTTTTGAAAATTTAAAAATCCAGACTACCAAAGAAGTCTGATTCTATTAGCTACATTGCCTGAATTTATCAAAAATTTATTTCAAAATAATTACTGAACATAAACATTTTAAACTAACACAGGGTGAACATATACAAGTAACACACCTATTAAAAATTTAAAATCAACGAAATTCATCACAAATATACTGAGCCCACATCTTCATCTTCCCAGTCTTCGTCTTCCTCATCTTCATCTTCATCTTTTACATCGTCATTCCCCGCATTTTGAGTAGGCAATTCGGATCGCCTCGAGACATAAAGACGGATTAAATGGGCAGTAGCTAACTCGACCATGCTCCTTACTTTCCTGTCATTGGTGACATAAATAGGAGGGCTATCCGGACCGAACTGTTGCAAGAGTGGTTCCGGGAATGGATATGATAAGTCCACCAAGTCGGTTTTCTTGTCCAACATATAATCATCTTGAATCATCTCAACAAGTTCACAATATGTAGACTCGTCGCCCAAAATGATAAACCGCCCACCTTTGAGAGGATCCACCACAAAATGCCATATCAAGTCTCTGACAATCCATTCACCAACATTAACAAGTAATTGCACCATTATCTGTCCAAAAAAGTCATTTAAACCAAAGTTAGCGATCTCAGTGGAAATTTCAGACATCTAACGAAGTCTTATTTAATTAGCTACATTGCCTGAACTTATGAAAAATTTATTTAAAAATAATTACACAACTTAAACATTTGATACTAACACAGGGTGAACATATACAAGTAACACACCTATTAAAAATTTAAAATCAACGAAATTCATCACAAATATACCAAAAACAACGGTTTTAAATAATTAAAAAAATCAGACTGCTATGAAAGTCTGGAAGATTTAACCTTCCAGACTTCTATGTCAGTCTGAAAAAGAGTGTATTTTTGCAATTTAATTTTGATGTAGAAGACTGCGGTTGCCGTCTAATAAAGTTACCATTTTCAGACTGCTATAGTAGTCTGAAAAGACTATTTTTGCAATTGACCAAAATTTGACTTTTCACTCAGACTGCTTTAGCTGTCTGAAAAAAATCGAAAGTTATTTTTGCAATTGACCAAAATATTGACTTTTCATGTCAGACTTCTTTTATCGGCCGGGCAGTCTGAAAATTGTGGTGAGCTATTTTTGCAATTGACCGAAATTTGACTTTTTTATTTAGACTTCCCTCGCGGTCTGCAAAATCATTTAGACTACCATAGATGTCTGACCAAAATTTGTGTATTTTTTGCGTTGACCAAAATCTGTGAAATCAGACTATCTAAGCCGTCTGAAAAAATTCATAAATTGCAGACTGCCATTGAAGTTTGAAAAATTTTCGATCTAAACAAGACTTTAATAGAAGTCTGATATTATTCCCCTCAAATAGGTCATCATATGAAAATTTTCGGTCAATTGCAAATAGTAACCTTTTTTTTTTTAGATTTTCGATTCCGTCTGAATAGATAGTCAACTTGCGGTCAAAGTGACTGATTTTCCTGCAGACAGAAAATGAAGTCTTAATAGAAAGTCAATTTTTCGGTCAATTGCAAAACTACCCTATGCCTCGATTAGAGGAATTTTCATAATTTTTTTGGTTTCAAAGGAAATTAGCAGACTTCATATTGAGTCTGACAAGTTAAATATCAATTGCAAAACTAACCCTCTCGTTGACTAGTTGAGGTTTAACAGACTTCTAAAGCAGTCTGAGTATACAACTCAGATCTGCAATTCAACGATATGAAAAAATCGTACCTATATCGGTTTCGAGTTTCATTTCGCCCTCATTGGCCGCCCAGATCATATAATCCGCCAGCCCTGTCGTCGTTTGCCGTTTTTATGACATTATTTCCGATTTCGGTAGGTTTTATACGGAAACGCAAAGGAAAATATGGAGAAATCGGAGAGAGTAGTCGCGAAAAGTGTTGGAGTGCTCTATCCTTGAGCTTTAAAGCCGGAAATAACGTGTAACTTACTGCATTAACTCGTCGACCATGGTGGTTGTCGTGGAGGTTGAGAATTGATGACAATGGCATTTTCGTAAATAAGTTAGATCTGAGAATGCCCTTAGGTCTATTGAAAAAATGGTTAGACTCTAATAGCAGTCTGATGAGTGGCATATTCGTTAATACACAGATTCATTAAGGGTAATTCGTGGGATTTTGAAAGAGAGGAGAGGAAGAGGTTAGTTTTAGCTTTGACTTCAAGTTTTGGTCTATTTTTGCAAGTACCCCTATTTGCACACGGAATAAAAGTTACAGACTTTTATATACACATGACGGTCGGTTATGTTGGTTTGACTTAGATACAGACTAACGAACCGAAATAGAAAACCAGAACCGACCGTGTGTATATCCGGCATCGGAGAAGACATGCTCGAACGTCTCTCTGCTCGTCACCAAGCTCAAAAATCCGATTCACTTGACTCTTCGTCTTCCTCTTCTTCTTCAACCCTCGAATCAACCTCCTCGTTCAGATTCAAAACGATCCATCGAGTCACGACTCGTTTCATCAACGGATTCGTCGAAGCTTAAATCAGAACTCGCTGAGATCTCATTTTCGATTGATAATCCTGAGAAGCTTCTCGCTGAGAATTCCGTTCGATCTTCTCTTAAATCATTTTTTCTTTCTCCATTTATTAATTTAGCTTCCGAGTGAGTTTCTGCCAAAAGTTAGAATTTCCTTGTCGTTTGATTTTAAGGAATTTGATATGAGATTCCACCACCAGATTCCGATCAATCAATTCTTTTGATTCCCCCGCGGAATTCGATTTGGATCTATAAGATTCCGATTTCTCTGGGACATTACTTTTGATTTTCTTCGTCTTCTTCGGTATGGAAGATCGGAAGATCGTACATTCATTCATATGAGGTATTTCGTTTTGGAACCTCGTCTTTTAGCTTATTACAAGAAGAAGCCACAGGATAATCAGGTGAAGAATCTCTCTCTCTATATATCTGTTTTTTTATTTGTTGCTGCTCTGAAGAATTGTAAATCGTCATTATGAATCCATCTCTTTCTGTTTCTGGGTTAAGATCAGTCTTGTGTTGATTATACCAAACTGTTTATAGAAGCTTCTCACATGAGTGATGAGCTTAACCGTCCCTAATAGATGATTTTTTTTCTCTACATGTTTGACGTAGCTTCCTATCAAGACGATGGAAACTGTAGAGTTGAGGATCGTGGATTGAAGACACATCATGGACATGTGAGTGTGTTAATGTTATCTAGTGTCATCTACAGTTTTCTAAAGTGAAAATTACTCTGCTTTATGCTCTTGTCACAACTTTTGAATCTTTTCTACTGATTTTTTTTTACTCTTGTGATTCTGAATAGTGCCATTGGTCTGTTTGAAGATTTGAAGATTGCAGATTTGAAGGAAGAGACTAAGAATTGGGCCAATGTTGATGATTTCTTGTGGTTGAGAGCTGTACAATCGCCTAATTGGTCTGTTTCACCGGAAGAAGAAAGGGTTTCTTCGGTTTCGATTGCCGAACAAGTAGATTCTTGATTCGAAATCTGTCTGGGTTTTCAAATGGCGTTTGGATTGAGTTTTCTCGGAAGCGGAATCGATAACGAGAGGTTTCTTGAGGTTTTCACGGAGGCGAACAGAGTGATCAGAAAATTTGGATATTTTCCCTGTGTTTGGTTGGATCGTTGATCGGATCTCTGGTCTTGAATCTAGCCGGAGGAAGAGCTTTCGAGATCTCGACATGTTTTATCAGAAAGCAATCTTCGATCATCGGAAAAAGAAGAACGTGAAGATCTAATCTTGATTTGGGGATGGGTGGGTTATCCATTAAAATCGGGTCATAGTTGGGTTTATTATGGTTTAATCACGGTTTTATGGTTTAATCACGGTTTATCATGGTTTAATAGTGGATTGGTAAATAGTAAACCAAAACAAATTTTTGATTGTGTATTAAGGTTTTCAACTTTGATTTTGTGTGTATATAAGAGCATCATTGTTGGTAGTTGCTAAGTGAGTTGTTAAAATATAAAATTATTAAAATTTGAGTAAAGAAAGAAAGCGAGTGTTTTTGTGGGATGTATTAAAATATAAAATTAATAAAATTTGAGTAAAGAGAGGAGATAGTGGGTGTGTTTAAATATAAAATTAATAAAAGTTTAGTAGGATGGAAGAGAGAGTTGTTAAATTTAGAAGTTTAAGAGTGGTTTGTTAAAAGGAAGAGAGAGTGTTTAAATATAAATTAATAAAAGTTGAGTAAAAGGATGAAAGAGAAGATATAAAGTTGAGTAAAAGAAGAGAGAGTGTGTGTTTTAATGTTTTTAATTCATTTGCAACCCAAAATTTTTCACTAACCACCATGGATAATGATGCTCTAAGTCTGTAACTTTGATTCCGTGTGCAAATAAGTATTTAACTTACAAAATATGGGGAAAGACATTGAGGTCTAAAAACTGTGTGGATCCGGAGTTATAAGTTTGTTTTTGGGGGGAAATAAATCGTCACCCCAAAACAAAAACAAAAGATATTAATATTAAATCCTCCCATTTGCTTTACGTCATCTAATCTAATTATTCATAGAGTGACATGGACTCACGATTTTGTCAATTGCCCTTTTGTGCCTCAAATACTCACTTTACCTCACGTGTGCTAAAATGTCTTTGTTAACCAATAATCATCATTCATCAATAACAACAACAACAAAATCGTTGAGCATCATCACTTGGAATCATTTTGGATTTCACTCTAAAGATGATGATATATATGTTTTCACAAGCGTCATCTAGTAATTATACGCTTTTAATTATAAAAATATCTTTTTTCACAATTTTTGTTGGATTAGTTTGAGTTTCAGTTCAATTCTTGTAAACGCAAAATCGAAAAATAATAGAGAGTATATATATGTAGGGTAGAAGATTCGGCCATTGGGAAGGAGATGAAATTAGTCTTTCAATTATGAATGAAATTTATAGGCCAAAAGAGGATTACATATCGTCGTAAACAACATGGTTCACGAACTTGATGGGGCTGGTGCAAACACCATGTGCTTTGAAATACTTCTTGCATGAATAAATGGTCTCTTTGTAGCTCATAGCACGTTTTCACAAGCCAAAATATCACTTGTTTGTTGTTATCTTCCTCAAAAACAGAATACAATGGTCCTAGTCTTAAGAAATTGGAGTTTACTAATGTGGTCCTCGTCGTCTTTGTATTTTGCTTTTGGTGCGATACAATTTCAGTAAACAACTAAGAGTGTCAACATGATTTTGTTACTTGTAGAATTGATCAGATGTTTTAAAGAAGGTTTTTTCATCAGATTAAGAGAAGACTTGAAGAAGCCAAATGACACTATTTAATCTCTCCCCATTCCCTAAAGATCCATAAAAACCAAAAAGCATACCCAAAAAAAAAAAAAAAAGAGTGTCATTTTTCCTTTATCCTCAAAACTTCACCAACATGTCTGCCTGTCTCTCTAATGGGGTCCCTTTTAACAAATCAACAATAAAAAGAAGAGAAAATGACTGAACTACCATGGAACTATAGAAAAATGACTAGAATACCATATATCTTTCAAAAATTACTCAAATCTTTTCACACCCCTAGTAAATTGCGATAAACACTCTTGATTAGTTTTTTTTTTAGATAACTCAGCCGTCTCATTTAGAAAACTCAGCCGTCTCATTTACAGTCATACCCTAAAATCATTTATATAAGATTTAAGACCTACAAAATTATAATTAAGCTCATTTTATTAATATAAAATGAATATAAATCAACTGAATGAGTATAGTTTCTTCAATTTATACAACTGAATGTGTATAAAATTGAAAATGTAATCTAACTTGATCTTGAGATATATGTTGTCTTACAAGTACTTCAAACTTTACCTATAGATTAGTTTTTCTTAAATTGCAATTATTAATGGCTGAGTTATGTGTTTCTTTGGCGGCTGACTTACCGATATTCCATGTCATCAGTTCCGATATTCCATGTCATCAACTCTTATTTTCCATGTCATCTCATTTAGATAACTCAGCCGTGTCATTTAGATAACTCAGCCATTCTTAGTTTTTCTTAATTGAAATTATTGTTATTAAACCCGTTATTAAATGAAAAACAAATCCACTTGAGTAAGAAATAACCGTGATCATATAAGAGGGAAGTTCCAATAGCAGAAACGTTTATGTGTGCTCGTTTAAGTGTGCCTTCTCAAAAAAAAAAAAACAACAAATTTTCTCAACTATCTTCTCCGTTTAAGTTTCTCCACATTGTTTCTCTGTTGTTTCTTTCTAAATCGTCTTCCCCGAAAATCATCTTCGTCTCGTCTTCGCCGAAATCGTTTTCGCTAAAATCGTCGTCGCCGAAATCGTCTTCTCCGCAGTCGTCTGTAATCGTATTCTCCGGTATGTTGTTGCTGAGTTAGTTTTTTTTATTGCGGCTGAGTTATAAATTACGACGGAGTTATCAATTATATTGTGGCTGAATTAGGGTTTTTCGGCTGAGTTATGGTTATATTGTGGCTGAGTTATATATTATGTTTTGGCTGAGTTAGTTTTCTGTTGTGGCTGAGTTATGGTTATATTGCGGCTGAGTTATATATTATGTTTTGGCGGAGTTAGTTTTCTATTGCGATCAGATGGATCAGATGGAACAACATCAAGCACCTGATTCCCTACAGTGTACAGTGTCGCTGCTAATCTAAAAAATAAAGCGCTTAATCACTATTCCTATATGGGAGATTTCGCTTCTGTTAAAGATTATTTAGGATGTGATGCGTGGGAAGATCTGAAGAAGTTTCCTGTTGGAATAATTGCTAAGCTATTTGATGGACCATACGGGTGGTCTGCTAGGACTGTACACTATCTACTGTGCAGACAGCTGAAAGTAGAGAAGAAGGAGATTTGGAGTGTGGTTGGCGATCAACCTATCAGGTTTAGCTTACTCGAGTTTGGTGAGATCATTGGGTTAAACACAGATCCAGTGCCAACAGAAAGTATTGAACTTTCTGACCAACACAGAGCGTTCTGGGAGGAGTTGAATGTGCCGCATGGGTTTGGACCCAAGCCTGATGAACTGAGGACAGCACTAAAACGCTGTCGAGGCTGGAGTCCTGAAAAGCGTAAATGGTTAGGGCCGTTAGTTCTTCAAGCCATGGGAATTTATGCTGTGCATCATAATTCTAGGACACCGTTTGAAACTGCAAAAAGAGTATTCTTTGATGAAGCCATGATGACTTATCCATGGGGTCGGGCTGCATTTGAAGCTCTTGTTGTTAGTATTAAGTTGTTGAATCCAGAAGGAAATTCATACTACATCAACGACATGGGTTTCACTTTATTGGCTTGGGTGTATGAATCTGTCAGTTGCTTTGGAGTGCGTTTTGGCAAACAAGTCGGTTGTGAGGAAGAAAAAATAATAACTCAGCCGTAGAAAAAATAATAACGCAGCCATTAAATAAACAATAACTCAGCCATCAAATAAATAATAACTCAGCCTAAAACCTTACATGACCATGGTCTTCAATCTCCTTCTTCAGGACATTCTCAAAACTTTCACGTGTCCGCGTTGTATCCCGCGCTTCTTTGATGGGATGCAACGCGGACACGTGAAAGTTTTGAGAATGTCCTGAAGAAGACCATGGTCATGTAAGGTTTTAGGCTGAGTTATTATTTATTTGATGGCTGAGTTATTGTTTATTTAATGGCTGCGTTATTATTTTTTCTACGGCTGAGTTATTATTTATGTGATGGCTGAGTTATGATTTGTTTGTTTGATAGCTGAGTTATGATTTGTTTGATGGCTGAGTTATTTTTTTTACGGCTGAGTTATGATTATTCGATGGCTGAGTTATGAGTTACTGTTGTAGGTGCGTGTGAGGAATATGGTTTTGAAGGAGTCTGTAAAAGACATGTTTCTTCAGTGGCCGGGTGAAGAAAAGGACCCACAACTGGATAACCGGATAAGAGACCTACATTCTGGTAGGTTTGTAGCACGTGATTATTGGGATGTGCCGCAGAGGAAGGAGGAGAAGAAAAAAAAAACCAAGTTGGATTTAGTTCCTTATGGCCCTGAGTCTGAGCCACCCAAAAAGAAGCAGAAGAAAGATAAAAAAGATATAGAGAAGAAGGAGGATGCAAAGGGAAAGGGTTTAAGTGAGGATGCGATGAGTCTGAATACCATAGTCGCTAAGCTCAACAGCATTTCGGGTAGGTTTGAGCGCTATGACTCTGTGTTAGAAGAGTTAACCAGAAAAATTGGTGATTATGCCAAAGCTGCAGTGGATGAGCGTCTGAAAGTTCTGGGTTTGTCGGAAAGTGCCCACAACTATGTTCCCAGCCCAAAAACGCAAACATTAACACGACATAAGTCAGGTAATAGTCCAACGGCGGTCCTTAACACGGAATCTGAGACCCCTGATAATGTTATGCGGGCAAAAAACACTTCGGTTGATGAGCTGGCTAAGGCCGAAAGTCAAACTCCGCAGAGGTATTTTCCAAAAGAGAAGGCCGAAATTCGTAAGGGTACCCCTGATGAGCTTGGTAAGGCCGAAGAGAAAGCTGCGGGGACGAAATTGAAGGCCGAAATTGCTAAGGGTACCCCTGAGGCGAAAAAGAAATTGCTTGGTAGTGGTAGTGATAGTGATCTGCCAGATTTCGTTGCTATTTCTCCTGCTAAGTCTCCTCCTGCAAAGCAACCAGATTCACGACGCTGCTCCAGGAGGCAAAACACAATAGAAAATGAGGCTGAATTGAAAAAGAAGGCTGATGATGCTGCTAAGAAGAAGACTGACGCTGCTGCTAAAAAGAAGGAGAACGCTGCTAAGAAGAAGGAAGAGAAGAAAGCGGCTGATTTTAAGAAGAAGGAAGAGAAGAAAGCGGTTGAGTTAAAGAGGAAGGAAGAGAACGCAGCGGCGGCTGAGTTAAAGAATAAGCCGGCTGAATTAAAGAAGGAGGGCCAAACAAGAAGAATAAGAATACCTAATAGGGTTCCACCTAAGAAGAAGGGGAAGACTGGAGGTGAAACTGATCTTGAGGATATCACCGAGGAAGCGATCGCAAAAGCAAATGAATTTTTACCGGAGTCTGAAGAGGATGAAGATGAAAGGCTGAGGTTAGCGAGAATTAAGACTTGTCGGACGAAGGTTGTTCATTTACTCCCGACTAGGTTAGCAGCAGAGGCCGCAAATGGTTGTTGTTTTGGAGTTTTTCCTTATCTTTTAGGAGACAAAGGGGCGACGTGCATGAGGAGGAAGGATGTTGAACTTTCATCAGCAGTCTATGATCCTCTCGCACCTGTTGATAAGGATAAATTGGATAATATTATGCAACATCTAAGGCAACTCGAGTATGGAGTTTTACACCATTTTATTTTATTTTATACTGCTATTAGCAATATTTGGCTAAACTGACTTGTGTTTGATTGTTAGGGACATTCCACTTCTGACAGATGATAGGAAAGAGGAAGCCGATTTCTACAGAGTACTCATCTATCAAAGACCATGGCCGAAGAATGATTCTGGATGGTTGTCTGACACTGTAAGTATAAGTTACAGCTGAATTATGATTATTTGTGGCTGGGTTATCAGTTATTTATGGTTGGGTTATGATGCACTGGTTGGGTTATGGTTGTTTGATGGCTGAGTTATGGTTGTTTGATGGCTGACTTATGGGTGTTTGATGGCTGAGTTATGTTTAATAATGGCTGAGTTATGATAATTCGATGGCTGACTTAATATTCTGTGTACAACATGTTGGTGCATATATCAGAGTCCTCATCCAAAGGTCCATGAAAGAACCCTGCCCATTTTGGTCCAAGCGCATTGCCTTTGTGGACCAATGGTTCCTAGCATTATGGATTAAGGATTACAGTCAGTTCAAGATGAACCCAAAGATGTTCAAATTCAAAGGCACAGGTTATGAGTCACTCGTAAACGGTGCGATTCCCAATGACCTTCGGACAAACAAAAAGTGGTTAGAAGATGTCGATCACTTGTACGGAGTTATAAATTGTAGAGGAGGCTCTCATTGGGTGGCGTTTCACGTGGATCTTCTGATGGAGAAGATTGATGCCTACGATTCCATCATTGGAGATAAAAATCCTGAAAAGCAACAACAAATGCTAGAAGCATTTAGGCCGCTGAGGGAAATGATTCCTGAAATGATCAATGTTGGAGGAATTCCTGGCAATAAAACCGTAGTTAAAAAACCATTTGGGTTGACATGGAAAAGCGACAAAAACATTCCCCAAAACGACCAAGTTTGCGATTGTGGGGTGTATTCACTGAAGTTTGTCGAGTGTCTAGCGCTTGGTTTAACTTTTGATGGGATATCCGATGCAAATATTCAGGGTTTACGGATGAAGATGGCAGCAAAGATCTTGGATGAAAAAGGATATGATATGTATGGGCAGTTCAAATGATTTACCAATTATGAACCTTCTATTTGTTTTTTTATTATTAGGATTTGACTGTAAATGGTATGTTTTTGTGTATAACTTATGGTTTTTATTATATATTACTCAGCCATTTCGTTTAGATAACTCAGCCTTACCCTAAAATTGGAAATATAATTTGAAGACTTATGGTATGTTTAGATAACGCAGCCGTGTCAATTAGATAACTTAGTCGTGTCATTTAGATAAGTCAGCCATACCCTAAAACCATTTATACTCCCTCCGTTTCATAATATAAGCAGTTTTGGTTAAAAGCACAATATTTAAGAAAATTTATCTTTTGTTTCTTAAAAGTACTTTTCTAAACAAAAAACATTAATTTAATACTTTTCTACTTTGTATGTGCAGTCTCCTTTCAACCGCACGTGGGTCTCGCAGGTAAAAGCCAGAACAAATTACAAATGAGCATACGCCACGTGGTGTGCACTCTACTTTGGTGTGCAGTCTCCTTTTCTACTTTTATCGAAAACTGTGTAATTTTTACTTTTGAACTGTTTTAAAATAAATCTATATTTTATTAGTATTTTTTTTACATAGGGATGGTAAAAGAGCTTATATTGTGAAACAAAATAAAATCCTCAAAACTGCTTATATTATGAAACGGAGGGAGTATAAGATTTAAGACTTACAAAATTATAATTAAGCTCATTTTATTAATATAAAATGAATATAAATCAACTGAATGTACATAGTTTCTTCAATTTATACAACTGAAGATATGTGTCTGAAATCGAAAATGTAATCTAACTTGATCTTGAGATATATGTTGTCTTACAAGTACTTCAAACATTACCTATAGATAATTAAGACCCAAAATCATATACAATAAACCATAAACAATTTTTTCGATTAAATGTGTATAATTTGATTCAGTTGAGTCTCTAAATCATATAGTTTTTAAATGTTATACATTAAACCCTAAACCATGATCCCTAAACCCTAAACCCTAAATCCATAACTCAGCCGTGAAGTTCTTATAACTCAGCCGTAAAATTTTAAGTTGCGACGTTTTGTCTTCCTATCTCTCCCTATTACGACGTTTCAGCTTCCTATCTCTCTCTCTGTATATATATAGCCCTTCTCATCACTTTTTTATAGAAAAACGTAAGATAAAAAACCTAATCTCATAAAAAACCTAATCTCATCAAAAAACCTAATCTCATCCAAAAAAACCTAATCTCATCATGTCGTTACTCCCTGGGATGACATCCAAGTTCTTGAGCACGATCAATGCCATACACAACACGGAAGATCGGGATAACCTCCCTCTTCTAAATCCTGGTGCGGGTGTCTGGTGTGACAAAACCACAGCAACGTGGTTTAAGTTTTTACACAATCTCTCGCAGGCGATCCCTGATATTCTTCGAGAGGGATTGATTCAGCCGTGGCCGACTTACCGCTTCATTCCCGATGATGTTAAGGGATAGTGGTTTCTTAAACTAACCGTAAGCTTAACCGATAATGTATTCTTATTAGATTTAACTTTTTGTTTCTTAAACACTAATACTTTTTGTTTCTTTTTATAGCAAAAATACAGATGGGATCCGAGGCATAATATGACAGTTTGGACACAGTTTAATCTATTGGCTAGAACGGTTTTTCGCATTCAAATTCGCAAGTTGAAGATGATATGGTTTGGCGAGAAGCCTGATTGGATGACAAATAGAGTTTGGCTTGGTCTAGTCGAAGGGTTTGATGAGTTAGGCCCTGATAATTTTCAGTATGGAGAATGTAACTTTTATTAAATGTTTTGTTTTGTTTGTTTATATATATGAATCAGCCGTTTACAACAATTTACGTTTTTGCTTATTTAATACCATAACTCAACCGTATCGTAATACCATAACTCAGCTGTATCGTAATACCATAACTCAGCCATGAAGTTATACCATAACTCAGCCGTATCGAAATGTTTTATGAGTTAGTCCCTGACTTATGTGATGGCTGAATTATTCTTATGTTTGTTTATGTGTTGGCTGACTTATGCCAAATTTTAATCTCAAAAGAAGTAAATATGTAGATGCACGGGAAAAATCAGCCATAACTTAGCCGTATCATAATACCATAACTCAGCCGTATCGTAATACCATAACTCAGCCATAATGTAAACAAAATCCATAAGTCGCGACGTCTCGTGTTTCTATCTAGGTTGTAGTTACTACATAAACATTATTTATATAATAATTATCATAATTATATAAACAAAATCTTCCGAATCTATGCATTTAATGCGCTGATCTGACAGTGACCTATACACTCGCCAAAGAGCCGCTACACCTACCGTAGGTGTGCAGTGACCTATACAATCCCCTAAGAGCCGCCCAAAATCCCGCTCAAAATCCATAACTCTGCCATAACAATGAATCCACCATAACTCAGCCGTAATGCAAACAAAATCCATAACTCAGCTGTATCATAATACCATAACTCAACCATGAAGTTATACCATAACTCAGCCGTATCAAAATATTTGATGAGTTAGTCCCTGACTTATGTGATGGCTGACTTATTCTTATGTTTGTTTATGTGTTGGCTGACTTATGCTAAATTTTAATCTCAAAAGAAGTAAATATGTAGATGCGCGGGAAAAATCAGCCATAACTCAGCCGTATCGTAATACCATAACTCAGCCATAATGTAAACAAAATTCATAAGTCGCGACGTCTCGTGTTTCTATCTAGCTTGTAGTTACTACATAAACATTATTTATTTATAGAGTCTCTAATAATTATCATAAACAAAATCTTCCGAATCTATGTATTTAATGCGTTGATCTGACAGTGACCTATACACTCGCCAAAGAGCCGCTACACCTACCGTAGGTGTGCAGTGACCTATACAATCCCCTAAGAGCCGCCCAAAATCCCGCTCAAAATCCATAACTCAGCCATAACAATGAATCCATCATAACTCAGCCGTAATGCAAACAAAATCCATAACTCAGCCGAATCGTAATACCATAACTCAGCCATGAAGTTATACCATAACACAGCCGTATCGAAATGTTTGATGAGTTAGTCCCTGACTTATGTGATGGCTGACTTATTCTTATGTTTGTTTATGTGTTGGCTGAATTATGCTAAATTTTAATCTCAGAAGAAGTAAATATGTAGATGCGCGGGAAAAATCCCGCCAAAAAATTCCACAACAGTGCCGTTGAATGTTGCAAGTATCATTTGAGCCTATATATACTTGCTATATGGCACATTTGTATGTATCCAATTATCAAATAAAAATCAGAAAGGTCTTTGTTCTTACCCTTATGCGCTTAATCTAACACATATTTGGTTGATTTCTCTCAGCAAGCGAATGATTGCCTAAACCGGCCGGAACCCGCCAAACTTGAGGAACTGAAAAAACACAGGGCGTACGGCCGGCCAGACGGACTCTCAAGAGCCACGATGAATGGGAAGGAGAGGTTTCAGCAAAGGAGGTAATTTTCATGTTTCCTGATTTTATTTGAATCTTGTTAGCCCGTTAAGTTTCATTAAGTTGATCGATAATTCCGTTTTACATTTAGTTGGAGGACATATAGCTTGCTCTTCTTGCTGCACTAAACTGAGGTACATATGCCCTTCCTGCGCTTTGCCCATTGGAGAAGAAAATATGTTGGGACGGACGGCCGTGAAAATATCTTCAAGAGTTGAAGAAGAAAATAGATTGGGACGGACGGCCGGCCAAGGACCAAACTTTATGAATTGAAGAAGAAATTGGCTGGGTTATAATGTAATGGCTTATTTATATGTGTTGTAAGAAGGAAGATATTATAAATGTAATTGAAGAGATTATAATGTAATGGTTGATTTATACCATACTGGTTTTATAATTGGACACGAATCCATATCTCAGCCGTAATGTGAACTTAAGGAGGACATTCAGCCGTAACATTTCATAAGTCAGCCGTAACATTTCATAAGTCAGGCGTAACATTTCATAAGTCAGCCGTAACATTTCATAAATCAGCCATCACATACACATAAGTCTGCCATAACTTAAACATAAAATTGCCATCATCTTATCTCCCCTCAACGACCAGAAGCTTTGTCTGTCTGAAGGGTATGACCTATATTCTTAAAATACCAAAGCGCTGCTACTGCTGCCCGCTCAGCTGCGATCTTCTTCTTGTGCTGTAGATCCCCGAAACACTCCAAAACCGTTATCCGAGAATCCGCCTTCATTTCAACCGTAACTTTAACTGCAAATCTGAACAAGAATACAAAAAGCCATGTTCATGCTACGAGATTACGAACCTGAAAGGTGTAAGAGAACCGCAGAGATTATGTCTCCTTACAGTCTCATATGGGAAGGACCCTCGTCATCGCTGCACTCATACACATGTGTTTCCAATGCCTTACCCCACATAACTTATACAACTCTGATTTGGCTGTCATTCTTTGACTCTCTTCTAAAGACATACCTATGAACAACAGTAACAAAATGTCAATAGATGAAATCTAAACACAAAAACACTGAGAGATAATTAACAGCTTTTAGATTAATTTAAGTTTAAACAGAAGACTCACTCATATTCTTATTCCATATAATCATATCTTTCACAATACCTAGAAACAAATCCTAAGCTAAATAAGTAACATGTGAAGAAAAAGAAACAGGTACCTTCATCAGTGGGCTCTGTTCTGGTTCTTCTTACCACAGAGGAAGAAGATGTGGAGATTGATGAGGGATCTAGAGGAGGAATATACTCAGAGAAGTGGAGATTGATGTGGGGATTCATTTTTGGACGTAGAATCAAGCATGTTGTGCAACTGCAAATATTCCGGCAGAATGGGCATTTATGGGCAAAGTACAGTGAAGGAAGTGAATACCAAGAGTAGAGGCATGGAATGCAATAACGCTTCGTATGGCAAGTCTGACAGCTCACAAGACGCCCTTTATCGTTCTGATGACACTGATGACATACGTTGAAGTACCCCATGGCAGAGGGCGATCGGAGCTTAGCTAGGGTTTTCCGGGAGGCAGGAGATGGAGTTCGTTGGGGATATTGAAATTAATAAAAGATTGGACTAAAAGATAGTATTTAAATTTAGCATAAGTCAGCCATCACATAAAAATAAATCAGCCATCATACATATTTCTGATTCATAAGTCAGCCATCACATAACATAAGTCAGCCATCGTGTAAACAAAAATCAGCCGTGTCGTGCCGTTTCGTCTTTGTATACCATAACTCAGCCGTGTCAATTAGATAACTCAGCCGTGTCATTTAGATAACTCAGTCATACCCTAAAACCATTTACATAAGATTTAAGACTTATAAAATTATAATTAAGCTCATTTATTAATATAAAATGAATATAAATCAACTGAATGTGCATAGTTTCTTCAATTTATACAACTGAAGATATGTGTATGAAATCAAAAATGTAATCTAACTTGATCTTGAGATATATGTTATCTTACAAGTACTTCAAACATTACCTATAGATAATTAAGACCCAAATTCATATACAATAAACCATAAACAATTTTTTCGATTGAATGTGTATAATTTGATTCAGTTGAGTCTCTAAATCATATAGTTTTTAAATGTTATACATTAAACCCTAAACCATGATCCCTAAACCCTAAACCCAAAATCCATAACTCAGCCGTGAAGTTCTTATAACTCAGCCGTAAAATTTTAAGTTGCGACGTTTTGTCTTCCTATATGTCCCTATTGCGACGTTTCGTCTTCCAAAACCAGTTTTAAGTTGCGACGTTTCGACAAAACCAATGAATTAAAGACAAATCGCAAGCATTCAATGAACACTTCCCAAAAATGGTTTAAACGGATATGATTAAAGGATACTAATCGTCGTCTATATATATCCATTGGCAGATCATATCATCTCTACTTCCAATATCATCTTCTATCCTATTAAGTGTTCACAAAACATGGCGTGGTTTTGGTTTGCTCTGCTTCTTCCTATTTTGGCAATAATTCTGTTCAAACAGAGATTTTCCACCAAACCAACAATATCTCTCAGCTCATTGCCTAATGATATCCTCGAAGAGATATGTGCACTTGTTGGATCTTCTTCCATTTCCGACATCGATAATCTCCATTTTGTGTCAAAGGCTTTCAGAAATTGTTGCAACAAAAGATGGGTTGTAGAAAGAGTAACACTTCGTGACGTTCCATTCCTGCCATGGTTTCCTCAAACTTACGAAACATTTTACAAGTTTTTGGATAGGTACTTAAGGAATGGAAACCCTGAGGCTCTATACCGGAAAGGTGTGTACAACTTTTTTGACATAGGTTTAAAAGTGGGTGCTCTACATGATGAAGAAGGAGATCAAGGTAGGGCATGTTTAGCTAAAGCTGCAAAGAAAGGCAATAAAAAAGCTTGTTATGTATATGGAATGATTTGCATTGCAGAAGGAGCAACGAAAGATGAAGGTCTAAAATATTGTCTTCGTTATTGAAGCCTATGATGTCAACGACAATGGAGGAGATGGAGAAACTTGGGAAAAAAGTTCGTGATGAAATTTGGTGGGGTGGAAGGCGGAGGATGAAAGAGCTCAAAGATAGTTACACTTATGGAGGTTG
The DNA here is from genome assembly GCA_963576765.1 of Draba incana. Classification (NCBI taxonomy): domain Eukaryota; kingdom Viridiplantae; phylum Streptophyta; class Magnoliopsida; order Brassicales; family Brassicaceae; genus Draba; species Draba incana. Next base: position 34,952,220 of record OY755203.1, read on the forward strand.
CAATTGCAATGGTCGCACGAAGAAGTTCTTAAAAAGCAATGGGTTCTTTGCTTGGAATGGTTATAAAGAAGACATAAGTACTTCTTCTGCTTCATTTTATGAGATTTGTTTTTGGGATTATGAAATAGGATTGTTTTTAGAAAATGTATAAGAACAATATGGATGTGATTTCTTTCTTCTTTTTATTATTAATGTCAAAAGCGGCTTTTCTGGTGGTTAGATTCCGAGATCATGAATCCGTTTGATTCCGAAAACATTGGTTTTGTGTTTGTTTATTTAAACTCAGCCGTAATGTAAACAAAATCCATAACTCAGCCGTGTCACGACGTTTCGTGTTTTTATTTTGGGGCCCAAAATCCGAAACTCAGCCGTATCGCGACGTTTCATCTTTCTATACCATAAATCAGCCGTGTCGCGACGTTTCGTCTTTCTATTTTTGGTAGGAAAATCCCGCCAAAAATCCATAACTTCGGCCATACTAATGAATCCACAACTTTGCCGTTATGTAAACAAAATCCATAACTCAGCCGTCAAGTATAATAACTCAGCCGTCGAGCATAATAATGGAGGCGACGCCAAGAGGAAGACTCCCAGAGGAGCTACTGACCATGATACTCACCGGTATACCTCTGAAAACCCTGGCCAGATTCTAATGCGTCTCCAAACCATGGAAAACCCTAATTGATTCTCCCTACTTCCGCCGTCTCTTCGTCTCTCTCCACAAAGACTTGTCTACCTGGTCACTCATGGCCCCTAACGCACATTTTGAATTCGGTTTCCACGGTTGCGAGTTATGGAACATTTCCAACTCTCCAGGTTTTTATCTCACCCCAAATCCCACGAATCTCCCTACTTTCTATCGAGCTTCTTCTAATGGATTGGTTTTGGTCGACATTGGTCGCGATTCTCTTAAATCCTTTGTTGGTAATCCGGTTTTACAAAACTGGGTCCAGATCCCTCACCCTCCTCAGCCATGTAAGTTTACTGCTTTGGCAACCCCTGTTGAGGAAGACGGTCAAGCCTCGAGATTTAAGGTGGTAAGGACTTGTGAGACTAGGGCTAGTGGTACCAAGGAATGGAGAGTTTTTGTGTATTCGTCTGACTCGGGTGTATGGAGTCAAAAGCGGTTTGTCCCGTCGTGTGATTCCGAGATCATCTATCTTTGGCCATGAATCCGTTTGATTCCGAAAACATTGGTTTTGTGGTTGTTTGATGACTCAGTTGTGTTTAATAATGGTTGAGTTATGATAAATCCAATAATTAACAAACTCAAATGTCATATGTTTACTCAAGAACAAACATAGAAAGCATCCAATGAGTACACGGACAAGAAATGTTTCGTGGGAAGAGATTATCAAATTAATTAGCTGGGTTATAATGTAAGAGGGAAGAGATTATCAATTTAATTGGTTGGGTTATAATGTAATGGCTGAGTCATAATGATTAAGTAATTCTGTAATGGCTGATTTATTATGTAACTCAGCCGTCGTAACCATAACTCAGCCGTATCGTGAATCCATAACTCAACCATTATAATGAATCCATTACTCAGCCGTGTCACGACGTCAAGTGTTTCATCTTTTTAAAAAGAAGAAAGAAATCACATCCACATTATTCTTATACATTTTCGTGTTTCTATACCCGAATCTATGTATTTAATGCGCCGATTTGACAGGGACCTATACACTCGCCGAAGAGCCGCTACACCTAGCGTAGGTGTGCAGTGTCCTATACACTCTCCGAAGAGCCGCTACACCTAGCGTAGGTGTGGTGACCTATACACTCGCCGAATAGCCACCCAATCCATAACACACACGTATTAACCATAACTCAGCCGTATTAACCATAACTCAGCTGTATCGTGATGTTTTGTCTTTCTATACCATAACTCAGCCGTGTCACGACGTTTCGTGTTTCTATTTTGCCCCGAATTAAATAAATAAGTTTGATTTGAGCCTATATATACTTGATATATGGCTCATTTGTATGTATCCAATTATGAAATAAAAATAAGAAAAGTCTTTGTTCTTCTTTCTGGGTTTCTGATTTGCTTTTCAAAAAGTTTTTGAAAAACTTATTTATTTTAAACTTGTTAAGATTAAATCGTTATAAGTGTGGTTTCCATTCCCCTTATGCGCTTAATCTAACACATATTTCGGTGATTTCTCTTGCAAGCGAATGATTGCAACAACATACAAAGAACTTCAGGAAGTGGCTGGATTAAAATGTAATGGCTGATTTATATGCGTGCGTTCTAAGTAGGAATAGGTTATAAATTTAAGTGTGGTTTCTCTTTTTTCTGTTTTCAATTTTATCAGTACAACACTTGTTTATTCATCCTTTTTCAACTGCAGGCAGAATCTCTGAAGCGTATATTCGAAAAACATCCAAACATGGCATCAAACTTCCAAGCAAAGAACCAACATTTGAGGACTTCAATCATAAATGCTCTCCTCAACCTAATCGAGATGTTATGCCAGTCACAGCAAGCGAATGATTGCCATCCCCGTATCCAAACTAGAAGAATTGGACAAGGAATTGGCTCGATTAAATCCCACAAGTTCTCATACATGGTTGAGTTGAAGAAATACAAGTTCTCACCACCATCCGGGGCCAAACTTGAAGAGCCCGGATTCAAGAATTAGAGGATGAACTGAAGAGCTTTAAGCAGAAATGCTCAGACAAAGAAGCTCTGCTGGAGAAAGAGAAGGTAGAACTGAAGGACTTGAAGAACGAATTGGCTGGGTTATAATGTAATGGCTGATTTATATAGATAGGATAATAGTGATATGGCTGATTTATAATGCAATGTCTTAATGAGTACAAAGTGAACAACTAGATCGGACGGTTCAAATTCAATGTCTTAAAGCGTGGTTAGCTACGATCTATCATCCTCTCTCTGTAACTCAGCCATAATAATGATTCCATAACTCAGCCGTTTTGTGACATTTCGTCATTCTATACCATAACTCAGCCATGTCACGACGTTTCTTGTTTGTAATTTGGGCGGGAAAAATCCCGCCTAAAATCCCGAATCTATGTATTTAATGCGCCGATTTGACAGTGACCTATACACTCGCCGAAGAGTACAAAGTGAACAATCAAACCAAAATCCATCCAAAATCTCTATTTGTTTTGTTAATCGGGTTCTTAACTATCAAATAATTTGGATTTGGAGAGGGGAATACCTAGAAGGTGTGGATGTGGGTCGGTTACAATTGTGCTAATGTCTAAGACAAAATCTAACCCGGGACGAAAGTTTTATCGTTGCGTCATGGGATCTGGGCCAAATCACGTATTTAAGTGGGTCGACGAAGCTCACGATGAAGAATTGGAGATTATCTCTGAGAGGCATACGACTATGTCCGACGAAATTAGTGAACTTAAGGAGGACATCGCCGATATGAAGGCTGACATAAAGGAGATAGTGCAGATGCTGCAGTCTATGCTTAAGTAGGAATAGGTTATAAATGTAATTGGCTGAGTTATAATGTAATGGCTGACTTACGAAATGTTATGGCTGACTTACGAAATGTTATGGCTGACTTACGAAATGTAACGGCTGACTTACGAAATGTTACGGCTGACTTATGCAATGTTACGATTCAGTTTCTTCAGAACCGTTAATCAAATTGGGCGTGAATATCGACGAAATGTAAACAATCGTTTCAAATTGGGCATGAATCCATAACTCAGCCGTAATACAACAAAAAATTAAACCCATAACTCAGCCGTAATACAACAAAAAATTAAGACCATAACTCAGCCGTGTCGCGACGTTTCGTCTTTCTATTTTGGGCGGGAAACATCCCACCAAAAATCCATTACTCAGCCATAATAATGAATCCACAACTAAGCCGTAATATAAACAAAATCCATAACTCAGCCATATCGTAATACCATAACTCAGCCATAACATACAATAGTAATTTTTGCAAGTTGATCGGATTAAATGTTACAAGTTGACCGGATTAAATGTTGCAAGTTGACCGGCCAACAGTGTCGTTGGATAGTAAATGACCCGGATTAAATGTCGCAAGTTTCATTTGAGCCTATATATACTTGTTATATGGCTCATACTTGTATGTATCCAATTATCAAATAAAAATCAGAAAAGTCTTTGTTCTTCTTTTTGGGTTTGTCATCATACGTATTAGGTTTTCAAAAAGTTTTTGAAAATATTATTTTAAACTTGTTAAGATTAAATCGTTATAAGTGTGGTTTCCATTCCCCTTATGCGCTTAATCTAACACATATGTCTGTGATTTCTCTATGCAAGCGAATGAATGCCTCAGTCATGGTGTCAAATCCCACAAGTTCTCACAACCAGTCCGGGGTCACATCTTTTGGACCTAGCTGTTGTGTGATTCAATATGATGATGAAAATGTAGAAAATTTTCAGAGTTCTTTTGGATCACAATGTAGAAAATTTGGTGAAAGCATTGGATGGATTGCATGCGTTGTAAGTAGGAATAGGTTATAAATGTAAGTGTGGTTTCTCTTTTTTCTGTTTTCAATTTTATCAGTACAACACTTGTTTATTCATCCTTTTTCAACTGCAGGCAGAATCTGTGAAGCGTATATTCGAAAAACACCCAAACATGCCATCAAACTTCCAAGCAAAGAACCAACATCTCAGGACTTCAATCATAAATGCTCTCCTCAACCTAATCGAGATGTTATGCCAGTCACTGCAAGACCTTTCCATTGATGACCTGGACAGAGCAGACAATGCACTAACCTACCTCAAAAATTCAGGCTTTAAGGTTGATTGGTTGGAGTAGAAACTAGAGGAAGTAAAGGAAAATAAGATCGAAGAGGAGATTGATGTGTCTCGGTTATAATGTAATGGCTGATTCATATGCGTTCTAAGTAGGAATATGTTATAAATGTAATTGGCTGGGTTATAATGTAATGGCTGATTTCTAATGATTAAGTAATTCTATAATGGCTGATTTATAACTCAGCCGTGTCACGACGTTTGGTGTTTCTATTTTGGGGCCCAAAATCTGTAACTCTGCCATAATAATGAATCCATAACTCAGCCGTATCGTGACGTTTTGTCTTTCTAACTCAGCCGTCTCACGACTTTTCGTGTTTCTATTTTGGGGCCCAAAATCCGTAACTCAGCCATAATATGAATCCATAAGTCAGCCGTATCGTGACGTTTTATCTATCTATACCATAACTCAGCCGTGTCACGCCGTTTCGTGTTTCCATTTTGGGCGGGAAAAATCCCGCCAAAAATCTCGAATCTATGTATTTAATGCGCCGATTTGACAATGACCTATACACTACCCGAAGAGACGCTACACCTAGCGTAGGGGTGCAGTGACCTACACACTCGCCGAAGAGCCGCCCAAAATCCCGCCCAAATGTCTTAAAGAGTACAAAGTGAACAATCAAACCAAAATCTATCCAAAATCTCTATTTGTTTTGTTAATCGGGTTCTTAACTATCAAATAATATGGATTTGGGAAGGGGTATACCTAGAAGGTGTGGATGTGGGTCGGTTACAATTGTGCTAATGTCTAAAACAAAATCTAACCCGGGACAAAAGTTTTATCGTTGCGCAGTGGGATCTGGGCCAAATCACGTATTTAAGTGGGTCGACGAAGCTCACGATGAAGAATTGGAGATTATCTCTGAGAGGCATACGACTATGTCCGACGAAATTAGTGAACTTAAGGAGGACATCGCCGATATGAAGGCTGACATAAAGGAGATAGTGCAGATGATGCAGTCTATGCTACCTAAGTAGGAATAGGTTATAAATGTAATTGGCTGAGTTATAATGTAATGGCTGACTTACGAAATGTTATGGCTGACTTACGAAATGTTATGGCTGACTTACGAAATGTAACGGCTGACTTACGAAATGTTAAGGCTGACTTATGCAATGTTACAATTCAGTTTCTTCAGAACCGTTAATCAAATTGGGCGTGAATATCGACGAAATGTAAACAATCGTTTCAAATTGGGCATGAATCCATAACTCAGCCGTAATATAAACAAAATTCATAACTCAGCCGTAATACAACAAAATATTTATACCATAACTCAGCCGTGTCGCGACGTTTCGTCTTTCTATTTTGGGCTGGAAAAATCCCGCCAAAAATCCATTACTCAGCCAAAATAATGAATCCACAACTCAGCCGTATCGTGATGTTGTAACTCAGTCATAACATACAACAGTAAGTGTTGCAAGTTGACCGGATTAAATGTTGCAAGTTGACCGGCCAACAGTGCCGTTGAATAGTAAATGACCCGGATTAAATGTCGCAAGTTTCATGTGAGCCTATATATACTTGTTATATGGCTCATACTTGTATGTCCAATTATCAAATAAAAATCAGAAAAGTCTTTGTTCTTCTTTTTGGGTTTGTCATCATACGTATTAGGTTTTCAAAAAGTTTTTGAAAAACTTATTTATTTTATACTTGTTAAGATTAAATCGTTATAAGTGTGGTTTCCATTCCCCTTATGCGCTTAATCTAATACATATTTGGGTGATTTCTCTATGCAAGCGAATGATTGCCTCAATCATGGTGTTAAGGAAATATGTTGGGACGGCCGGCCCTGAACTGTGCAGGACTGTAGCACTGTTTAGTACAGCAAGAAGACCAAGCTATATGTCCCTTGTCACACAGGATCCCGGATGATTGCCTCAATCATGGTGTTAAATCCCACATGTTCTCATACATGGTTGAAGTTACACCGGAAGCCATTGGAGAAGGAATTAGCTCGGTTGAAGAATTGAAGAAGGCTTCCGGTTAGAAGATCATAAGGGTACAATTGATGTGACATTCATGTTTTCAGACACGAAGGAGATTTGTTGTTCCATGTCACATCTTTTGGACCTAGCTGCTGTTAGATCTAATATGATGATGAAAATGTAGAAAATTTTCAGAGTTCTTTTGGATCACAATGTAGAAAATTTGGTGTAATGGCTGATTTATAATGGGTTATAATGTAATGGCTGATTTATGATGTTACGGCTGACTTATGCAATGTTACGGCTGACTTAAGCAATGTTACGATTCAGTTTCCTCAGAACCTTTAATTAAATTGGGCGTCAATCCATAACTCAGCCGTAATGTAAACAAAATCCATAACTCAGCCGTAACGTAAACAAAATCCATAACTCAGCCGTATCGTAATACCATAACTCAATAATTTTTGTTTTGGGGTTGGTTTAAACATAACTCTGCCATCTTAACCATAACTCTGCCGTAATAATGAATCTATAACTTAGCCGTATCCTTACGTTTCGTCTTCATAACTCAGCCGTGTCACGACTTTTCGTGTTTCTATACCCGAATCTATGTATTTAATGCACCGATTTGACAGGGACCTATACACTATCCGAAGAGCCGCTACACCAAAATCCATCCATGTATCTCTGTTTGTTTTGTTTTCTCACGACGTTTCGTGTTTCTATTTTGGGCGGAAAAAATCCCACCAAAAATCCATAACTCAGCCATAATAATGAATCCATAACACAGCCGTTATGTAAACAAAATCCATAACTCAGCCGTATCGTAATACCATAACTCAGCCATAACATACAACAATAAATGTTCAACAATACATGTTGCAAGTTGACCGGATTAAATGTTGCAAGTTGACCGGCCAACAGTGCCGTTAAATAGTAAATGACCCGGATTAAATGCTGCAAGTTGACCGGTCATCATTGGAGAGATTCCACCATGTAATGGCAAACTTATGAAATGTTACGGCTGACTTATGAAATGTTACGGCTGACTTATGCAATGCTACGGCTGACTTATGAAATGCTACGGTTGTGAGTGAGAGGAAACTAGACATTAAGCAGAATTCAATAAGAAGTTGACCGGTCGAAAGATGTTGGAAGTTTCAACAGTGACGTTTAACAGTAAATGTTGTAGGTTGACCGGTCAACAGTGTCGTTGATCAGTAAATGGCCCGTAATTAATTGTTGCAGGTTTCATTTGTGCCTATATATACTTGTTATATGGCTCATTTGCATGTATCCAAATATCAAATAAAAATCAGAAAAGTCTTTGTTCTTCTTTTATATCAGTCAGAGCAATGCTCTTGGGTTTGTGATTTGGAGTAATCGGTTTTGAAAATTTTATTTTAAACATTGTTAAGATTAAATCGTTATAAGTGTGGTTTCCATTCCCCTTATGCCCTTAATCTAACACATATTTGGGTGATTTCTCTATGCAAGCGAATGATTGCCTCAAGCATGGTGTTAAGGAAATATGTTGGGACGGCCGGCCCCGAACTTTGTAGGACAGTAGCACAGTTTAGTACAGCAAGAAGAGCAAGCTATATGTCCCTTGTCACACAGGATCCCGGATAACCCGGTCGTGCAAACGGATTACCACGCGGGTCATCTCTTCGACCCGGTCCCGCGTCCGCGTCCTGTCTGATATCTCTCCAGGTGTGTGAACGTCTTGACTTTTGATATAGTTGTATTGTTTGTAGAGATATGTATTGTTGAATCAATGATGAGCAAAGGATTTTTGTCATTTTTTGAATCTCTTTGCAGTTGATTGATGGGCTGAAAAAGGCGAGCAAGTGTCCAGAACTGCAGAGTTTTGCCATTAAGATTCTGAGCCAGACATGTGAAGGTGCTTCAAGGTATAAGCTGAAGAGAAGCTTTGCACAGAAACTGCTGCTCACTGAAGCTATATCTCTCAAGTCAGGGTGCAACCATGTTAGGCGTTTGGGCCTGGGACAATACTTGCTTCTACAACACTCTCCGCAAATCTCCAAGGATCAAACTTGAAGAATTGAAGAAGGAATTGGCTGGGTTATAATGTAATGGCTGATTTAATTCTAGTTGATAACAAGGTCACTTGGGTAATCAAAAATTTCAACAAGAAGGAATTGGTTGGGTTATAATGTAATGGCTGATTTATAATGATTAAGTTATTCTGTAATGGCTGATTTATAATGCACTGGCTGATTTATGATGCACTGGCTGGTTTAAGAATATATGATGGCTGATTTATGAATGTATGATGTCTGATTTATATAGATAAGATAGTACTGATATGGCTGATTTATAATGCAATGTCTTAAAGAGTACAAAGTGAACAACTAGATAATACAGTTAAACTACAATTTCGTCAAACTTTCTACATTGGACAAGTTTTTGCATTATGTCCATTTCATCCTACCTTTCTTAGGCCTTCCTGGTGGTTGACGAACCATAACTCAGCCGTATCGTGACGTTTCTTCTTTTTGTACCATAACTCAGCCGTGTGACAATGCTGCAGTCTATGCTTTCAAAGTAGGTCATGAATCCATAACTCAGCCGTAATGTAAACAAAATCCATAACTCAGCCGTAATACAAAAAAATTGTCACTCGGGTGTATGGAGTCAAAAGCGGCTTGTCCCGTCGTGTGATTCCAAGATCTCTATCTTTGGCCATGAATCCGTTTGATTCCGAAAACATTGGTTTTGTGTTTGTTTATTTAAACTCAGCCGTAATGTAAACAAAATCCATAACTCAGCCGTTTCGTAATACTATAACTCAACAATTTTTGTTTTTGTTTAAACATAACTCAACCGTCTTTACCATAACTCAGCCGTCTTAACTCAGCCATAATAATGAATTCATAACTCAGCCGTCTTAACCATAACTCAGCCGTCTTATCCTTAACTCAGCCGTCTTAACCATAACTCAGCCGTGTCACGATGTTTTGTGTTTCTATACCATAAACATTTCAAAAGTTATTAATTAGTAGTCTACTGTACAGGTCTACTATAGAGGTCTACTATTCGAGTTGTTGTGTCACTCAAACCTGTCACTCAAACCTAACAGCTTTTTCTTAAACGTTTCAAAAGTAATTAATTAGTAGTCACTACTGTTTTTTTTTTTTTAATTCGGGTGACGTCTCTTCAGTCTGCACAACACGTATCTTCGTATTCTACAACATGTCTCTTCGTATGTACATATATAGGTACGTACTTCCGTCTCTCCATCTCTACATCTTCCTTCATCCTCGTCTCTTCGGCTCTGCATCTCTATACTCGTATACTTCAGCCAAACTGCCCCAACAATGGATCAAAGTAAGCAAAGGAACATTCGACTTCGAAGTGATATGAAGGAGTTGAAGAAAGAATACCCTTCGATGAGGGTCATCGACCACAGTAAGTATTCATGCATCTTTTAGGATTTTAATAAAACCTAAACCCTAATATGTTATTCGATGATACAGATTATCATGTGGAGGTTCCTATCGATGGACCATCGGAGACTCCATATGATGGAGGGGTTTTTTGGATTTCCTACAGATGGCCAGTGGATTATCCATATTCGCCGCCACATGTGAATTTCAAAACCAAAATCTACCACCCCAATGTAAGTGCGACAGGATCCATTGACGATGACATCTTAAGAGCCACACGATGGTCTCCTGCGCTCCGCCCGACCCAGGTTTTGAAGGAAATTCTCAATCTCATGGCTTCACCAAACTTAGATGATCCTCTATCGGCACGCGTAGCCGATATTTACCAAAATCACAAGGCCAAGTTCGAGGTAACTGCACGAATTTGGACGGAGGAGTACGCAATGGAGTGAGCCGGTGGTTTAGATCCAATGTGTTTTTCTTGTTTTTAAACCCTAAAACTATTTCCTTATTTATGTTTTTATCTGATTTTATTTATGTTTTTATTGCTATTTCCTTGTTTTGTTCATCAATTGTTAAACATAACTCAACTGTCTTTACCATAACTTAGCCGTCTTAACTCAGCCATAATAATGAATTCATAACTCAGCCGTCTTAACCATAACTCAGCCGTCTTAACCATAACTCAGCCGTGTCATGACGTTTTGTGGTTGTTTGGTGGCTCAGTTATGTTTAATAATGGCTGAGTTTTGATAAATCCAATAATTAACAAACTCAAATGCAAAGGAACAGAGCTCGGTTCGAAGAGGAGACGGCGGAAACTGGACCTGAAGGCGAGTCATCTCTTCGTTCAAACCGACAATAAACCAAAGAATATCGAATGCTCTTTTATCTCTACCTCTTTTTAATTCATATGTAAAATCTTTTTAATATTTTGTGAAACTTTCACATAACATCTGCCCTTCGTTTAATGGCTGATTTATCGTGACGTAATACCATAACTCAGCAGTATCGTAAACAAAATCCATAACTCAGCCAGAATAATGAACCCATCACTCAGCCGTAATGTTAACAAGATCCATAAATCGTGATGTTTCGTGTTTCTATTTGGGCGGGAAAAGGTTATAGTTACTACATAAATATTGACGGAACAAATCTTCCGAATAGTTCCATGGTAGTTGAGTCATTTCCTCATCTATGTATTTAATGCGCTGATCTGACAGTGACCTATACACTTGCCGAAGAGACACTACACCTAGCGTAGGTGTGCAGTGACCTATACACTCGACGTAGAGCCGACCAAAATCCATAACTCAGCCGTTTGGTAATACCATAACTCCGTATCGTAATACCATAACTCAGCCGTATCGTACTGACTTATGCTAAATTTAAATCTCAGGAGAAGTAAATATGTAGATTCGCGAGACGAGTTCTGTGTTCTGATGATGCATAATAACGATTTTGTCACTGATTGATAAACTCCGGATGGTGAAAATTCTGGTCTTGGGTTTACTCGATCACAATTTTAACCCTATATACTTATCATACATTCATAAATCAGCCATCATACATTCATAAATCAGTTATCATACATTCATAAATCAGCCATCATACATTCATAAATCAGCCATCACATAACATAAGTCAGCCATCATACATTCATATATTACACTGGTTGATTGTATGAGAATAAGTGGGATTTAACACCGGAAATGGTGGGACTTAACATCATGATGTTCAGAATGTTACAGAGGCAATCATTCGCTTGCAAGAGAAATCACCAAATATTCACCCAGTAGTTGTTACATCTTCCTCTTCCATGGTAGATACTTCGGTGGGTAGGTATTCCACAATCATCGAATTAGCACTGATTATATGTTTGAAAAATGAATTCAGTTACGAATTCCCAGAATTATTAGAAACTTTTGGAAAATCTACCTTAACAATGTTCCGCTCTGTGATGTTTAGGTACTTCGAGTTTCTGTTAAAACGACAAACGGTAACATTCTGTAGAATGACCACCGCACCTACACCAGTGGTGAGTCGGTACTCGTTATTCTTGAAGATGTTATGGTGCATGGTTCCCTCGATATTTCCTGACGGATCTTTTAAGGTTACTAGCAGATCTCCCTGGTCGTTGGGGGTCAAACTAGAGAGCATAGCCACAATCTGAAAATGAGATACAAAATTCTTGTCAGATAAATTGTATCTCTAAATGGAAATAATATTGTTCGAGAACGTAAACCTTTTTGACTTTCACAAATTGTGAATGCGGGCATTGAATTTTTGCAACCTTGGTCCAGAATAGTGTGCTTCTATTATTATAAGAACCTACATTTATGAATGATAGAGTTAGTATTTATCATCTACAATCATTATTGTAATGGTAGAAGCGTTAATTATATATATATATACCTTCACGGATTATGTAATCGATAGTAGAAGTCCACCGAGGACTACTATAATCATGGTCGCCCTGTTGTGGCTTATTGATGACCTCACGAATGAAATCTTGTGTTGGTCGTATCTGAGAACTTTCACCTCGCAACACCTTTGCATCGTGAGACCTCTTGTGAATCAGGCCTCGCCGTATGAGTTGGTCAGGTTCCGGTATTACGGGTGTTTGGTTTTGGGATCCTTATGTTGGTTGGAGTAAAATAATCGGTGGAGCATCTTCAACAATTAAGTTATCGTATGGAGGGCTTGAAGGAACACGAGTTGTGTCTGGTGGGTTTTGAACGGAGGCTCAGTATTGCATATAGTAATTCCATAGATCTCTGCTTGCCATTTTGGAATTGATTTTTTTTGTGTTATGATTTTGTGTTGAATTACTCTGACTTATATAGGCAAAATAGCGAGATATTTAAGCAATGTTACGGCTGACTGCAATGTTACGATTCAGTTTCTTTTGAACCGTTAATCAAATTGGGCGTGAATATCGACGACATGTGAAACAAACAATCGTAATTCAAAGGGAACTTTGCTCAAATCCATAAATCAGCCATAACATAATAATGAATCCACAACTTAGCCGTAATGTATCCATAACTCAGCCGTAATAATGAATCCATAACTCAGCCGTAATAATGAATCCTCTCTCCGTAACTCAGCCATAATAATGAATCCATAACTCAGCCGTAATACAACAAAAAATTAACGCCATAACTCCGCCGTAATACAACCAAAAAATTATACAAACTTTCTACATTGGACAAGTTCTTGCATTATGTCCAACCTGTTTACAAAGAGAACATGTGTGTTCGTTCCTAGGACGTTTCTTCTCAAGTGCAACTTCTAGAGCAGATTTCATCCTACCTTTCTTAGGCAAGCCTGGTGTTGACGAACAACCGGGGGAAAGCACGGTTGGCTAGCTACGTTATCTGGAACTTGGAGCGCTGAATCTTTTGGCATGATCGACTCAGCGTATGCGTTTACTAAATAATTGTTGTGATAGTAAGGACTGCACAGGGATATACGACATTTACCCCTGTACTCGGCAGCTGCAATTGCATGCACACATGGTAATTTCTCTCTTTCGAAATGCCGACATGTGCATGTTTTTCCGTCCAAATTCACAACATGCAAAGAATCCCCAGAAGATCCATATATAACTTCAGTGTGATAATCATCAATCCTTTGTGCCGTCATAAATCTGGCTGCAGTAACATGACCCTATTATAAATACAGAATAAAAAAAATGTTACGGCTGACTTATGAAAAGTTACGGCTGACTTATGAAATGTTACGGCTGACTTATTCAATGTTACGGCTGACTTATGAAATGTAATGTTACGGCTGACTTACATGTAGTTGTTTCTCGACACCACGCGAAAGCGTGGTTAGCTGCGATCTAGCATCCTCTCTCCGTTTAACAAACCAACTGGTCATCATAACCCGTATCGATTCTAATAGTCGAACAATGTTAAGACTTCTAGCATTTGACAGTGCATGGTTCATTGATTTCGCTATGTTCATAGTCAACAAATTGTACCTTTCGCCCTGGAAATGAACACGCGCCCACAGTCGGACATCAGCTCTTTTGAGGTAGGCATGGAGTTCAGGATTAATCGCTTGAATCTCCTCGTATATCGCAGTAAAATCAGGCATCCTACAACATCCTTCCGCTTTCTTCACCAGACGAAAGACATCTTTTCCGCTGTACGTTCCCAAAATGTTCTTATATAAATGATAAGTGCAAATTCCTCGAGAAGCCAACGGATACACATTCCCAGTTGCTTTCCCTATCGAGTTATGCCTATCCGAGATTATCGCAAGACCCTCATCGTCAGGAATCGCAAGTATTACCTGCGTAAAAAACCCGTGCCACGAATCATCATTTTCGATGTCAACCACACCGAAGGCAATTGGGAAAATCTGAAAGTTACCATCCTGGGCTAGTGCTGTGAGAAGAGTCCCTTTGTATTTACCCTTAAGAAACGTACCGTCGACAACGACAACTTTGCGCATGAAAGGAAACCCATTTACGCTCGCACCAAATGCAAGGAACACGTACATGAATCTTCCAAACTCATTGATTTGAAGACGCGTAATTGTACCCGGATTTGCCCTTCTTATCTTGTATAAGTAAGAAGGCAAGTCTTCAAACCCACTCTCAGGAGTTCCCATCTCGATTTCCCTTGTAAATCTTAGCGTTCTATGTGATTTCCAATAATCCATCTGACCACATGGAAAATGATACAAATAAGTCAGCCGCATCGTAACAATAAGTCAGCCGAAACGTACTAGTAACTCAACCATTGCGTTTAAATAACTCAGCCGTTAAGTTTATAATATAACTCAGCCGTTGCGATTAAATAACGCAGCCGTTAAGTTTATAATATAACTTAGCTGTAATATAACTATAAATTAGCCGCATCCTAAAATTAAGTCAACCGCAACGTACTAATAATTACCTTTACACCAAATTGCTTCTGGATAGATATTCCAACACTCCTAGGTCGAACTGACGGACCAACGTCGCCGAGAAAGTCCTTGTACAACTCTCCTAAAATAGCCGTTGTTGCTTGTCGAGATCGACCAGAATGCTCAGTTACGGAACATGTATGATCCGAATCGTAAATACGAACATAAAATGTCGGGGGATCCCCTAGTGTAGTAGCACGAACTCTCCAGAGACATCCACCAACCCAACACTTAACAACGAGTGTATCCGAATCGGATACGTCTACATCAAAATCAAATCGATCCCTCACCGTAAGAAGTTTTAGTCGTTTCTCCAAATCGGCTTTACTCTCGTATCGTTGCCCTACCGAGAGGTTTAGGGAAGACATATCTAACCTTGGAACCTCCGAATTCCCTTTGGATCCGCTCGTCCACAAGTTATGGGGTCTCTTCTTAGGAGGTAGTGTCGGTGAATCTTCGTCTTCGTATAAACTGAAGTTATCATCTTAAGATGACTCACCATCCGAGTCGTCGAACATATCAAATCGGCTGTCAAATTCATCATCTTCTTCGTCTTGTTCGCCTACTTCATTTCTTCGACTACTCCATTTTCTTTGACTACTTCATTTTCTTCGCCTACTTCATCTTCTTCTACTTCATCCTCCAAATTGAAAGCATCATAACTCCCACCGTAATCTTTGGATCTAGATTCAACTTCTGAGCTATAAGTAAAAAAAAGTTTTATTATTCTCTCTCGCTCCGTCATTCCGACTAATTTCATTCTCCGTAATCGCCACACAAAGACGTAAGTGTTCGATTTTTCTGAAGCTTAAAAAAACTTGCAATTGTCGAGTATTGGAGAGGTAAACTGGTGGAGTATCGTGCGCCATTGTTTTCAAAGCTATATTCGAGAACATGTAGCTCAGTTGAATCTTATGGCTCGACTCCTTCAATTCGTAATCATCGAGTACTATCTTCGCAAGTTCGTCTAGTGTTGTTTTCTCATCTATATGCACAACTCTACAGCCTCTACCGTCGGCGTTGAATACATATCTGTGTTTCTTAACCCAGTTACCGGAAACAATAATTACCGGATCCATAAGATCTCTGATGAATGAAAATAATGAAAAAGGTAGATGAAGAAGAATAAGAAGGACGTAGATGAAGAACCCTGATTTGTAAGAGCTGATTAGTCTCTTGGGCCTAGAAAGCCTTTGGAGAAACTGTGTATAATTCAAAAAAAAAAAAAAAAGAGCTGATGACATGGAAGATCGGAACTGATGACATAGAATATCGGTAAGTCAGCTGCCAAATAAACACATAACTCAGCCATTAATAAATCAGCCATCAAGTATAATGTAAGTCCGCCGCAACGTGAGTAGTATTTCAATAATTAATCTTTCGCTAATAAATCAGCCGTAATTAGGCTCGGAAATATTAAGTCAGCCGTACAGTCAAATAAATCAGCCGTCAAATGAATGTTATTCTAGTAATTAATCTTTTGCTAATAAGTCAGCCGTAACCAGGTTGAGTTATTGTTAACCCAGCCAATTGCGGCTGATTTACTTAAGTCAGCCGTTACTAGCTCTCATAAGTCAGCCAACCAGAGAACATAACTCAGCCGTCTCTTATCTAAAACTCAGCCAATTTTCCACAAATCAGCCCGCCGTTGTATAACTCAGCCGTAACTTGTGTTCGTTAGTCAGTCGTTATCTCATAAGTCAGCCAGATTTCTGTTAATCAGCCGTAATTAACGGCTGATTTATGTTCGTAAATCAGCCGTTATCTCATAAGTCAGCCAGATTTATGTAAATCAGCCGTAACTAACGGCTGATTTATGTTCGTAAGTCAGCCATATTTTGTTTGTAATTACTATCATCTCATAAGTCAGCCGCATTTTTTAACTCAGCCGCAACGTAACCATAAATCAGCCGCAACGTAACCATTACTCAGCCATAGCGCTTTACGGCTGAGTTCATTAATACACGTCAGCGATTTCCTACGTGGTTGCCTACGTGGCTATGGCATTTTTGTAATTACGTTTTTTGTCACAACGTAACAAAAGGGCACGCTGGGTATTAAAAAAATGTCAGTAATTAAAAAAAGTTTTATATGGTTCTAGTCATATTACCTGATTTCTATGGGATTTGAGCAAAAAACCTTAGAAAGAAAAAACAACATTAGAAGAATAAACATCATCTAGAGCTCGTCGTGAGACTCATCTTCCTCCTCAGTTGCTGTTTCTCCTCCTGCTCCGGGTGCCCCACCGGACCTCTGATAAACGGTCGTGATGATTGGATTACACACCGCCTCGACTTCCTTTAGCTTCTTTTCGTAATCTTCTTTCTCTGAGTTCTGGTTCTCGTCCAGCCACTCCAAGGCCTCTTTGGTTGCTGCTTCAATCTTTTCCTTCTCGTCAGCCTCCAGTTTGTCTGCAAGCTTGTCCTTGTCGCTTACTTGGTTCTTCATATTGTACACGTATGTCTCCAAGCTGTTCCTTGCGTCGATCCTCTCCTTCACTTTCTTGTCTTCCTCTGCAAACTCCTCTGCCTCCTTCACCATCCGCTCAATCTCTTCCTGGCTCAACCGACCCTTTTCGTTTGTGATTGTGATCTTCTCTGATTTACCACTCGCCTTGTCCTCTGCTTTCACGTTCAGGATACCGTTGGCATCCACTTTAAACGTCACCTCGATTTAAGGGGTTCCTCTGCAGAAACGAGATTATCATGTTCAAGATTGATTACTATTATTATTGAGAAAAGAGCCAAAAGGATAAAAATAGAAACAAAACAAGGCAAACCTTGGAGCCGGTGGGATTCCAGTGAGGTCGAATTTCCCGAGCAGCCTGCAGTCCTTGGTGAGACTCCGTTCCCCTTCAAAGACCTGAATGGAGACGGTGGTCTGTTGGTCTTGGTATGTGGTGAAAACCTGAGATTTCTTGGTTGGAATAACCGTGTTTCTCGGGATAAGCTTTGTCATCACTCCTCCCACAGTTTCAATACCCAAAGTGAGTAGCGCAACGTCAAGAAGAAGGATATCTTTGGTCTCATCACCGCCTTCTCCGCTCAAAATACCACCCTGGACAGCAGCACCATAAGCAATAGCCTCGTCGGGGTTGACACCCTTGTTCGGCTCTTTCCCTTCAAAGAAGTCTTTCAACAGCTGCTGAACCTTTGGAATCCTAGTGCTTCCACAAACAAGGACAATCTCATTGATCTAGCTCTTTTGTAGACCAGCATCATCCATGGCCTTCTTCACGAGTCCCATGGTCGTCCTGAACAAGTCATTGTTCAGCTCCTCAAAACGAGCTCTTGTGAGTGGCTCAGAGAAATCAACACCATCAAAGAGGGACTCAATCTCCACACGGACTTGGTGCTGGCTACTAAGAGCTCTCTTGGCCCTCTCACATTCCCTTCGGAGCTTATCAAGAGCCTTGTTGTCCTTGCTGATGTCCTTTTGGTGCTTCTTCTTGATCAACTTGATAAAGTAATCCATGATTCTGTGGTCGAAGTCCTCACCTGCGCAACAAAGGTTTACCATCAACATCACACCAAAGTAACAAAAAAAAAGAAGATGGATTCCAGTGATCAAAAAGGTAAGTTACCTCCCAAGTGAGTGTCACCATTAGTGGATAGAACCTCAAACACTCCATTGTCAATGGTCAAGACACTAACATCAAAAGTACCGCCACCAAGATCAAAGACAAGGATGTTCTTCTCACCACCCTTCTTATCAAGACCATAGGCAATGGCAGCAGCAGTGGGTTCGTTGATGATTCTGGCAACATTGAGACTAGCAATAACACCAGCATCTTTGGTCGCTTGCCTCTGTGCATCGTTGAAGTAAGCTGTGCAAACAGTGAAAACCAGATAAGGCATCAATCAACAGTTGTTTAGAATTTAGAGATAAATATGATGATGCAGAATTAACAAGGAGCTAACCTGGCACAGTGACAACAGCGTCCTTGATTTTCTTCCCAAGGTAAGCTTCAGCTGTCTCCTTCATCTTAGTCAGGATCATGGCACTGATCTCCTCAGGGCTGAAAACCTTAGTCTCACCATCCTTGATCTTGACTTCAATGTATGGCTTTCCATCTTTGTTGACAATCTGGTAAGGTACAAGCTTTACTGTCCTTTTGGACCTCTTTGTCCTCGAACCTGACACAAGAGCAAAAGAGGAATTCAGGCACACATTCAAAAGAGCAACACTCAACATGAATGGTTAAACAAAACAAATAATGGGAAAAAAGAGAATAAATTTACTTTCTTCCGATCAATCTCTTGACGTCGAAGATGGTTCTCTCAGGATTAACAGCCGCCTAGTTCTTAGCAGCTTCACCAATGAGCCTTTCGGAGTCAGTGAAAGCAACCCATGAAGGTGTAATACGGTTTCCTTGGTCATTGGCAATGATCTCAACATGGCCATTCTTGTAAACACCAAGACAAGAGTAGGTGGTACCAAGATCTATCCCTATAACTGTTCCCAACTTGGTAGCCTCTTCTTTAGCAGTGGAAAACGCAAATAAACATCCTGAAACATTAAACAAATCCCAATCATGAATCACAAACTACCAAATTCAGAACCTAATTCTGGAGCCTCTATAATGCTTAATCACAAACCAGCAACCTAAAATTAAGAAGGCGATTTATCTGTAAGCAAGTTTTGGAACAATCGGAGAAAGCCTCACGAGCGAAGCAATAAGAATCGATTGAAGAGATCGGAAACGGAGCTTAGCGGCGAAAGGAATACCCATCTCTGATTTCCAGATTTCTTTCCATCGTCGTCGTCCTTTTATCCGATCCATTGATCCACCACCATACTTTTACTTTTTCCCCCCAAAAAGTCAAAAGAAAGAAGAAGAAGAAGAAAAACCCAGAAAACGAGAGAGAAATTCACGATATTGAAACCAAAAGGAATTTTGGAGGAATAAAATGCCAAATGGGAAAGTCAAATTATGTGTCTCTTTATCACAATAATAACCTAAACTACATCATCATCATCATCAACAACAACAACAAAATAGCCTCCATTTGTGAGGTAATACCTGTGTTTTTCCATCCGAGCAACTCTTCAGGATGGTTCAAGGTCTGTGCAAGGTCGTGCCAGAGTTGGTGGCTCCTCAAGGCTAAGTCCCAGATATCACTACTTGGTTTCTTATGAGTCATCCATATATATCCCTGTCCTGAATCCAGAAACCACAAAATTTCATCTTCTATCACTGAATTCAAGTGTATTTGCAGAATAGGTGACACTGTCAGATCCAATTTGCGATTTGCGATTACCTATTAGTGAATATGAGTGTGTGAGAGTTTGTTGTATAGTCAGTTAGGATTTAGTTAGTTATAATCAAGTCTCCTTTAGCTTGGTTTAACTACTATATATATTCGGTACATTGTAATTAATTTTCTTTAATGAGAATAATCAGACTTTAATCATTCAGTTAACATGGTATCAGAGAATTTTCTTTCTCATTCACTTTCTCGGGAAAATTTTTGAAGCTTTCTCCATTTTCTCATCTATTCACTACAAATTTCTCCATTTTATCTTCGATTCACATTGAATTGATCATCATTCTCATCAATTTCACTCAATTTGAGCTAGATCTGAGCTCCATGAGTGTTTATTTTCATCATTTCACCATCGTTTTCTTTCTTCATCTTCTCGCCTTCATCGCGAAACTTCATATGCTTCTTATCTCTCTTTTTCTCGAGAAAATTGTGCTAATCGCTGGATTATTTCTTTGAATTGTTGAATTCTTCATCGATTCTTCATCAATGGCTACCGAAATCCCTAATTCGTCAACTTCGTCTGATTCGCGATTACCGATTGATCAGTATGATAATCCTTACTACTTGCACAATTCCGATCATGCTGGATTGGTTCTTGTTTCGGATCGTCTTGCTTCTGGAGCTGATTTCCATTCATGGCGTCGCTCGGTTTGTATGGCGTTAAATGTGCGTAACAAACTCGGTTTCATTGATGGTACGATTGCTAAACCTTCTGAATCTCATCGTGATTTTGGCTCTTGGTCTCGTTGTAACGATATGGTTGCTACTTGGTTGATGAACTCTGTTTCTAAGAAAATTGGCCAGAGTTTGTTGTTTATCTCAACTGCTGAAGGTATTTGGAAGAGTTTGTTAGCTAGGTTTAAGCAAGATGATGCACCTAGGGTTTATGAGATTGAGCAACGTTTGAGTACAATTCAGCAAGGTCATTTGGATGTTAGTGTTTACTATACGGAATTAGTAACACTTTGGGAAGAATATAGGAATTATGTTGAGTTGCCTGTTTGTACTTGTGGCAAATGTGAGTGTAATGCAGCTGAGCTTTGGGAAAAACTACAACATCGTAGTCGAGTTACTAAGTTCTTGATGGGACTTAATGATTCTTTTGAGTCAACAAGAAGACATATTTTGATGCTCAAGCCTATTCCTTCTATTGAAGATGCTTTCAATCTGGTTACTCAAGATGAAAGGCAAAGGAATATCAAGCCTGTGGTTAAGAATGATACTGCAGTCTTTCAAGCTTCAGTGAATATTCAAGACAATGTCTCTTCTGGTGGACAGGTTGATAATGCAGCATATGTTACTGTTCAGAATCAACAGCCAAATCGTTTTCACCAGAAGAATCCAAGACCAGTATGTACTTATTGTGGTCAAATGGGTCATGTTGTTCAGAAGTGCTTCAAGAAGAATGGTTATCCCCCTGGCTATATCCCTGGATACAAGAGCATGTCCTCTGGTTCTACATCTTCTCAGAAGTCTAATCAGTCTTTTCAGCCTCGAGGTTCTGCGTCTTCTTTTCGTCCTCAAGCTCATGCTGTGGCAAATATGATTACTGAAGCACTACATTCTTATTCTCCTGTTGCTCCTGGTTCTTCATCTTCTCTTGATGTGAGTCAGCTTAGTCAAGCACAGGTTCAGTCTCTTATTCAGCAACTCTCTGTTCTTGTTAAGCCTCTAGAGTCTCCAGCTCCACCTCTCATAGCTACTGTCACTGATCATGGAATAATGGTACCCCAGTCATCCTCTGGTAATATTTCCTTACCTTCTTCTTTTCCTTCCATATTTCCCTCTACCTCACTATGTTTTGAAAATAACCTTCTCACATTTCAAAACCAATGTTTTTCAACCCTTTCTAATACTTTACCTCCTGGTAGTTGGATTATAGATAGTGGTGCCACTAGCCATGTGTGTTCTGATCTGTCTTTTTTCAGTGAAACTGTTGCAGTTTCTGGAGTGACAGTATCTTTGCCTAATGAGACTAGAGTGGCCATCAATAATTGTGGCATTGTGCATCTTTCACCATCCCTCATTTTACATGATGTTCTTCATGTTCCTGCATTTAGCTTTAACCTCATCTCAGTTAGTAGTTTACTTCAGAAAAGTAATTGTTCAGCTCATTTTTTCCCTGGTTTTTGTTATATTCAGGAGTATATTCAGGGCTTTGTGATTGGTAAAGGTCTTCTCTTGCACAATCTATACATATTACAACTAGAATCATCTGCACCATCTACTCATTTTACTGGATCATTGGCTGTTGATGGAACTCTCTGGCACCAACGCCTTGGACATCCATCTCTTGACAAGTTAAAGCTCTTATCTGATGCATTATCTCTGTCTAAGTCTAGATTTTCAGTTTCTATTCCTTGTTCAGTTTGTCCTTTAGCTAAACAGAAAAGATTACCATTTGAGTCTAGTACTAGTCGATCTTCATCTCCTTTTGATCTTATTCATCTGGATGTATGGGGTCCTTTTTCTGTAGAATCTGTTGATGGTTTTAATTATTTCCTTACAATTGTTGATGATCACACTCGTGTAACCTGGATATATCTTTTGAGAAATAAAAGTGAAGTTTCAACACATTTTCAAGATTTTATCAAGCTAGTTCAAACTCAATATGGTACTCTTATTAAAGCCATTAGGACTGGTAATGCACCTGAACTTTCATTTACTGATCACATCAAAAGATATGGCATGATACATCAATTTTCTTGTCCATATACTCCTCAACAAAACTCTATTGTTGAACGTAAACATCAGCATCTTCTCAATGTTGCAAGAGCATTACTTTTTCAATCTAATGTACCTATTGCTTATTGGACTGATTGCATTAAAACTGCAGTTTTCTTGGTTAATAGGACACCTTCAGTTACATTAGGCAATATTACTCCTTATGAGTCCCTAACTAAGAAGAAACCTAGTTATTCTTTTCTCAAAACCTTTGGTTGTCTTTGCTATGTTTCTACTTTGCAAAAGGATAGAACTAAGTTTAGTCCAAGGGCTGATCAATGTGTTTTTCTAGGCTATTCTTCTGGTTATAAGGGCTATAAGGTTCTTCATCTTGATACATACACTGTTTCTATTACTAGAAATGTTATCTTTCATGAAACTGTGTTTCCTTTTAAAATTGACTCTTCTCATTCATCATCATCTGATATCTTTGGTACTACTGTATTGCCACTATCTACTCCTGTTGATATTGATTCTTCTTGTTTTGTCTAGTATCCCTCCTGGTTGTCCTGCATCATTATCATCTAATTCTAGTACTACATGTCCAATTTCATCTAGTACTCAGATAGATTGTCCTGTATCATCATCATCATCTATTCATGTTCATTCATCTACATCATCTGCATCTCATCCTCCTCCTCATACCACACATCCTTCCCACTCTAGCTCTGTGTCTGGCTCAGTTCCTGTCATAACAGAGACTCCAGTGTTTTCATTGAACCCAGCCAGGCCTAAACGCTCGGCTAAAACACCAGGTTATCTCTCTGACTATCACTGTTCTTTACTTCAACTTACTACACCTCCACCAAAAATAATCACCACTCCTTATCCTTTGTCCTCCTTTTTGACTCATAACAATCTTAAGCCACATTACCAAGACTATATCCTATCCATTACTGTTGAAATAGAACCCAAAACCTTCAAACAAGCTGTTTTATCTGTGAAATGGGTTAGTGCTATGGATTTGGAGCTTGGGGCTATGGAGCTTAATAAGACATGGAGTGTTGTTTCTCTTCCTCCTGGAAAGAATGTGGTGGGTTATAGATGGGTTTACACAATCAAGTATTTGGCAGATGGCTCTATTGAGAGATATAAAGCTAGATTAGTAGCACATGGTTTTACTCAACAGGAAGGAGTAGACTATTTTGAGACATTTTCTCTTGTTGCTAAGCTAGCTAGTGTGAAGTTGATTCTTGGTTTAGCAGCTAGATTTGGTTGGAGTTTAACACAAATGGATATTACTAATGCGTTTCTGCATAGTGATCTGGAAGAGGAGATTTATATGAGTTTGCCTCAAGGATACACTCCACCTCCTGGTGTGATATTACCATCTAATCCAGTTTGCAGACTTCATAAGTCCATTTATGGCTTAAAGCAAGCCTCTAGACAGTGGTATAAGTGTCTTTCTCAGGCTCTCCTTGATGATGGATTTGTTCAGTCTGAGTCAGATAATACTCTGTTTGTGAAGTTAGTTGGATCATCATTCATTGCCGTATTGGTATATGTTGATGATATTTTGATTGTGAGTAATGATGATTCTGCAGTGAAGGCAGTTCAAGATACTTTAGCTTCTCATTTCAAGACTAAAGAATTGGGTCCTGCTCGTTTTTTCTTGGGTCTTGAGATTGCAAGAAATTCAGAGGGTATTTCTGTTTGTCAGAGGAAGTATTGCTTGGATTTACTTTCTGATACAGGTCTTTTAGGTTGTAAACCAAAGAGTGTCCCTATGGATCCTAAGGTGCTTTTGAGCTCAGAAACTGGAGTTTTACTTTCTGATGCTAAGCCATATAGGGAACTCATTGGCAGGTTATTGTATCTCTGCATTACGAGGCCTGGCATTACCTTTGCAGTCCATCGTTTGAGCCAGTTTCTATCTTGTCCTTCGGATGTTCATCTGCAAGCAGCTCATCACATACTGAAATATCTCAAGAACAATCCTGGTCAAGGCTTATTCTATTCAGCTTCTACATCGGTTTGCTTAAATGCTTTTGCTGATGCAGATTGGGCTACTTGTCAGGATACCAGGTTCTCAGTTTCTGGTGTTTGCATCTTTCTTGGAACTTCTCTTATCTCCTGGAAGTCCAAGAAACAGGACACTATCAGTTGCAGTAGTGCAGAGGCAGAATACCGTAGCATGGCTTCAGCTACAAAGGAGCTTCTTTGGTTTGCACAAATGCTTAAAGATCTTCATGTACAGGTTGATTCTAAGGCTAAGTTGTTTTGTGACAACAAAGCAGCTTTACATATAGCTAATAATCCTGTTTTCCATGAGAGAACAAAGCATGTTGAGATTGACTGTCATACAACACGCAATCAGATTAAGAAGGGCTTTCTTCAAACAATGCATGTCTCTTCAGGGAATCAGCTAGCTGATATACTGACCAAGCCTCTTCATTCTGGACCTTTCCACTCTTTGTTGCACAGATTTTCACTATCAAGCCTTTTTCTTCCTTCGAAGACTTTGGCTTGAGGGGGGTGTATTAGTGAATATGAGTGTGTGAGAGTTTGTTGTATAGTCAGTTAGGATTTAGTTAGTTATAATCAAGTCTCTTTTAGCTTGGTTTAACTACTATATATATTCGGTACATTGTAATTAATTTTCTTTAATGAGAATAATCAGACTTTAATCATTCAGTTAACATTACCTATCGCAGGTGGTGGCGCCGGAGCAAGGGACGGCCTTATCGACGACTAGATCGGAGCCGATAAGGAACTGGCGGGCAATGGTCAAGCCGATGATGCCACCACCAACAACAACTACATCGAAGGAGCTACGAGAAGCCGTGTCGGGTCCTCCGGGTCGAGTATTCGGGTTTTAAGAAAATGGGAGATTGAATTGAGATGGAAACCATGGGCAATGGTCAAGCCGATGATGCCTCCACCAACAACAACTACATCGAAGGAGCTACGAGAAGCCGTGTCGGGTCCTCCGGGTCGAGTATTCGGGTTTTAAGAAAATGGGAGATTGAATTGAGATGGAAACCATTGGAGAGGTACTTTGAATACTTGAAATTTTCGTTGACTTATTTTCTTTCTATAATGAAATTTGTCATTTTACTAATTTTGGTGATGAAGATGGGAGTTAGAATCAGAAACTTGTTAGTAATAGTATTACATAAAAGATTTCTTGTCTTATCACCAAGTTCATCCATCAACCAAAGTAAGCAGCAACTTGAAAATAATATTCTATTACAATGCAAGCCCTGCAGCAATAACGTATATTGATGGCTGAGCAAACTCTTAAGCATAAACAACAAAACAGCATCAGTGATTTTCTCCAACACTATGTATGCTCTTGGAAAGCTCAGAGTACCCGTTCAGTCATCTGGCTAAAGTAGTAACTAAGATTGCAAAAAGAGTGAGAATAATCCATCTGCTTGTCACAAAGATGGATTGTGGTGAGCTCGAGAAGTTTACCCTCTGCGCTTGATCCCTGCAAATTAAACCGGCTCAGGAAACACGTATATCTTGAAAAATGTATGTATGGTGTCGAGTTAACTGATTCAATCATGAATTCAACAAGATCAGCCTAAAACATATAATCCTATCTGAATTCAAGAAAGAGTCTATATGAAGCAGGTTTTTAGTTAATTTTTCGACATATTAGGTACTTTCCGCTCTCACGCCTCTCAGTCTTATGTTTCTGAGAATCTTTACCTTTGTAATGGTGAGAGCCGACCACAGTATATGGTGTTTTGAGGAATGGAATTCTCAGATATGTCATTATCAGGATTAACCACACTCAAGTATACTTCTTGGCCCAGATACCACGAGGCGAGATTGTCTATTCGGAGGTTCCAGATGCCAGCATTGTCCAAATAAACTAAGATGGCCGTCCATGCACCAGGAAACACCTGTAAACACAGGAACCGTTTAGAACCACACAGAAACGAATGTAACTTATCGGATTTTACATGTTAAGAAATAAAACCTGCGTAGTAGATCGAGCAACCCCATCCCATTTGTTGTATGTGCTTCTGCTATTCTCTGTCCACAGGCCAAAGTCCATCCTTCAAAATGAACATCATTCTTATTTCAATATACAATTTTCCCTGATATTTCAACGTCTGGACATGTAGATGGATCTAATAAAACTAACGCAACCTTACCCGACAACAAAAAACGCATAACCATCCAAGTGATAGCTCTTAACAGTGGTGTCACTATTCTGAAATATGATTTCCATGAATCCCTTGAACGTGCCGTTTATGACAGAGGTGTCAACCTTGGGATGCCTGTTCATTGGTTTTTTTGGGAAATCTAACTTGTATACCCCGGAGATGTTGTATTGTTGAGCTAGCTTTAAAGGTGTTGAAGGAGGTAAGTATGATATACCATTAAGAGTGGTACGCAATCGCCCATCTATCAGCTCTGGTGGTCGGTTGAAAATTACATAGACATCAGTAACTGTAATCTGGCCATATTTGAACGATCCTTGAGGGTTTGGCCGAGCAGCTCCAGCTGAGACATTCAACCTACCAAGACCGCATTTCCATCAGCAACATGTAAGACTTGCAGAATTGAATGGAAGTAATCATTTCCAGACTGTGCTTTATACAAAATACCAATCTAGCCAAGATATTTCCTAGAATGAAGCGTACTTGTTAACAACCTTATGGATCGTGCTTGGTTCATTGAGAAAGATGCGTCCGACTCAATAGGAGGATCAGGGAGTGGACCTGAAGCGGGTCCTTGGGAATTAGAGTAGTGCAAGATAGCAACTCCGGAAGCTTTGACGGACGAAGATGAATTAGCAAACCTTGGGCTGGCAACAATGTAGTAGTCATTACCACCAGGTTGATCCATAGGGACCAGAAATGAGAAAGATTGACCCACATGAATGTCCATATTCGTATAATTCTGCTGAATTGTGTATGATCCTTCTGTCTCCACAAGAAGTAGGTTATGATTCTGTATTCTGAAATTCAAGCTGGTTGCAATCCCAGAGTTATGAACACGGAAACGGTATGTTCTTCCTGGAAAAGAAGCAGAACTTTGAGAATGAATGGCGTCAGAGACATTTTGACATTAGGATGAAACCAACCGAAGAATACCTGGTTCAACGCTTATTGTCCCAAAAGGTATACCATTTGAAGCGACTTCACGACTGTAGGGAAAAGGTCCAAACCCGTTGATGAGGATACCATCCGGAGCTCCAAAGTCAATCTTACTCTCAACATCCTTCCTCAGCTTCTAATGTAGACAAAAAGACGGAAGAATACGAGGATGTTAAAATAACCATAGCAAAAGAGAGAGAGAGCAAACAACGGAGAAAAACCTTATGGCTTTTAGTGAACCAATCACTGATAAAGAGGGTAACATCTCCATCAGGTAGAGCAAAAGGAACGGGAATGATGTCGCGATTGTTGATAATAATCCCTCCATAACCACCAGCTGCTCTCTGAAAGTTTGTAGAAGGAAAGTAAAAGAAACTTCCAATTTGATCTTTGACCTGAAACTCATAAGTCCAATTCCAACCAGAAGGAATAGGACAATTGGTTCCCAAAACACCATCTTGCCATGAGTTTTTCCTATGTTGGATTCCATTCCTAACAAATACAAATCACAAATGACCAAACCATAACATCAAATATACATTTATAGTCAAAGATTTTCAAACAGAATGGCCGTACCACGTGAGAAGCAACGGCTCATCAAGATCATTCTTGACATTCATAACAACATTCCAATTCGTAGTTACATTCAGAATAGGGCCAGGGAATAGCCCATTTATCCCAATAACCTGAAAAAAATCCGAATCATATTCTAGGAACAAGAGATCCAGGAGAATCTGGGATTAGGGAATGAAACCGAACCTGTTGGCGAGTGCCGAGAGGAGAAGCGGAGAGGTAAGAGACGGTCCAGTCGAAGAAGACGTAAGGGTCGGCGGCGAAGCAGCAAGTAGCCGACAAGAAGGTGCAGGTCCACCACAAGTGCGGTGCATAGCAGCGCATCGGATCTCTCCCTATATCACTCTCTCTCTTCGAACCTTTCCTTACTCGAGCAGAGTGTGAAACCAGAAAAAAACATGTGCACAGATTTGGGAGAAAGATTAAAGCCGGAGGCGCCAAAAGAGCACATACTTGATGGTGGGTCCTACTTCTCAGAAATTCCAGTGAAAACTTTAGAAATGCCCACAAATGTCTAACCAAACATTCAAATCTTGCCCTGGATATTTTTTCGTTTTCATCACTAATTTGAAATCAAGTAAAGCTTTTTTTTTTGTTTGGTCTAAAGTAAAGCTTAAGAGTTAAGAGTCAAACTTCTTCACCCCCAACGTTAAAAAAATACTTGGAGTATCTTTATGCCTTTTTACCTCTAGCTCAGATTTTCTTTTCTCAAATTTGTTCATATTTAGTAATTAAAATTGCTGCTCAATTAAAGAGTAAAGTAAGCTTTTCTGTATAAAAAGTGCTACTGGTTGCATCAAAAGAAAAGTGTTAGATAGTAAATTTTCAAAATTTGATATTGTCGTAAAGTATTATTTTTTGGGTAAAATAGTTTTAAAAGATTTACAATTTAACTTTTGTGCTAGAATTTATCGATTGTTGACATAATAGATACACAATTACATAGTGTGAAGTATGACATGGTTCCCACTGTCTACGTTAAAATGAATAGTATGTTATTTTCTTTTCAAAGTTGTGTTTGTATTTTTTCAAAAAAAAAAAAAAAAGTTGTGTTTGTAATATGCTTATGTTTATGAACAGATAATGGCCGAGGGACTTCGGTCCAAGTGGTAAAACCCACTCACTCGGCACCTCGGGGTCAAGTGTTCGACTCCAGCTTCCTGCGTGAGGCAAATGGCTAAGTGGGCTGGCTTGTAGCCCACATAAAATGGCTAGTGGGTCGGCATGTGGTCCACATAGACGACAAAAAAAAAAAATGAACAGATAATGAATGACATTTATGAAAACTTCACAAACCACATTCATATGATATACCTAAAGTTGTTTTATTCCTCTTTAATATGCATATACAAATTGCCCTTTCGTTGGTTGACGATCCGATAGATTGGCCAGCTTTCCAGTCTGAGTTAAATTTCTTTCGCAGAATTTAGAGAATATTTTATTTCCTTTTAGCTAGTTTATATTCTTCGTTTTTGTAATGAACGTGCGGATGTCCTTGCAAAAGCGGCACGAACACGTAATCATTTATTTTTCCATCTAGATCTCGATGAGTCGGTAGAAAATATCCAATTTCGAGATGTTTCTACCGACCAAATGTGATTTAATATAGGGCCCTTTAATATATGGAGTCTGTTGAAATATATATATAGGGTTGTTTACACTTAGAGGTACTTTCTAAGAGTTATCTTACAAAAAAGGTACTAAAATGTTTATGTGTACTGTTGTGGTGGTGAATTACAAGAATGGCCTAAGTCTTGTTCTGTGTCTAATTGGATCAGTCCAATTATTCTCAACCTCACGATTAATAATTTGTGTAATCTTCCTTTTTGTTTCTTCTTCCTGTCTTCTCTTCCTTTCTTATCAAAATTCGACAACTATAAACATGGCAAATTAAGACAACAGATCAAAGAAGCAATTGAATAAGAACTTGATTCGAGAATCAAAGAAACTTTGATTTCGATATCTGGGTTACGAGAATCATCAAAGCTTCGAGAATCAGTCTCTGCAATTAGGTCACTCTTCGTTTCGATGCAGAAGCAAAAAAGGGAATCTTCAAATTCTGTGGAAGTAAGATGGAGAAATTGGCTTATGGCGTTTTTGAACAAAAAGACTTTTGAACAAATTCTCTTCTTCTCCACCGAGCATGTTTCTTTTCCATTGTCTCTCTCTCTCCTTCGACAATTTTATCATAACTTTTTCTTGAAATTAACTGAATCAAATAGACTTTGATTTTGCCTCCACCGTCTCTTTCTCCTTCACAGATTTTGCCTTATCTTTCTTCAGGCCTCGGTGGAGGTGGAGATACTCGTTTCCCGACTTGGACGTGGCGATTTCTACGGTCAGATAAATACAGAAGGTGGAGCCATTTCTCCGGCTAGGGTTATTGATTTATTGTTGTGGTGGTGGTGGTTTGATGGATACTCCGCAGAGTCTACCTTTCCTCGGTTGTTACTTTCTGCGATTTCTTCTTTTTGTTTAGATTTGGATATGGTAATTACGGAAAATTCGGTGGTGGTTGACGAAACCAGTGGAGGAAAATTTCTTGACGGATGAGACAAGCTTCCCAAATTAAAGCTCAAAGCTTCCCGAAGCTGGAAGCTTGAATCCCACTATCTCGACCTTCCTGAATCTCATCGTTAACAAATTTGGATATGGTAATTATGGAAAATTCGGTGGTGGTTGACGAAACCAGTGGTTACGGCTGGTTACGATTTTGTGGTTACGGTTTTGTGGTCACATGAACAATCAAGTAAAAACCAACCTGAAAATTATGTAATTGCATACATATCATATCCGATTCACTTCCTTCAAATCATAAACTCCCAAAACACCTATTCAATCTTCAATATACAAGAAGTAGGGCGACGATGGTGGTCGAGAGTAGAAGCGATTGAGATTCCGGTGGAGGAAAATTTCTTGACGGATGAGAACTAGCACTAATTCAATTTTGTAATCCTTGGTCGAGGATCCGTGGTCGATCAAAAATGAATTAACTCAAGTAAATCCAAATGTTTGAACTCTTAATCAATTGTGTTTCTTCAATGATATACCATTGTTCCCGGTAGAAACGCATGACTAATACACAAACCACAAAAGAAATTGTGTTTCTTCATTGATATACCATTGTTCTCGGTGGTATTGTCAATAGAAAACACTAACCACAAAAGATTAACCACAAAACACTACCCACTAACCACAAAAGACTAACCACAATAGAAAACACTAACCACAAAGCTAAGAAGAAGAAGAAGAGAATCGTGTAACAGTTTCTCAGAATTCGCCATGAGAGTTCTTCAATCGAGCTTCTTCTTCTTCTTCTTCTTCTTCCTCCTCTGCCTATCGATTTTCGTTCGTAGTAGTGAGATTCATCGGAGGATTCTTCATCAACCGGTTTTCCCGGAGGCTTCTATTCCACCACCACCGGAATTCGAATCGACGCCGTTACCTCCGGAATTCAACCACTTCCACCGTTAGCTAAACCGGATAACTCACTGTCAGGTTTATCTCCTTCCACGTCATCTTCAGGCGAAGAAGAAGAAGAAGAAGAAGAAGAAGAAGGTCTTCTTCTTGGATCTAATTTGTTGCAGATGGAGATGGTGGTGTGAATTGGGATTTTCACGAAAAATGGTTCTTCACGAAGTCTCCGGCGAGATTCCGACCAGTTACGGCATAACCGATTACGAGATCCCAACATTTTCTCATTCATTTTAGAAAACATCCGATTACAAGAAGAAAACAACATAAAAAATCAGAAAATAAAAGCAAGTGGAAGGGAAGAAGCAAGAAAGAAGGGTACTTGGTGATTTAGAAAAATGCACAGTTGAAAAAGTATACCTACACATTTTGGTACCTCTAGAGGTAATAAGTTTATGAAAAAGTACATTTAGGGGTAATAAACCCTATATATATATATATATACAAATTGCCCCTCCATCATAATGTTTATACCGCGAACTATTAATTTTTCTTGTTATTTTTGCCATTAATTCTAAAATTTATTGATGAAAATAAAAGAAAAAAAATATTTACAATTTTGGCTACTTGTAAGTTTTTCAATACGTATAATTTTTCTTGTCTACTACTCCACTAAACAGTATCCTATCCTCGTCGTCTTCTTCTACTCTTCATCTTTCTTCCTTGGCTTAAACCCAAAACCTCAAAATTTTGAATCTGGAACGGATAATCAAAGTATGTTACAGTCTATTCGTTTCTCCTCCTCCCCATCACCTTTGCAAACAGAACCTCTGATTCCATCGATTATTTCCTCCTTTCCTTTCTCCTCTTGTTCGTTCCGTCCAAAGCAAACCCAGAAGTTGAAGCGTCTTGTTCAATTTTGCGCCCCTTACGAGGTTGGAGGCGGATATTCCGATGAGGAACTGTTCGAAAGATACGGAACCCAGCAAAGTAAAACAAACGTCGAGGATAAGTTAGGTGCATCTGAGTATGAGGCTCTACTTAAAGGAGGCGAACAAGTCACCTCCGTTCTTGAAGAAATGATAACCCTCGTATGAATCTCTACGTTTCCATCGAGTACTTTTGTTGTTTCCCTAAGCTTGGCATTTCGTCGAACACCTTAAAGGCGTTTAGCCTAGTAGTATATTTCTAAGGATATTCTCCAATTTTCCTAGATGGCTTATGATAAATAGAATCGTTGCTCGTTAGTCATGGAAATTCTGGATTTTGTAATGGTTTGACATGTGAATGCCCTTGATTTGTAGTTGCAAGATATGAAGATGAATGAAGAATCCGAGAATGTTGCTGTAGAATTGGCTGCACAAGGAGTTATAGGAAAAAGGGTTGATGAAATGGAGTCAGGTTTTATGATGGCTCTCGATTACATGATCCAGCTCGCCGACAAAGACCAAGACGACAAGGTATAAACTCATTCTGCATTTTCCCTGAGTGAATATACACAAACATCTTGTTGCCAGTAGTGACCAAAATCTCTCTAATTGCCATTGTAACTTAGATTGGCTAATAATGTGATGTAGCAATCTCTTGCATAGTTAGATCTTGAGCCTGTTTGTTACGTTTTCCATTCTAACTTTTTAAGTTATTGAGTTCAGAGAAAGTCCTTACTAGAGGTGGTTAAGGACACTGTCTTATCCCATCTCACTAAAAAGTGTCCTCCTTATGTGAGTAAACCGAAATCAGCTTCTTCTTGCTTTCAAGACTTTCCACTAACTTCATTCATGTTTTAATTTTGCTTGAGTGTTGCTTGTTTCTTTAGGTCCAGGTGATTGGTTTACTCTGCAGAACCCCTAAAAAGGAAAGTAGACACGAGCTGCTCCGTAGGGTGGCTGCGGGTGGTGGGGCTTTCGAAAGTGAGAACGGTACTAAGCTTCATATTCCCGGAGCAAATCTGAATGACATAGCTAATCAAGCTGATGACTTGCTAGAGGTATTTTGTTTGGTGATTCAAATCTTTATTATTCGAGATAATTTATGTATGAGGATGTGAGCAAGACTGATGAATTTTTGCAGACAATGGAAACAAGGCCAGTGATTCCCGATCGAAAACTACTAGCGAGGCTTGTTTTGATTAGAGAGGAAGCGCGGAACATGATGGGAGGAGGTATACTTGATGAGAGAAATGACCGAGGTTTCTCTACTCTGCCTGAATCAGAGGTTTCTGAGACAAAACTGTTATGTCCATTATGCCTTGTGAAACATTGAAACAAAAAAAAATGATTTGATGCATGATTGGTGAACAGGTGAATTTCTTAACCAAATTGGTAGCTCTGAAACCTGGAAAGACCGTGCAGCAAATGATTCAGAATGTAATGCGAGGGAAAGATGAAGGTGCAGATGATCTTAGCAATGAAGATGATTCTTCTACTCAAGGAAAAAGACAGGGTGGATTAAATGGAAGGGTAAGTATGATCAACTAACACATGTTCTATTTAAAGAAGGAAAGTAGCCCTCTTTTCTTACTTGTCCTACTTGATGCGATCCAGGGAAGCGTTACAGGAAGAAAACCGCGACCAGTAAGGCCAGGAATGTTTCTAGAGACTGTCACAAAGGTATGTTTCAACATTGGTTGGTCAGCAACACAGATGATAGGAATGGAATAGTGAGAATTTGGTGTGATGTGAAATCAAATCTTAATAGGTACTGGGCAGTATATACACGGGTAATGCCTCCGGTATCACAGCACAACATCTCGAATGGGTGAGTTCCTTTTGGAATACCAAACATTTACAGATCAAAGTCTCTTTTGTTTGCATTCATCAGAGTTTATAAATGTGTGCCCAGGTTCACCAGAAGACGCTCCAAGTTCTTGAAGAGATTGCGTATTAGTTTGTTCCTTGTTGCAGCAGGTAGAGATCGTGTCCTTGAATGTTGTTGTTGTTGGGTATATAAGAGTGTAATTTTGTGGGTTGATTTGACAAATATCGTCTCTACAAGATACGAACCATCATCTCCTTCATTTAGTTAGTTATACATGGTTTTTATCATCCAATCATCATCTGCATTATCACATAGATGATTCCTTCAACTTGAAATTTTCTCTAGCTTAATTCGACGTTAAATTCTTCATGTATATTTAAGGAGTTGGGATATACAGATCGTTAACCCCATTTAGAACCGAAGGGACAAACTCATTATTCTTTGATTCGAAATGTACATTGGCATAAAATCCTCTTTTTTCCTAAGCACATGCATTTAAACATGATTTAAAAATCGAAGAAAAATGGAATTTGAAGATATAATAATTCAAATTTAATGATTTTTCATCCAAAAGTGCGCAGTGGAATAAATTAATTAATTCTAATATAATGCGTCTCGGTTCCATTGTTTTTGAATTTTGTCGTGGACACTGAAGAGACACGCGGACGCAACACTAGACTAGACCTATAGGGTTGGAAGAGAGAGAGAGAGAGAGTAAATGAATGAGTAGTAGGGGTATGGCACCGTAAATAAGAGGAAAAGTAAGGGTAATCCCCGGACGCGAAAGCAATTTGTTATGATCGGTTTGGAAACCTCGTTCAGGTTACAAAACGATTCCTTTTCACCGCTTCCAAATAAATATCTGACCACTCTACTACACCCACAATCCCACACACGCAATTTCCATTTCTCTCTCTACTCAACAGAAAACCCTTTCTCTCTTATTCATCTTCTTCGTCTCGTTTTTTTGCTCTCTACGATGGCTCAAGAACAAGTTTCCAACGGCGCTGCGGCGGAGAAATCTCTTGGTACCTTCTCCGCCTCTAAGACTCAGCTC
This sequence comes from Draba incana, assembly GCA_963576765.1. NCBI lineage: Eukaryota > Viridiplantae > Streptophyta > Magnoliopsida > Brassicales > Brassicaceae > Draba > Draba incana. Next base: position 34,988,117 of record OY755203.1, read on the forward strand.
ACTGTTGACCCTCACAAGGTCAGCGACGCTGTTTCCTTCTACCAATCCGTCTTTGGAGCTGTTGAGTCAGGACATTCTCTCTACCCTAAGCGTAAGGCTGACCAAGAGCTTCCTCACCTTCTCTCTGCTGAGCTTCAGCTCGCTGGCTCTACCTACCTCGTTTGCGACGTCTCCTCTGACTCCACGTAAACTCTCTCTCCTTCTCTCTGTTTTCTCTCGTTACGGTATTTGAAGAAACTGGATCTTCATGTTTTCTAGCTTTTTTGAATTTTTTTTATTGCATGTGGTGTTTGATTTCGTCTAGATCTGGTTTTAGGGTGCTTATTTTGATATCTCGGTGTTTATATATTTGTATGGTTTCTGGAATAATCTTAGTGACTAGATTTGATTTGTGGTTTTTAACGTTGGTTAGTGCGAAGACGGAAGGTAACAACGTTGCTCCGCACCTTGTAACTGATGACGTGGAAGCAGTAGTCGCGAAAGCTGTTGAAGCCGGAGCTGTGAAAGTGGGTGAAGTCGCGGAGGTTGACGGAGGTGTGAAAACTGGAAAGGTTACGGATCCGTTCGGTGTTACTTGGATCTTCTCGTCTCCGGCGAGTAAGGTCACCGAGAACGACGAAAACAAAGAGGTCTAACTGTCGCCGGATCTGATATTTCGTCGGTTTCTGATCCAAAAAAAAACAATCTATTTGCGTTTATGCTTTTCTTTTGTCGTTTGTGGAATCCGGTAACAGTAAATCGGATCGAGTAGCGAAAATGACTTGGTTTTTGTTTCACCGTTTTTTGGACAAATACTTATTGGTGAAATCTAATATTTCGGATGTTATGTTTTCTTGAGTTGGTTCATTTTTGCTTTCCACCATCATCTTTGTGTGATTCTGCTCGCTTGGTTTTACTTAGTATTGAATCGTCTATTTCTAGTTATAATGAATGGTTAGATGATAAGGTGTTAAAGAACAAGGAAATAATTTCATGCATGTTAGTAATATTTGTTTAGTTAAATCAATTATTATTTCGGATTCTATCCACGCTTTGTTGTTTTTCTATTATATGTTTGAATATTGTTTGCTTCAGGTGATTTTGGTACTAGGAATAGAAACGTCCATTTCAAAATTAAAATGAATGGTTAGCTAATAATTTCATGTATGTAGTAATTTCATAGTAGTAGTAATGTTGTTTGGTGTCAGTGGGTTGACAACCGTTTTGTGGTCCTGTTAAACACAATCCTTGTGAAATTTCTCTCAATTGGTCACTCTTATCTTTTGACCACCTTTTTAGGTTTACCCAAGCGTCATTGGGCAGAAAATACTAAACGCCAAAAGGCAGCATTACATTTTCTTGATAAATGATGAAAAACAAAAGATATAACAACCGATTTTAAACCGCAAACACAAAGCTTAGCTTAGTTTTAACAAGTTGGGGGGTTGGCTAAGCTACACTTGGTGGGGAGTCCAACAGCGAGCGCAGGGTCAATGCCGAAAGAGCCGAGCCATGGAGAGGTCTTGTAGCCACATAGACAGTTGAAGTCAGATCTGTCTCGGTCATGCCACAAAGGTCAATCGCCTTGCTCACTGCTGGCTTGCACTCATTCAGATCTGTCTCGGTCATGCCACAAAGGTCAATCGCCACCACCGACCTCACCACTAAAATGCTTAACATCATCACCATCATCATTATCATCATCATAGCCATCTTCTTGCTCGCCATTTTATCCTCTTCTTATATGTTTTTGTGGTGTCAAAGTGAAAATGGATGCGATGAGAGTATATATAATAAGTTTTGGAGAAACCCGTGAACCTGATGGGATTATCATTCAGTCACGGGGTTCTTCACTTTTTGGATATTGCTACTCTTTTCTTCATATCAATTATTATCCATTACACAATCTCCAATCCACAAATGTTTTTCTATAAATGGAACAAGTAAGATCCACAATACACATTGATTTACTACTCTCAATATCACTAATAGATAGTGGGCCTTATTTAAGCCCAAGATGGAGTTATGTTTCTACAGTGTTTCGATGGATCTTACCTCAAAGCTTCGTGGCCTTTTAAAGATTCCATAATTTCGCATCTAATAGGAATTTCATCCATAAACAAAACAAATTCAACAACAATAATTAGTAGTTTTCTTATTATCTTGAAGACTTGAACTAGACCTTTAGCTATTTTCTTATTATCCGGATCTAAACAGTTAGCTACTTTAACCACAAAACAAATGAGAACATCAGTTATATATAGGAGAAAAATATAAATAGAAGGAAGAAAGAGAATTTGACATGTTACCTAGTGACTTGAAACTTTTGAACTAGACGAAGCATCAAAACTTTACTGCACATTTCAGAATTGCTCACGGATGTTAAGGGAAAAAAAGAAAAGAACTATGAGGTTGAAAGGAAGAGGATAATAGCCTTTGACCATTGTCATTAGAATTAGAGGGCATAGTAGACTCTAGATCGTAAATTCGTATTGATAATCAAAATATTTATTATTCTTCTTCTTTTTCTAACAATTTGATAATTTTGATCATAATTTCAATATATTATTAGTTTTCTGAATTATATAAATGTAACAAAAAATATAACCTTAAGACAAGGTTTAATATAAAATACTCTGAAATTTTTTCTTCCTATATTCATTGATTAAAGATTTATACAATGTCATTATTTTCCAATCACACAATTGCCATGTAGCCCATTATTAGGGATTTTTTTTTGGCCCATTACTAGGGATAGAGATATTGTAATCTTGTTGCCTCATTTAAATGCAATCAAAGTGTTTCAAATACAAAAACATCCATTTCGTATGAGTTTATACGAAATTTCTTCTGATGTTAAGTGTAAACTGCCCTAACCCAAACATTTATTACATCAATGAAAAGCCATTCCGATGATTTGTTTTACTTTTAACTGTTTCTCAATTTGAAAGGCTGCAATGAGCAGTTGCAATTAACTACGCTGTTATGAACAGTTTCAGTAGTTTTGACCTAACCCCCACACGTCTCCTCTCCTCGATCAAATCTAAACTTCTGAGAAGATATTTTTTTTAAAATAGAGACATATTTATTGTAAAGATGGAATTTTATAAGAGAGAAATAGACAAAAGATAATAAATGGGTTGCTTGGCATCGTGGCAATGTTAGTTGCACACTGCACAGAGCACAAAGTTTCATAACAGAGGTAATGTTGCATGTGGACCCTTCTTCTTACTAAAGCTCCTTTCTTAACTCTTTTGTCTCCACATTTTTCCGCTCTTTTTTTTTCTTTGTAAGAAAATTCAGTTTTCAAATTGGATATTCCGATAAATGATCATTAATGGTATATGCTCCTTTCTTAACTCTTACACTTAAATTTCTTTCTGTTTTCTCCAACACAGGATGTATATCAAGAAAGAGTAAAATGGAATTGCATATAAATGTCAGCTTTATTAGTCTTAATTAGATTAGAGGCTATAAAACTTTAAAGTGAATTTAATAATCTTTTCTTATTTAGTCTTGGTGAAAGTAACGCATGCCTTTTTCTGGTTGTCAACAAAGCTTTTTTTTTCTTTGAAAACCCCACGTAAAAACAAAGTCTAAAGCCAAAACACTACTCTACAATATAAAAAGGATAAACACATAAAAGATTGAAAGTAAAGATAAAGTACAGAACAATGTATAAAAAGAAAGAAATAAGAAAAAGAGCAGTATGGTTAAAAAGTAAGAAGTAGAAGAAGAGTAGCTGGTAAGCCAACTTTACTCTTATTTTCACTCACCCTACTAGATTTTGAATAACTCAGTCTCTCTTTACTAACCTATATTTCAGATATTGTTTTAATCTTCATTAAGTTGAAACAAACGATACAATTCTTCTTATATACACAACAACCAAACCATAACCTTAACCAAGTAAACCACCTAAACCGATCTATATACATGTACTCTAATACTCCCCCTCAAGATGGAAGCATTCCATCTTGGACTTGAAGAATTGATGAGCCGGGAAGTTCTTCGATGATCTCTCGTTATCCGTCTCAATGAGCGTAGGAAAAAAATATGTGAATCTTGAGAGATGTTGTGTGAGGGTGAGTGGCATCAATCCATGTTCTGGTGGTCGTGGTAATGAGCAATAGAGAAAGTCTAGAATAGAACCAAACCACCCAGAACAAGCCACAAATGTAAGCACTATGCAGCCACAATCTTGATTTTGTCTATGTAGAAGGGCTTGATAATCAAAGAAGAATCGCATCTTATCCATAGCGGCTTTAGCTTCTGCAACACCTTTCTGAATAAGAGCTCCATTAGCAACAATAGAGAGCTTCATTAGCAACTCATGTGAACATAGCTCCCCCTGACTTGTGACACACCTTGATGAAGAATGGAATGCAATAAAACCCAAGCTTGATAGCAAGAAGAACAAGAAACAACACTGATCAGATGTTGCTTCCATCGTCGTATACTGCCCATTACGCTTTTGAAACGCTGGTTTTAAACTCCAAATACCAACCATATCAACATACAACAACTCTCTAGAGGTGTGTAGATCAGTCAAGGGAAGCAACCCCTTATCAACATGTAGCAGCAACACTCCAGAACAACTCTCTGAAGTCTTGAAAAACAAACCAGAGTCCTCGATCCAGAAATCAAAACATTCTCCATCAACAATAAGCAATGAAGATAACTTGCCCTTTCTCTGAAATCCAATAACCAGAGAATGGTTGACTTGATCTAGTGACTTCAAAACAGATTGCAGAATCTTCGCAGCAATCGTATTGACATATAAACCAGCAGATAAACCATCTATATGAGGAGCTATCACTCGCAATCCTCCATGGTTTATCAAGAGCATGGCAGCAACAACACAGCAGAATGTAGGAAGATTAAGCACACCAACTTCAGAAGCACATACTCGAGACAAACATAATAAGAGTCTTAATCTTGTGAGCTTGCATAGGTGACACATGAAACCAGAACGTACTAGCAGCACCTCTAACCATCTTTTATCAATAACATACGCTAGGATCTGCTTAAAAATGTCTAACCTTAGCTCCCCCTCTCTATGAACATATCTACTTGCCAATGTGTACCAAACAACATCATCACCAGCGACATATTTGAATTCTAAGGCTTGGTTCCAGAGATGATAGCAAGTGAAATAGTCCAGACCTGAGGATATATGAAGTATGCGTCTGAGCTGGTTCAAAACGTTGTGATTTTTCCAAAATACAGCTTCATATTGAGCTTCTGGTGGTCTCGAAAGAGAACCGTAGATGAACAATAGCTCAAGCTTCAAACACATCCATGTAACATGAGAATTTTCTCCAAATAACTCGTCAGTTACAGAAGATTCTTCATGTGGAAAGGAGTGATGTAGATCCTGGAGATGGCAGGATGACCAAAGACGCTGGTGCAACAACTCATGTGAAGCAACCAGGAAAGAACCATGATTAGCAGGAGAAGTGGATTCATTTTGAGTCAGACGATACAGATCATGGGACGGATCATCCTGACAAATCATCCTGTCCTGAAGAAAAAGAAACTCTGGGGAACAATCCAGAGGAAACGATCAACACTGATCGGAAACGCAATCGATAGGACGTATCGATTGGAGAGAATCGGAGAATTCTTGAGGGAGGTCCGATTCGAGAAAATGACCGATGAAGCGGTCGAAAAACGAAGCAGAAACAGCTTCGTCAAAGTAAAATACACAAAATTCTTCAAGGTTGATGAGTGAACAAACCGAACTCGATCTGCAGAATCGGCCGGTAATCAGAGCAATTTTATGCTTGAGGTGAAGAATTTGGCGAACAGAAACGGAGGATAAAGAAAATCGAAGCGTACACAAGCTTCGTCGAAGAGGAAAATCACAATGGATTTTGTTTATCAAATCAGCTCAAATCAACAAGATAACCTTGGATCCTTTAGATCCTTGTTTGCAGCTCGATTACTCCAAGCAATCGATGAAGATGAAGCTCGATTCAAGCTGAATCCGATGAACTTATGAAGAAATTGAAACGCAGATCGCAAAAGTTCACCGATCGGAGATTTCCAAGCTTTCTCTGTGTAATTCGATTATTTCCAAGGGATCGACGAAACCGAAGCTCTATTCAAGAGAAAACGAAGAAGAAGATGAAGATGAAGAAGAAGGTGAACAACGATCGGAAAAATTCACCGATCTGAGATTGAAACCGATCAATCGAATCAGATTTTTGCAGAGATTCAGAAATTGATGATAAGAATCAGAAATCAAACAAAAAAACTGAAGAAATTTGAGCAACAATCAGAGATTTGCGGAAGAATTGAATGAAGATTGGGGAAAAATTGCTCTGATACCATTTCAGATATTGTTTTAATCTTCATTAAGTTGAAACAAACGATACAATTCTTCTTATATACACAACAACCAAACCATAACCTTAACCAAGTAAACCACCTAAACCGATCTATATACATGTACTCTAATACTATAGTCTCTCTCTCCTAGCAGTAGACTTTTGTCTCAGTGTTGAGTAATAATGTAAAGAGCCAATCTGGCCATTTAATAAACCTCAATATCTTTTTCTCTCTCTCTCTCTCTCTCTCTCTCTCTCTCTCTATTTTCTCATCCTATTTAAATTTCTTATCAAAGCAGAGATCCAAACATCATCGACCCATTCACCACAATAACGGCCATGGACTACGTAAGCTCCTTCTCTCTCTACTTCTTCTTCTTTTGGATCTTGTTTAGTAAACTTGTTTTCATATGTCAGGAATACGGAGGAGGAGAGTACTACAGGAGAGGACACGTGCCGGCGTTTGGGAGCTGGGACTGGAACGACGCCGTTCCATTCACTCAATGCTTTGAGACCGCAACTACTCAGCAGCAGCAACCTTCTTTCCTCCACTACGCTCCTTACCCTCAAGATCGTGATCTTTACCTCGCCGGCGATCTCTACGACAACCACCACCTCGTCGCTCCCGCCGTCATCCTCCTCCCTCGTCGCCGGGTACTTCCTCCTCATTCTTTTACCACCTTGTATATAATTTCTTGATTTTTTTATTTTTCTTGGTGAAATAATTAATTACTGATTTCTTATAAAACTCCCGTGACATGTTTTCCCAGGCCAAGGTGGGCCAGGAGCCGGCAAAGAGTAACGGCTCCAAGGAGCAACACAGCTACAAGGTGGAGGCACGTGAGTCGAACGTGCCGACGAACTGCCCAACACCGGTGGTGCGGCGGAGGACGAAGGCCCCTAAACCTGTGGACGAAGACTTGTATAAAGTCTCCCCTCAGCTTCTCAACGTCAAGTCCAAAAAGGTATACAAAATCAACTTAATTAATTAATTTATATCTTTAAATTCGCTTAGGTTGGCTATTCTTGTTTAAGATTATTATGTTAATAAGGAAATGTTGAATCAAATAGCAGAGAAGCGGAGGAGGTGGGTTTGGGTGCATTTCAAGGTGTTTCTTGCCAACACGGGTGCTTTGAAGTTACAAGCGTGAGAGATTGAGTTAGACAACACTTTTATTTTTATTGTTTTCTTCTTCTAGTATTATTATATTTTCGAAAGAAGAGACCATAATGCTTGTGAGATTATATGTATGTATTTTACTATTTATGCCTAGGAAAAAGGAGATGAATTCTAAAAGAAAAAGACTACTGTAGCTTTTCGCTAATATGGTAATGGTATTATTACGTAAACTAGAGAAAAATGAGACATTTTTTGCAACTTCTTTTTATACGAAAAAGGTTCTTTATTTCTTTCTTCATTGAAATTACTATGGGTATGACTGATATACACTTATAGAAGAAAAAAAAGAAAAAAAAGAAAAAAAAAATTCCTTTATTTTACCAGTCACGAAAAAAGTGAAAGAAAAAAAATTTCTTCCAACAATAACAAAGTTAAACTATTAAACACTCATAGAAGAAAAGAAAAGGGATGAAAAACAAATCTTCTATTTTTCTACCAGTCAAGAAGAAATGAAAAGAAAAAGTTTTCTTCTGAAAAGTAAAAAAAAAATTAACTGAAATCAAAGAATTCATCCCTCTTCAAATACACGGTAAAAAAAATATTCTAAAAAGTGACTTTTCTTTTCCTCTTACATTTTCTTCTCATTTCTTCTGCTTTAGTTACCAGTCACACCCTATGTTTAATGTTTGCTGCAACCGTTGTCCGTTGGCATAGTCATAGTGTAACTGTTGATTTTGGTGAGATTAAAGTAGAGGAGAGGAATGTTGAATAGTAGCTGAGCTACTTCCTCTACAGAAAGTTTGACTCGTGGCAGAGCTACCCTCCCTTTTTTTCCTTCTTGTTTTTGTTTTCCTTTTTGAAAATGGATAATATTAGTACTGGCGGAATCAGAAAATGTAACGCTCTTAACGTAATAACCTTTTGGTTTTAGGATTTAGATTTTCTGATTATAGTCTCACCAAAAAACCAAAAAAATACTATAATTATGTTTACAGCAGTTAATCCTGTATTCGTTCCAATCTCCTAGCCACCAACTTTGACGTCAAAAAAAAAAAAAAAAATCCTGTATTCGTTCGTTACATACACATATTCCCAATTTACAGCGTTAATATTTTTGTTCTTTTCACATATCTATATATATTTTGAGAGTAATTGTTCTTTTTCTATAGTACTGCGCAGTAGCATAATTTTGTTTAAGTTGAGTACTTTGACAAAATAATTGAGTCTATGTAACCAAAAGACTTTAAATTACATTAAAGTGTGACATAAATGTTGGGCGTGAGTTCGCTCCCAGAAATATAGCTACCCCTACTAAGGAAATAATGAAAGCCTTGTCCTTCTTCTTAGGTTACAACAAATATCAAAATCAAGGTTATAAAAACAAACTATTATTTTTCTAATCAAAATTTCTAGACTTTTCATTATCTTTCAAGAAAACAAAAGAAATTAAAAAGAAGAAAAAACACATGATAAAGGGAAAAGTCGATGTTTTGAAAACAAAAATAAAGGCAAAGGTGTTAGAATTATGGCAATCAAATGTCTAAATTTAGATATTTTTTTTGACTTTAGATCCCAAAGTGTCTAAAATTTAATTAAATTAAATTTAATAAAAAAAAATTAGACACCTACCCCCAAAGTTCTCTATTGAAATACCCTAAAGCAAAATTAAGAGTCGCACACATACCATGCCACTAGATCGACCAAATTCGTTTAATAGGTCATGAGTATTCGTAGTTATACGCTTTTGATTTTTAATTTTGATCTTTATCTTACTCATTTTGATCTTCTGATTTATGTATAATCTTGATCACACAAAACTCTGATACCATTTGTGAATTCCAAATAAGAATTCCAAAGTTATTCTTACGACCAGTCACTGAAAATCATAGGAACAAACACAAGAAGAATAAGATCCAATGCATGCAAATTGAAACTCTTATCTATTCTTCGAGATGTTCAATTTTCATATATGGAGTTTGGTTCCACCAAAGAGATATGCATTCTCCTTGTATCTACATTATGGTGTATTCCTGCTGTGTTCATCATTGATTTAATTACTTCAAACTTAAACAAGGTTCATCATTGGCATACGTAGGACATGTTTTGCCAATGTGTCAACTACACCATTGGTATTCCAAGAAATAAGGCTAAAAATATGATCTCAAAACATGTAGAATAGAATTTGATATATGAGAGGATTCCATGATCACTAAGCGCTGCACTTGTCAAAATTGCATGGACTAAATGCTTAGAATCCGATTCATTCGCCATTGCCCTTACACCAAATTCGATCGCATTGCAAGGCTTTTCCTATGTCGATACCTTTGAGTGTTAGATGATACTCTGTAGTCTGTACAGATGGAGAGAAATTTTGGTCTATTCATACAGTTTTTAATATATTTTTTTAATTTATGTGAAAAATGTCAAACAAAACTTATTTTATAATGAAGTAGGAATTGCTATCGAATAACAAAATTAATCATAGTAGTAAAAAAATTATCGACATGTTTCAACAACTAGCGATTAATCGTTAATTTTTGTGACATTTTAAATTTTGAATTACCAATTATAATCACTTGCGATTGGAAAATAAACATGAATCTTTGGCATACAACACTTCTAATTGGTGATCTAATTGGTGATTCCACCACCGGAAAAACATGCTCTCCACCAACACATGCATTTTGAAACAGTTGTAACTAAAAAATGTTATATTAACAGTGAGAGATAATTACTGAAAAGAGATGCTTTTTTTTACACAAAACTTTTTAAAACCGAGTTAGAGGCAACATAGAGATGCCGCAATGAATTTCAAAATTGATATCGAGGCCCACGACGACCGGCGCTGAAGAAAAAGCAAATCGGAGATGAGCGGCGCGAGACTGTGCTCTCTGGTGGCGGAGTTAGGTTACGAAGGCGCCGGAAAGTTGGATCCCGACAGCTTCGAATGGCCGTTCCAGTACGACGATGCCCGCCCTATCCTCGATTGGATCTGTTCTTCTCTTCGTCCCTCCAATGTCCTCTCTCTCGCCGAACTCTCCCTGTGTGTTTTCTTTTCCACTCTCCTTCTCGATTCATATTTCATTCGGCTTCCAGAACTCGAATGTTTCACTTCTCAATGTTGCTTTTTCCAGATTCGATTGAAATTGTGTTGGTTTTGGTGAATTAGGTATATGCTAGTTTGATGAAGCTCTTATTGTCGCAATTAGAATAAGCCTAGTGGTTATTCCATCGATTATCTCATTGATCAATGCTATTCTGCATTTTGGTGTTGTGGAACTTAGGAACCATGAATCCGATGTAATTCCTCTGCAATTAAAGTCCCTCTGCTCTATGGCCATGTACTTCTTTAACTGCATATTAGATTTTTTGTCAGATCTTTTTTGAATGCAGCCAAATATAAAGGGTTTTAGTTGTATATGCGTTGAAGAATTTTTGAGAATCCATCCTAGCTATTCTTTGTCATGTAATTTGGTGGTTGTACTGTAAGATGCTTCTCGCTATGTAGTTAGTTCGTATATCAGTGGTTAATGTGTTGACCTCTTATTTCTGCATCCAGATATGAGCAATTTCAAAAAGAAGGGAAGCTCTTAGAGGTAACTCCTTGGAAACTTATATGCATTCGTCCAAGATGTTATTTTATTTTCTTTCTTATGGTGCATTACTCTTTTCATGGATTCAGGGCGAGGATCTTGACCAGGCTTATGATAGCATATCAGCTTTTTCTTCCAGGAGAAATAACCAGGAGGCAGTTTTTGGGGCTGAAGAAAGCTTGAAAGAAGTAAGGTTAGACCTTCATTTCGCACATGCAATTCTCTAATTTCTGTTTCATTTCTGATTTTATAAGTTTATTGAGGAAATTTACCCAAGGACTTGTTTCACGTCACTTCTAGACGCCTTATTAGACGGAGAGTTCCTGGAACATGTATAACTGTTCGTTTTTCCTTAGTGTCTCAAATCTTCTTAGGTGGTCCGACCATATCATCTGTACATTTAAGTATTATTGACCTACAATGCACTGTTAAAATGTTTCTTTTCCTTGTGAGAAATGGAGTAATTTTGTTCAGAACTTTAGTTTCACGTCACTTATCTTCTTAGGTCACCATGCGTTTTCATGAGTGCTTTGGTTTCTTTGACCTTGTGGTGTTTTATATAACTGTATTTTGTTATTCACCATGATAAATTAATGTAATTTTCCAGGGAATTTAGTTTCACATCACTTGGATGTTTAAGTATGACTGCACTCATGTTCTTGTTCATCTAGTCGTGTAGTTCAATCATTACACCAACACCACTTATACTTTCTTTTAATCAATAGAGATGCAACTTTGGCGCATAAGGCTGAAGCATTGGAATTGCAGAGGCAGCTAAGGCGGTTACAGACTCAATATGATTTACTCACTGGGCAATCTTCAGCTCTAATTCAAGGAAGACGTGCTCGAGTTGCTGCAACTTCTGCTGTCACTGGACAGATAACAGCTATAGAAGACAGCTTATCTGCTAGAAACTTGCAGGTTTGATACACGCCCTCACACAGTTGTAAAATAGAATGTGCAATTCTTTTGGTCTTTGATAAGTTTTTGTGATGTTTCCTATTGGAACTTTTCTGTGACTTAGATGAATGGAGTTCTAGGAAGACTGGCTTCCACTTCTCAAGAGCTGGCGCATTATCATTCCGGCGAAGGTGTCCTTTGTACCATTTCTCTATTATCTTTTGGTTGAATTGCTCCATATCTGGTGAACTATCCTAAATTTGGTTTGCAGCATAAATTTGTAATTGGCTTAAATACAGTATACTTTTGAACTGTCATCATTTGACTGAGGAACTTTTAGCTGCATAAGATAGTTGCTTATCTGGTAGTTAGTTTGAAAGATCAAATGAGTTGGATTGGGTTTCTGGTTGTACTTTGTACCCAGAATATCATTTTTGGAAATTTTCTGCTAGTTATCTGTGTAAAGAGTTTCACCGAATCACAGGCAGCAAGTTGTATTCTCTGTAGACATTTATTTTGGTTGATAGACAAAGAAGTGAAGTTTGATAGCTGTGTCAGCCAAAAGGGTTTCTAACCGATTATTTGTGTAGAATATGGATCATAGTAAATTACCACCGACTCTTCTTGTCAACTTAGTTAGCTGTTTATGTGCAGAGGATGGAATTTACTTAGCATACTCCGATTTTCATGCCTACTTGGCTGGAGATTCAGCTTGCACAAAAGAGCTGAATCAGTGGTTTGCTAAGCAGCTGGACACAGTAAGTGGTTAAAACATTGCTGATGATTTTAAATTCTTTTTGTCATACAGACAAGTCAAGCTAGTTAAGATCTTATCCTTAGTATCTTGTGAGAATGCTACGCCTTGATGATTTCTGAGAATGGAGAAAATATCAGCTGTTATTTGTCGAGCCCTCATTTATGTTCTTTATCTGATATCATGTCAGGGGCCATACCGTTTAGTTGCAGAGGAAGGAAAATCTAAATGCTCATGGGTTAGTCTTGATGATACTTCAAACATGTTGCGAGGTAATGTTCCTACATTGTGAATCTTGTTTTCCAGAATACTATTGTTTTGCCTGAAATTCTTATATCCTTTTGCAGTTATGCAACTTTCCTCTGTATAATAAAAATCCTATGTCTAGCAGTTTAAAGAGTTATTTATGGTTCATAATTCTTACTTGTTTGAGGCTATAGTGCATTTATAACTTTTCTGTTTACAATGCAGCAGACTTGGAAAAGTCACAACATCAACGTGTATCTGAACTGCAACGGCTTCGATCCATGTATGTAATATGTGCTAGTCTAGGAATATAACTTTCAGCTTTCACTTTTACCATTACTCTAGATTTGCTTTTGAATTTTTTTTTATCTTGTCATCAAGAAAAAAATGTGTGTGTAAAGGGTTTCTCTTCCTACTTGGGGCATACTAAAGAAATACTGGAAATCACTTAGCGGCTTAGCGCATAGAAAACTTTGGAATTTTCACGCATACAACTCACTAAGAAGCTCTTGTTATTTTATTCACAGCTTTGGAACAAGTGAGAGACAATGGATTGAAGCACAGGTCGAGAATGCTAAGCAACAAGCTATTCTCTTGACACTCAAATCTCAAGTAACATCAGTTGAAGCTCATATTCATTTTGATCTACATTCTTTAAGGTAGAAAACATGAAACATCAAAGCAAGACATTGATGAAATTATCGTTCAGTCTAAAACTTGTAAACTGTAAACTGTATTCTGTTGACCATGTTCTTTACCTTTACAGGAGAAAACATGCCGATCTAGTCGAAGAAATCTCGACCCTGTATCACAAAGAAGAAAAACTCTTATCTGAGGTCGGTTCATGTACTCAATTCTTGATATTTTCTAAACTATAACAAGTAATCTTTGGGTAGCTAGCTTATTCTGTTCTTCTTTTTAGACTATTCCCGAACTATGTTGGGAGCTCGCTCAACTCCAGGATACCTATATCTTGCAAGGTATTCATCATTTACTAATTGTTGTTTGCCTGTATCTCTTGGATAGTTTTGGGCTGTCATATGATTTTGTTCATTATAACCTTGTAGGTGACTACGATCTAAAGGTCATGCGTCAAGAACTCTATATAAGTAAACAGAAAGTGGTATGTTGGCCTCAAGTTTTCCCTTAACTCTTCAATATATGTTGGCCACAAGACTGCGTGTTTTTCCATTTGAGATATCAAGCTCTACTTCTCATTCTGTCCTTGATATTTGAATTTTCTTGTCACAGTTCATCAACCATCTGGTGAATCAGCTTGCAAGACACCAATTTCTGAAATTAGCATGTCAGTTAGAAAAGAAAAACATGCTTGGAGCATTCTCTTTGCTAAAAGTAATTGAATCCGAACTTCAGGGTTACCTCTCAGCCACAAGAAGCCGGGTGGTATGGTTATATCCATAGTTGCATTCCATCCTTCCTGCTACAATGGGATAAAGAAACTAATTTATCTTTCCACTATATATCCAGGGGCGGTGTTTGGCTCTGATCCAAGCTGCATCTGACGTGCAAGAACAGGGAGCAGTGGATGACCGTGACAGCTTTTTACATGGAGTTAGAGATCTCCTGAGCATTCACTCAAGTAGTCAACACTATCATTTATACACAATTATTCCCTTTACTTGATATTCAGTAACCTAGTTTGAGCTGATGATCTTCATCTCCTCCTGTAATAGATGCCCAAGCTGGATTACAAACCTATGTCTCAGCTCCAGCCATCATTCAGCAGATAGGTGCTCTTCAATCGGATCTGTCGTCTCTTCAGTCTGACCTCGAGAATCCCCTTCCTGATGACAGGAATAGATGCATTAACGAGCTGTGAGTTACCACTCACCCGAAATCTTCATGACATTCCTCACGCACTTCGACAGAAACAAGTATATATGTGCTCATATATCATATTTTTCTGTCTCTCAGGTGCACTCTTATTCAGAACCTGCAGCAACTACTATTTGCGTCCTCAACTACGGCGCAACCCATATTGACACCATGGGTAAAAGCCAATATCCATTTTATCCCTTAGTCTAAAACCAATACTCTAGTGTTTAACTCATGTCGTCTCTCCATGTAACATTAGCCGCTGATGAAAGAACTTGATGAAATGGGGAAAATCAACTCCAAACTCTCTTCAGCGGTGGAAGAGGTCACGCGTGAGCACCGCGAGAAAAGAGAGGTGAGTCTTAATTCTCTAATCATTTTAATTCCTCTCCTGCAGATGGTGATATCTGAAATTGCACAAAACCGGCTCCTTTTATATATACTACTTTGCTCTGCAGATCATGAAGCATCACTCCAAGGACGTGGAACTTCAAAGACGTGTATTTGTAGACTTCTTCTGCAATCCCGAGCGATTGAGAAGCCAAGTGAGGGAACTCAATGCACTAGTCCGTGCTCGCCAACCCTCGTCATAGGTCCTCACCACAAGTACATAGCACACAAGTGATATCTCTTAGTTTTTCAAGTTTGCATTTTCACCTACTCTATGATTGTATGTTTACAGAAAGGGTCTTTATCTAGTGGTTGATTGCTTCTTCAAGATAGTCTATTTTACAAATTGCTTTACTTTTTTTAATTTTTCTTTCTGAGATGTCTGATGATGATTTTACCAACTGTGTCTTCCATCGCGTCTGATCGAGTTTCGTGGTATTGAGCACTAGGCCTGGGATTTCGGGTAAGTGGGTAGGGTCGGGTCGGGTAATTCGGGTTTCAGGTAATTCGGGTAGAGGTGTTTAGAACCCATTAGGGTATTTGTATATTTCGGGTCGGGTTCGGGTAGGGTAGATTCGGGTTCGGGTCGGGTAATGATTTTATTATGAAACCCGAAAGAGATCCTATTAAAATTTCGGGTTACCCGAACTACCCGAAATACCCGAAATTACCCTAAATTATGCAAACTCCACAATGTCATAAAGAGTGAGAATACACATGATTATCAAAAGATGAGCAACAAATTCAGTTTCAAAAACATTAACCATAATATCTATTTCAAAAGATAAGCAATTGAGTTCCAAAATATCAAATCAAAGCATAACCAAATGAGTAAAGTGGTTTAGAACCAAAACCAAATGAGTTCCAAAAGTGGTTTTGAACAAAACCAAATGAGTTCAAATCAGTTTCAAAAACAGATTACACTCTATGCTCCACACTCCATGCTCCATCCATATTCCATACTCCATTCCATGCTCATTGCTGAGTCAGACTCATATACTCTAAAAAAAATGAAATCAACATTAATGTCAGAAGGTAAAACACTAAAGCACAATGAAAACCATAGTATAGTGTAAGAAAATTACGGCTTTGAAGTTCATCTTGCAATTCAATATCAGCCAGAAGTTGTTCTTTTGTAACGTAGCCTTTCTCATTTAAGCGATATTCACACTTCAACCATTGTTCTAAGCACATTAGCACTTCAATGGTGTAGTGAGTTAAGCAACTCCTAGCTGTAGTAACTACTCGACCACTAGTACTGAATGCTGACTCTGAAGCAATTGAAGAAACCTGCATTGCCAATATATCTCTGGCAATTACGGATAAAATAGGGAACTTGCTGCTGTTGTTCCTCCACCATCCTAAAATATCGTAGTCTAAACCACCCAGAAGAATTCCTCTTGGATTTTCCACTTTCTCATCCAAATATAAGTCAAGCTCACTTTCCTCTAAACCTCTTTCATCTGCCATCTCTTTGTATAGTGAATCCATTCTTTCATACCCTTGCTCTTCATCTAATTCCATATCACCTACCAGTTCATCTTCTATAGTCTGAGATGATGACTGAGAAGTCATGTTATTCCCAACTGCTGTGATACCATCACTATACTCTTCAAATAACTTACTCAAAACAGCTTTGACAGATTTCTTTAGATCCTTAGACTCATCACTATCCTTACCATATAAGGTATCGAAACAAAGTTCTGCAAACTTCATCTTATTTCTTGGATCAAAAACACTAGCTATGATCACAAGCCTATTGATTCCCTTTATACCTTCCCAATACTTATCAAATTTTGCTCTCATAGCCCTAGCTTTACTTCTCAAAGATGGATCACGATCATTACTCAACTTAGCTAGATTCCTATCAATTGTAACAATCTCATTGTAACACTTTGTAGAGTTCACTGAAGTAGATGCAGAGACACGTAATGTGGAATTGTAGAAGATGATGAGAAATTTGACTAACCTGTCCACTGCTTCCCAATCATCAACTATTGGTGGCCCAATCCTCTTGCTTCCATCTACTGATTCTTCAAAGTACTCATTATACAACCTATCTTCTGCTTCTTGAACTTCAAAAGCCTTTCTAAACTTTAAAGCTCTGTTTAGCATAAGATATGTTGAATTCCATCTGGTTTGACAATCTAAACTTAAACTCCCCCTTGTCATCTTTCCATATTCAACTCTTAGCTCAAATGCCTTAACTCTATTAGTCGAAGCTCTCACATATTGGACACCATTGCGAATAGCTTGCACAGAGCTATCTACTTCATGCAAACCATCCTTAACCACTAGGTTAATGATATGAGCAGAACACCGCATATGAAGATACTCACCACCTAAAACCATTGAATCAGGACCTACATCGGTATATTCCTCCTTAAACTTCTTTATAGCATTTGTATTAGCTGTAGCATTGTCCACAGTGATGGTAAAAATCCTTTTTATACCCCACTCAGCTAAGCCCTCTATGAATGCTAGTGGCAACTGACCCAAAACTAACAACTCATTACTAGCTTCTCTAAACACTTCTACAGAAACTTTAGACATTCCTACATTACCATCTTCACTTACAGGATTCAGAACGAATTGAGCTCCCTTTTGAGTTTCATTCCATGCCTTATACTGCTTGCACGTTTTTTGAATGTGGCACTTCAAATGTGTAGTTCCAGACTTCGGTTTACAACACATAACAGTCCCACAGTAATGACATCGACACTTATCACCATCTTCTTTTGTTCTTGTAAAGTGAGACCAAACAAAAGACCTACTTCTCCTCTTGTTTCCACTTACAACCTCAGTATCATCTGCTAGAGGTGGTTCCTTCTCATTTGCGTGTGGTGTAGAAGATGAATCCATCTGGAAAAAAGAATCGAAGCAAGTTTTGGTTAAAGACTTGAGAGACTATCTTCAGATTCAGACATTAACTCAAACTGAAAGTAAAAGATATTGAAATCAAATTAAAATCGAATGAAACCTTGTCTAATCAAACTGAAACCGAAAGCAAAAGAAACTAAAACTGAAAGTAAAAGAGATTGAAACCAAACTGAAAGCAAAAGAAACTGAAATCGAAGCATTTGCTTACCTTTGAATGATTTCTCGACGAAGCCGATTGAGGAGGAATAAGAGGAGTGCTTTCTCCTCTTGGAATTAGATTATTTAGGTTAGCCAGTGTTACAAAATTGGGATATTTACACTTAAGAATGAAACAAAATTGAAAATTGAGTTTAGGGTTTCTTCTGGGAAAGAGAGAATAGATCGACAAAGTAAGCTCACTTTTTCTTTCGGGTTTTCGGGTTGTGCATCGGGTATAGGGTAAAACCCGACCCGAACCGTTACCCGATTTCAATTATGTTTCAGATCCATTCGGGTATTGAGGCGTTACCCGAACCGTTTTCTTTCGGGTATTTCGGGTCGGGTCGGTTCGGGTATTTCGGGTTCGGGTTTTAATCCCAGGCCTATTGAGCACCCCCATTTGCATATCTTCTTTTTGGGCTATATGTTTTTTTTTTCCAATTCATGTTAGAGTTCTAGTTTACCAACGATTCTCCTTTTCGCAAGACAAGAATTGTCTTTTCTTCTTGCGGTATGTATTTCAAACCACTACCCATACTCTTTGGAGAGAACGAAAGAGTAGGAGACACAACCAAAATCCTAATTAATTAATTAAAAAAAAAATATGATTGTTTCAAACATAATACTAACTGCCCTAACACCGTAAGGGTTTGATTGTCTTATCGTTGAACAGGGTGTCATGATGTTCTTAAACCTCCGGATACATGAAATAGCCGATTAGTGGGACTGTCTTACAAAGATTGGGTGAAGAGCTAGAGTAGGATATCACTTACCAGACTCACAATGGACACCCAAAACCATCACTGATGCTAATATTCTAATGTACCCACCATCATGCTTTTCTTCACCGTGGTTGGACTTACAAACAAAAATGAGCCTCCTTTTCTCGTCGTAATGCATTGGTGATCAGCACGCCATGATAATCTACGAAAACTGAACCCGCATGTAAATTTCTAGCATAATACAAAATATTAGTATTGACACATACATCAAAAAAATAAATATAATACAAAAAAACAAACACAAGTTTACCGTCGTGATATGAAAATACTCCTAGAATATCACAACATTTGTAAAAGCTGCATGTATATATCATGCTGGAAATACTTGTAACGTTTAATTTTAATCTCACGTTTCCTAGTCTTCTCTAAATTCAGAGTGCATCATCTGTGCAATCAAATAACTCGTCTTCGCCATCGTTTGCTTTCCTAAGTCCCTGTGACATTATAAACCTCGGCCATATTCATACTATAGCACTTGTGATTACGACGATTTGAATACACTAAGTAGCAAACGTTGTGAATACTTAGGGGAGTGAACTCCGTATCAAGTCCATCAATCACCTTAGGAAGAGCTAATCAAATTGTTTGCAAGATGAATCGAGCAAGTACGATGATGACCCTTGGTGACAGACAGGTCCTTCCATCCTCAATTGCTCAGCCAAATATTCATAAGAGGTTGAACATTTTGTGAACGACTCTCTATAGATCCAACCTTTTGGACCACTTGGAACCTGAGAATTAAGAAAGATAAAATAATCCATAAAAAAAATTTGATTCCACAGTTTATACGAGTGGCTAACAATCTTACATGTCTTTGCCATTCTAAAATTTGTTTCCCATTTGATGTCAAACGCCCGTCATCTAGGCAAGAAATTCCGGTACGTGGTTCCAACTCTTCTTTAAAACATATCTAAAAACTTGTTCGCCATAATATTCGAACAAATTGCGAGGCGACAGTTGTTGATTTCCAAGATGTACCACGATCTTCAAAATCGGCTCTGTGGAAATCGAAGGCGCCTCATAAGACGCCTCATGACCTTGTTGAATTGAAGGCGCTTGATGTTCTTCCTAGTAGAGGTAAACATGAAAACAGATCAAGGCATATGTAAGAGAAAGATCTCTAAACCTTTTTTATCGATAATATTCATCCTTAGCATTACGAAGGTGCCGCCTTAGTGTTGCCATTGATTTTTCATTTGTGTCATAGTCCATATCGTTTTCACCCAATTGACCACCTTGTGGCTTAAATGCTTTGTCTTTCCTAAACTAATGTAGAAAATATTTATTAAAACTAGAAAGGTGCATATTATGTTCTCATCAAGATAACAATGATTATCAATCACCATTTTATCCAGCATAGCATCGATAACATCCATGTATGGTTTTATCAGAAGTGTATTTGAATTATGAAGTTATAAAATTTGTGTAGATTTATACAAAAATGAAAAAAGAAAAGTTTCTATGTCGCATAATGACGATATGCTCCATATGAAATTAATTTATTTCAAGCTGTAAATTAATAATGAATGATCAACTCCACAATAATAAATTCATATAATTTAGAATGAATTTCATCTTCTTTAATTCGTTTGATATGCTCCCGCATGACTGCATCAAATGCTTCAATAGATCTTTTAAAAAATCAGTTTTTTAAACCAATCTTGGCCTTAGTTCCATGAAACACCAAATTCTGTTAACAAGATTTTTCACCAATAAAAGAGTCTCAGGAAAACTTCTCTCCAATGGTTTTTCTCCTTGTTGAATTCTTCTTGGAGATACTTACCATCAATGGTTTGATTTTTTCACAACCTCAATTTTAATTCCATCCATTAACTCATACAAACAATGTGACAATGGCTGGTTTCAAGTCGACTATGTCTTACAGTTATATTCCTCCAATCATCAAACCATGATCTTGACAATTGACTACCATCTTGTTCCCACCGAACAACTTAGAACAAAAGCAATAGACTTAATTTGGTTGATATTTTTGAATAAAGCCAATTCCTGTCTTGTTGATTTCCATTTTTCATTTCCTTTTGTAATGCCTATGAGAAAAATGTCTCCCAATATAATGGACAATTCTTGGGTTCACGCCTCGGGGTGAACATAACTCATTCACCCCCTCTTAATTATCCAACTAAAATTTGACATGTGTCATTAACTAAACAAATTAGTTTAATCATTAAAAAAAATCAAAACTTAATTAAGGGTGGGGACCACATAATATTATGTAACCGTAAGTTACCAAATTTTTTGTAAAAAATTAAAAGTCAATAAAAAGAAAAAAAAACTTAATAAGTTAATAAAAAATCTGAATTTTATAGTCATTAACCTTAATTTTTCATAGTTTTTTTCAATGAAACTCAAAATAAATTCTAAACCCTAAACTCAAATCCTAAACCCAAAAGCTATACCCTAATTTGAGAATAATTAACCCAAAATAAATTCTAAACCCAAAACTCAAACCCTAAAACCCAAAACTATACCCTAGTTTGGGAATAGTTAACCCAAACCTAGAAATTTAAACTACAAATCCATTAAAAATCAATTTTCAGGGTTTGAAATTTTTAGTTGAAAATTGATTTTCAATGGATTTGTAGTTTAAACTTTTAGGTTTAGGTTAACTATTCCCAAATTAGGGTATAGTTTTGGGGTTTAGAGTTTGAGTTTAAGGTTTAAGATTTATTTTGGGTTAACTATTCCCAAATTAGGGTATAATTTTCAGCTTTAGGGTTTGAGTTTGAGGTTTAGAATTTATTTTGGGTTAACTATTCCCAAATTAGGGTATAGCTTTGGGGTTTAGGTTTTAGAATTTATTTTGAGTTTCATAGAAAAAATACTATGAAAAATTAATGACTCTAAAATTCAGATTTTTTATTAACTTATTAAGTTTTGATTTTTTTAATGATAATTTATTTAGTTAATGACACATGTCAAATTTTGGTTGTAATTAAGAGGGGTAAATAAGTTATGTTCACCCCTAGGGGTGAACCTAAGAATTGTCCCAATATAATTCTTCGTAAAAACATAGTCTTCATGTACTCTTGTCATTAAGGGGTTGTTCGTTTGTCCATTGAAATGAACCATTTGAATGAACATGAAAATTGACGTTCGTTTAGCGTAAGAAACGAGCACCATTCAAATGGTCCATTTCAATGAGATTTTTAAAATTAGGCATAATTTTAAAAGTCATTTGGTTGAATCAAATTGGATCATTTTCATTGTAATGAATCATTTGTTTAAGCTTTGCTACCTATTCGATTCAACCAAACTCAAGCAGATGGTTCTCAGAAACTCAAGCATCTGTATATCATGTAAAGGACCAAACATACATTCCATACAGTTAGTTCACATTTCTCAAACAATTGATGCAAGATTCGTGGAGCTAACTCTATTCAGTTTTCTCTCAAAACAATGGATTTCAAGATTCCTGATCTACTTGCAGATGAACTGACGAAGTCCCATCTTTCCTGCATAGTTTCAAGATTTACTTTCCAAAATGGAATTTCATACCTCTATCTTCATCCTATAGGGAAATCATAAAACAAATAGTAATGTGAATCAAACGAAGATGGCATTTAAAACTATATTTAAGCTAATCAAACTTTGTAGTAGTACAAATACTAACTTGTTTTACAGTTCGTGAGAAATCCTACTCCATAACAAACTCTCTTCACATCACTAGTTTGAAGGAAAGATAAAATAGACGAAAATGAAACACAGGTATCAAAACTCCCTTGGTGGAGAAGGAATTGCTGACTCATATTAGCTATGGAAATGATGGAAAAACGTATCAGAAGTACAATCACTCTGTTTTGCAGCACGGGCTTCTCCAAGTTTATAGCCGTCGAACTTTAGATTCCAAGTCAACCCAAGCTTCTGCTACATCTACCACACCGTGACACTGCCACAATCTTGATTCATTCCCGAGTGTATCTGTCAGCATCAAATGGCTGTCTCTGTGCATTCCAATTCAAATCTCGAGAGTCCGGTGCAGCGTTCATTGGTGCAAAGGCTGCAACATAAGAGAGTTTACAAAACACAACCGAGAAATCCGGAAGTAAAACGATGACTCTTCTATGCACTCAAGCACAGTTTACCACACAGTCTCTACGCAGACGGTAAACAAGAAAAGCTGTCCCATCTAATTCCATCTCTGGCCAACTACCACAAACATTCACCCTCTTTAATAGATGAAGATTGAAAATTTAAAGCAATAATTTCTCAACTTCTGATACATTTCCCAAGAAATAAGACTCATACTCAACAATACATGGTCGACCAATATGCCCCGTTTTAAACTGTGACTCACTTGTACACTGTGACCCCTAATATTTGGGGCTATGCTACTCGGAGAGGATTCTAGCATCTACCAATACAAGGATATAAAGAGAAGGTTAGCAATGCAGACTCACCTTTTTCTCTCATTCTCCGTTCTCTGTCGTATTCAAATTTGTCGCGGATTTGACTGACTTTATCCCAGTTATCACCACCGTGTGTTGTTGTTCTATTAAACCCCTGCTCCTGCTGTCGTATTAGATTGCCAAGGGATTCAAATGCCAAATATCAGATTACAGAAACTAGACACAAGAATTCAGACTTACTCAGTAACATAAATTCATTACCTTGCTTGGATCATTATAGGGTCGCCTGTTCCTGCAATGGCCAGGGAACCAAATCATCAATACACCAAAAGATATGCAGTGAGAACATACAAGCAAGATGGACAGTAAAGAAACCTGTATGGATTGAAATCTTCGTCGTCTTCTTCAGCAGACTCGTAATTTGCATGATCTCGTGCAATTTTTTTCGAATAGCCTTCATCCCAGTAAAGTCTCTCCCAGTTTTCTCTAAGCTCGTTATACAATTCCATGTATTTTTTGCACCATGGCTCATGCTCCTATCGTTACAAGAATCAGAATCCCAACCAGTAATCTAAAGAGAAATCCAATTCGATTTCATTCGCAAAAGCCCTAAAAATGGACTGACCGATTCTTTAAGGACGAGGCGAGTGCGGCGCATGAACTGGTCACGGAGCTGCTTGCGGCGTCTGTTGGGGATGTTGTCCCTTGGGATGGTGAAACGCTCACGCAGAGGAACGTGGTCGCCGATCTCGTGCATCTCTCCGTCCACGATCCACCACTCCGATTTCTCTTCCTTCTTCTTCTGCGGCAGAGAGGGAGACTTGTTCCGCCGTCTCGGCTGACCTGCATCCGTTCTCATGAACCGGAGAAGGGAACCACCGTGATGGAGCGACGGCATGGCGGAAGCAACCCGTCTAGCGACTAGGAGCATAGCTGTATTTTCCGATTAAGTGAGCGCCGTCGCAGAGTGAAGAAAGCTGAGTCGATTTATTCGGGTCGGGTATTTGCAGATTCCAGAACCAATATTTTCGGTTTTGGTTTAACTAAATGAAATTTTTATTTTTCTTTTGGTGACCTAACAAAATTATAATGGGAAATTAAAAAAATTATAATTAAAACTCTAACCAAATAACCTAAATCTAATGGCCATAAGTTTGTCACACATACCATTTTTGGCTAGTTTTTTAATTATAATTTTTTTTATTGCTACTAGGCACGGAACCCCGCGAAATTGCGGGGGAACTCGACTTAAATAAAATTACCTAGATTAAACTGTAATTTGGCATTTGGAAGTTGTATGTATAATGGTTTTATCTGAACAATGAATTTCAAAATCATTAATGATAATTCTAATTAGAAAGGATAATTATTGTGTTGAACAATGAATTTCAAAATCGTTAGTAATATTTCTTATAAGAATGGATAATTGTTGTGTTGGAATGTTTGATTGATATGAATATACAAAATTATCTTTTTTGTATTTTAGTTGTTGACTAACTTGAAATTATAGGGTTAGATGTTTAGAAAATACAATCTTGTATAGTGGACAATATAGTCAGTTGTGTAATTTTGCACGTCATTGGCAACATAATACACATATGAACAATATATATATATATATATATATATATATGTATAACATTTAAATATTAGTTTACGATTTGATATATAATAATCATTTTTAGTGTTTGAAATTTCGAATTAATATATTGTTTATATGTGTATTATGTTGCCAATGATGTGAAAAATTACACAACTGACTATATTGTCAATCATTAAAGTTACTTTGATGAAAAGTTACTTTTCAAAAGACTTGTAACTTTGTAATTAGTAGACCTAAAACTATTTGAAAACTTAATTAAATCATTAAAATAGATTAATTTTTTAATTAAATTATATAGTTAACTAACATATAAAAGTTATATACACGTTAAATGTAATAACATAATTGAGAAATTATACTTTGTAATTAGTAAACCTAAAACTATTTGGAAAATTAATTAAATCATTAAAATAGATTAATTTTTTTATTAAATTATATAGTTAACTAACATATAAATGTTATATACACGTTAAATGTAATAACATAATTGGAAAATTATAACATATATATACTGATTAAATAATATATAGAATGTAATTGCTATAAAATAATGAAAAGTTACAATTTGAAGAGTTGTAACTTTTCAGTTTAGTAAGTAGTTAATTTACGAAGAGTTACCTCTCAAAAGACTTGTAACTTTTTAATTAGTCGAATGATATTTGATATATTAATTCAAACACTCAAATGATTATTATATATCAAATCATAGTTAACTACAATTTAATGTTATATATATGTTTAAATATTACAATTTGAAAAGTTGCAACTTTTGGATTATTAAGTAGTTATTTTGGTGAAGAGTTTCCATTTAAAAGACTTGTACCTTTTTAATTAGTAGACCTAATGCTATATGAAAAATTAATTAATTCATTAAAATAGACTCTTTTTATTAAATTATAGTTAACTAACATTTAAATTTTATATACACTTATAAATATAATGACATAATTATCATGTTTAATGGTTATTCTATTCTCACATCTTGACGAGACCGTCATAATGAAAAGAAAAACTTTTGAAAACAACTACTAATCGAATATTTTTAGAAAAAGTCGTCAACCCAAAATAAAAATACACAATAACAACTAAATATAAACCGAAAGAACAAAAAAAGCTTCAGCCATAAAATGTGCATTGTCTAAAGAATTCAAAATTGTACAATTCAAAATTTTTAAACCAAATCTTAGAATTTGTATGGTCATAAGAATCCCAAAATTCACATAAATCAAGAATTTTATGAACTTACATTTTTTTAGTTTGTTTTAAAAAATCGTACGACATTTTCTATCATTATCATACTTTTTTCAAATTGATAACCATAAAGAACTAAACATTGAATTAAAGAAATATATTAAATCATTTTAAAAAAGTTACTCAAAAGATACAACATGAAAAAACATAACTCAACAAAATGGTTATTTTTGAAAAGACACGATCTTACAAATTTGAAATGACACAATTCTTCATAACAACTATAATGCGGTTTTTTGGAAATAATGCGTTTCTACGAAATATTTTCAAAAATACACCATCCTACAAATTCCTAAGAACACAAATTTTTTTTAAAAAATTATAAAACCGTTTTTTCGGAAAAGAAGTGATTCTACAATTTATTTTTGAAAATACACAATCTTATATTTCTAAATGACAAAAAATTTCATAATAACCATAAAGCGGTTGTTTCCCGAAAAAATGCCACTGTACAATATCTTTTTGAAAATGCATGATCTTCTTTGACGTTTTGGATAATTATCATGCTTGAAGTAAATTTTAAATTGATCTACATATAAATTAAAAAATTAACAAAAGAAGTATATAGAAGAATTTTTTTCCGAAAAGCCACGACTCAAAAGATACTACCTGAAAAGACACAACTCTACAAAATAAACATAAAACAGATATTTTCGAAGAGGTGCGTCTTTACAAAATTGAAAGGATATAACCCTTCAAAATAATCATAATGAAATTTTTTGGAAAAAAATACGACTCTAGAAAATAATTTGAGCATACACAACATTACTAATTTCAAAGGATACAACTTTTCAAACTAATCATAAAGCAATTTTTTGGAAAAATATGACACTAAAAAATTATTTCAAAAGTACACGATCATACATTGTCTACATTGAAATTTTGGATAATTTAGCAATAAAATCTACACTATTTAACGAATTCCAAAATTATTGAAAAAAATTAAGAATTATATAAACTTCTACAATGGTAAATAGATCAAAAATTTTAAATAATTAAAAAATGACGTTTTTGATGATTATTGTTTTTAAAGTGAGTTATAAAAATTGAAGCCAAGATTAAGAATGCATAGAACAATTAGTAAGACACATATATATATATATATATATAAGATGAAATGGTTTTGTCATGAAAGATTGCAACCATTCAAAAAGTATTAAAACGGTTAATTACAAAAGACACATTTTTGAAAAACATTATAAAACCATATCTTATTATATAAAGGAGATTGAGCAAAATTGTAACTCACGAGATCGTGACATGTGTAAAATATCATTTAGATGATGACACATGCCAATTAATTAAATATGTAAGTTTTTCAATATCAAAATTGTTAATTATCCGAAGACCCAAAAAATTATAAATACGTTTATTTGAAAGGACACAACTCTTTGATTTTTTTTTTGAGGATTGTTATTATTATTTACATAATCATATAATTTTCGTATGATTATTATGTTTTAAAGAAATTTTTTAATTGAGAGCCATAAATAAACGAAAGAAATATATAGAAGAATTTTTTTTCGAAAAGTCATGACTAAAGAAATACCACCCTAAAAGACAAAACTCTACAAAATAAACCATAAAGCGGTTATGTTCGAGGAGTTGCGACCTTACATATTTGAAAGGAACCAATCCTTTTAAATAACCATAATGCGATTTAAAAAAAAAAAATACAAAACTATATAATTTTTGGAAATAACTATTAAATGATTTTTTTTTAACGAAAAGTCACAATCCTATGAATAATCAAAAAACATATTTGCACCCCTTGACGAGATAATTGTAATCAAAAGATGTAACTTTTCAAAAGAATGACTAAACGGTTATATTTACGAAAAGTTGCAACCTAAATGAAAAGATACAACCCTTTATAACAACTACTAATTATATGCGAAAAGATACAACCCTTCAAAATAACCATAAAACGGTTATTTTCGAAAAGATGCGACTCTATGAAAAGACACAACCCTTCAAAATAACCATAAAATTGTTATTTCCGAAAAGGTGCGACCCTACGAAATAGAAAAGACATATCCCTTCATGAATATTCGCAACCCAAATGAAAAGACACCAACGTACGATAAGTCGCAACCCAAATGAAAAGACACAAACCGTGAAACCAACCACTATAAATAAACCAAAAAACCAACCAAAAAAATATTCATTTGTTTGAGTTTGCTATTATATATAAGATTAAAGTCGCAACCCAAAGATTAACCCAATTATAATCGCAAAAAAGAATGATAATTTTATCCAAAAAATAAAGACTAAAGTTTTTATAGTCGGTGGAGAACGAGATACAGAAAAATAATAAAAAAAAAGACGTATTCTCAGAAAAATGTGTTGTGTTTTACAAGGAATGAAGGAATGATTCGTGGTTCTATATTTATAAACGTAAAAATATAAGTTACTATACGTGCATAGTGATGGTGGTCACCAAAATGTAGCCAGTGAACTTGCTTAGTTGTTGGGTTGTGTGATGAGAAAGAGTAAGATGGATGTTGTGGAGAATTTATTTTTGCGCGATTGCTAGATAGATTGTGTGGGATTGGGAGTTACCATGGTTCATGGTAAAACGGGTATGACCGTTTTACTAACTATTCATACTCACTTTTTGGAGCAAAAAAATTAGACACGGCCTAAAGTTCATGAAGGAAACATATTGTAACACCCGTCTCATTGAGCCATGGCTGATGAGTTAGTGCCTACGATGCTCTCCTTTACCTGAGACTCTTTCGCGGCTGTCAACACGGCTTAGCCAATACGTTTAGATCTGTGAAGTAGCCTATCCTTTAACCTTGAACCGAAAATCCATGCCTAGAGTTGGAAATTTTTGTATCTTTCATTACTTAAAAATCTTATAATACATTGTTTAGTAAGATACAACATAAAAGATACAAAACCATCACCTGAGATACAAAAAAAAAGAAAAAGAGATTATGTTCTACGTTTTTCAAAGGTTCAAAGGAACTGACTCTCATGGTATTAAATTTGGAAGAGTGACCAGGTTTCCAACCAAAACTTTAAGTGATTTTGGAAGACCTTTTAGAAGTCGTTCCCAAAATTTACAATGGTGCATCGCCTCAGGGACAAGGATGTTAAGGTCGATCTTATAGCACGGAATACATGCTCACGAAACTTAATTTTCTTGTTTATAGGCACTTAGAGCATGCACAACAATGATTACATGTGAGTATCACAAAATATTAGTCTTGATATTTTTTTTCTGACTCATGCAAAATCCAAAAGACGGATCCAATAGCTGATTGCCACGTCATCATGATACTGTCTCAGAAGTATTTGTGGGCTGAGACTATCAAGCCCAAAAACAATAATAGGTGCATGTGCTCTTATATTCTTTATTAATTTATATAGATGCAAACAATATATTTGTTTAATTTCGTTAACAAAACAAAATGTTATGGTTATTGTTTAAAAAATGTAGTAGACATATGAATTACTAGGAGATAGTTATAGAAGAAAGATACAGAGGGATATGAAAGAGCTTGATTTATTGTATATTCTCTTTGGAATCAAACATACACTTTGTAGTATCCTTATTGACTAGGGAGAGAGACTAACAGAAGAAATAGTACCAACGCCACTAAGGCCGGTTTTAGCAGAAGGATCAAGAGGGAAGTAAAAGGGATAAAACTCGTACCGGACATAGCAACTGCTATACAAAACACGACATCCCTTCTTGTTGTGGCAAGTTGTCATGAAGCTCCCGACCGCAGTTGCGAAGCACTGAGCGCATTCCAACGCGGGTAAGTCCCTTGTGCACTGAACCAAACCGTTTAGTGTCACAAAAGGTGTCAGCTTTGTCTTACCTTTACCTAAACCTTTACTCTTAGGCAAAACCGCCTCTGACCTAATTCTGTCAAAGAGCCCCCCGAGCTCTTTGTCGAACGTTTTGGGGTCGGTCTCGGTCACGTTAGCGATGTTGTAGTATATAAGACCAGAGCCCGTGTCGAGCTTTCCTATAAAGTTCTCTTGGCTGTAACGCAAGAAGCAGAAATCGTACAAGATCCTTGAGTCCGATTGGTCGGGACAAACTTCGCGAATTCTCTTGGCAGCGTCTTGGATGCAGCTCGAGCAATCGGAGTTGCTGATGTCTCCTCTGCACTGAGCAAGCCCGTACACTTTTTCTTTGTTGTTGTAACTTGAGGATGTTGTGGTCAAGAAACCTTGTGAAGGGGTGTTTGAGACGAGCGTAGCGAGAAGAGAATCGATGTTCTTCGAAATTTGGCTGCTTCTTGAGATGTTTGAACTTTTGTTGCAGACTTCCCATATTGAGTCTGCTGCTCTACAGCTGCATACAAGGGCCAATAGAAGGAGACCGATTAATGTCTTCATTTTGTGTTCTTACTAAGCTTTATAGTTTATACTTGGTTTTGAGGTGTATATCCTGAATTGTTCACTAGAAGGAGAGTCCGGTTTTATAACCAAAAAAATAAAGATATCTAGACGTTATCTATTCTAGAACGTGATATCACAATCAGAAGTCGGTCAAAGCGCTCATCAGCAAGAGAATAAAATACAAAATTCGTAGACCGAGTATTGCGGGCAAATACTTGTGACCAATCAAAATTGGTCAACTTACTTATCCTCTCTCGCTAGACATTGGTGGAAGAAGTGACCAAAAAAAAAAATCTAGAAAGAGGATTCCAAAAAGGCATCACGTGGTGGTGGTCAAATGAATGGAGCAGAAATTATTGACTAAAAAATAAAAAAATAAAAAAATAAAAATAAATTGTTGACTTTTTATGCTCATTGCTTCTTGTTTTCAAACGTCAACGTTAACGCGAAAGTGGAGCAACATCGACCACTATGTTAATGAAAATGTATCGAGGGACGATGATGGCCTTGGATTGTTTGGTCAATGATAAATAATCTGATAGAACATGTCAATGATAATTTGATATGCTCAAATTAGACCTAGATGTACTCTCTCAAATTAAAAGATTAGAAGTAGTACTTTAGGGTCGAATCCATAGGGAATCAATGAAACACAATAGATAAATAGATTCAGATTAAGCTAAGCAAAATAGTGATAATGAAAAGACAAGTAAATTAAATCAAGCAGTGAACGGTTGTGAAAATCAATAAAACAAAAGTCAGACACAGAGAAATCTCAGGTGAATCAGATATGCAGATGATCAATTAAAGATAGGATTTATGAAGCTCAGTTCCTAAACATGAACACGAATGTAAAAACCAATCAGCTGTCGCTGCAAAGATTATCTATGTCTAAATCCTAGAAAGCCAACTGTCGTTGCGAATTCTAACAACCTAAACAAGCATTAATGATCAAGCCCAATTGTTCACAAAACCCTAGTCTTTGTGAAAAGGAATTTTGCTCATCAAAAACTAGTTCAAGGAATCAATAAAACTGTCGTTTCTATTAATTACCCTAAGATCAGATTTCAGTTCGCGAGGCTAAAATCAGCAATAAGAATAAGTTATGATGAAGAACTTCTAATGATATTAATCCTAAGCAATTCAGATCAGATCTAGCAAATCATCAACAACCCTTGAAAATCCCTAAACCTAACAAGGAAACTACTCAGACATATTGAATGAAGAAAACATAATTTTATTCAAAGATATCTCTAGGAATTCAATAATATAAAGCATAAGCCTAAACAATGGCTGTAAAAACGTATTTATATAGTACAATGACGGTTTGGGGCCCAATTGCAAACATCTGGGCTTTCTGGCGCAAAATAGGAAATCTTTCGATTCTGAAATTCTGGTCCCAGGAACAGTGGTGTCGAGCGACACCACTCTCTATGTCGATCGACACTGATTTCTTGGTGTCGATCGATGTTATGATCAGTGTCGATCGACACTTGCTTAAATTCTTCAATCCGAATCTTGCGACTTCGACTGCTCATTCCATTATGCTACAAAATGCCCAGTAAACACCAATTGTGCTCCAAACGTTCTTGTACCTAATAATAAACACAAAGACTTGAAAAACACCGAAAGACTCTAGATAAAAGGATTTATATCATGGCCTAAACAGGGTAAAAACTATGATATATCAACTCCCCCAGACTTAGCTTTTTGCTTGTCCCTAAGCAAAACAGTGTACTCACTCCTTAAGGAACCACATACCTTGCAAAGCTAATCCAGTGATACTTCGATGTGTCCCTAGAAGCTTAGCAGTTCTCCAGATTGAATCCAAACCTCTTAGAGAATCTCTGACTTTCAGTTGCAAACCCCTTTAGTAAATTAGGTGCGGTCTCATCGAGGGAATATCGATCGCTGGACCTTCTAGATTCTTTCACTTCCTTTAATACTTTCCTGCGTTTCACCCTCTCTCTTCCCTCTGAAACTGTATCCAATTAAGGATATCATAGAGATGCACTGCCCATTTTTGAACTTTTTCTTCAGGATTTTTCTGATTTTGGACTTGCACTTTTCTGTAGATTTTTTTTTTAGATCCTTGGCATCTCTATGATCACTAGATCAGCGCTCACTACTATTGTTCTAGTGGAGACATGGTCATGAGGATTTTTCTTTTTGATCTAGGACAGTTGAATTCATCATTTGGAAAGAAGTTTCAAGAGCGGTCCGTCCTCGCTTTCAAGTGTTTGGAAGCTGAATCAAGTATTGCGATTTCCAACACCCTTGACAAGAGATTAGAAATTCATTAGGGGCAGGGTCTGCAACGTCTTTCTGGCGTCCTCCAGAAATCTGAACTTGGTCCATTAAACCGATCCACTTCCAGTTACCCACCTCCGTAAAACCAGCCAACTTGCATTGGAAATGGTCCTTGAGTGCTGTTTAAAGCAAGTCTAAAAGAGGTTTTGACTCTAAAAAGTTTAAAATTCACTCAAAAATGCCAAAAGAAAACACAAAAGTTAGCGACTACCTCCCCCAGACTTAAACAACACTGTCCCCAGTGTTATTAAGCCCGAGATTGGCGAAACAAGATAAACGGGAAACGAAACAAATGAAAATCGAAGGAGAAAGTGTTACCTGGGGGTCGTGTCGAGCGACACGACCCAAGTGTCGATCGACACTTCTGGATTTGGTCGTGTCGAGCGACTTGGTTACTACCGTCGATCGACATGTGAAGTTTTTGGTGTCGAGCGACACTGCTTCTTCACGTCGCTCGACACAGTGGTCTGTCACTCATTCTCCTTCACATTCAAACGCTTATTCTCCTGAAAATCAACACAAAAACGAAAAACAAACATAAAATTGAAAAAGAAAATAAAAATAAAACAAAAGAAATGGTTAGAAAACTCACAAGTGGGTTGCCTCCCACAAAGCGCTTGTTTTTAGTCCGTTAGCTTGACTGTTTTGAGGAACTTAGACGTCCGGAGGATCTGCATTCTTCCATGGAATGATTCTAGGGAAAAGTTTCTTTGTTTTCTGCACCATCTCATGAATTACCACCTCGCCTTTATCTTTAATCTCTTGAGGAATGAGAATTCGCATCTTCGCGAAAGGCCTTGAACTCCTCTTAGATTTCACCTCTTCTTTTCTCTTTCCTGCAAGTTCATCAGAAAACCAAGCTTTCGAGGAACTCGTTGTTTGTGTGAGCGCGTAACCGCTTTTTCAACTTTAATGAAATTGGAGGAGTTAGAATTGAGTACAAGAGATTCATACCTTGGCTCTTTGGGTGGATTGTGGGCTGGGAGAGGTGGAATGATCTGTTTAGGAACAGATGATGGACTAGACTGTAACTCCTTAGAGTCTTCATCCTCTAAAATTTCCACAGAAAATGTCTGACCATCAATGGTGGACTTTCTCCTAGTGTTCTATATCTCAAAATACATGACAATCTCACCAAGATTCAATTTGATCTTCCCTTTCCTCACTTATATTTGAGCACCAGCAGTAGCTAAGAATGACCTTCCCAAGATCAGAGGATCCTCAGGCTCACCATCATACTCCAAAACCACAAAATCCGCAGGAATGATGCAGTCCTGGATAGTAATCGGAACATCCTCCAGAATTCCTTCTGGAAATCTCCTAGACCGATCAGCTAGCAGCAGAGACATTCTAGTCGCCTTGAAATCTGTCATCCCAAGTCGAACAACAACTGAAAGAGGCATTAGATTTATTCCAGATCCTAAATCACAAAGGGAATGTGGAAAACTTCCTGTAGAGATTGAGCAATTAAGCACGAAGTTTCCTGGATCTGGTAGCTTAACTGGGATTCTACTCTGAATTATTGTACTCACTGCTTCAGATACTACCACTTCCTTCTTCTTTTTTTTAGGAACCGGAACTGTGTTCAGAAGGATTGCTCGGATATCTCTGGTAAGCAGTGCTCCTTCTTCAGGACTAATCCCATTAGCTGCAAGTCGCTTGACATATCGTCTCAAAGCTGGTGAAAGCTTGACTGCGTCGACCAAAGGCATCTCAATCATGACCTTATCAATCATCTTCTTGCAGATCTTCTCCTCAATCTCTTTCTTAGACCTTCTAGAAGCTCTGGGGAATGGTACCTTGGCCTTATGAACATTTTCCTCAACTCGAACCGAAGAATTTGCAATTTCTGCGCAAGTCCGGACGTGGCGTCGATCGACACTCGCCTTAGTGTCGATCGACACTCGCCTTAGTGTCGATCGACACTAGCTTCTTTTTCGTAATCCGACTCGATTCTCCAGAGGGTGTCGATCGATACATAGAACCAGTGTCGATCGACACTTGTGATTCAGTCGCGTCGAGCGACACAATTTCCTTGTCGCTCGACAGAAGTCCTGTAGATTTGAAAATCGATTCGAATTCATCGAAATACCCCTCCTCTTCAGTTAGAACGGCATTGCAAGATTGCTTGGGGTTGTTATCAGTCTTTGCAGGTAGAAACCCCTCTTGTCTCTTGACAAATTCTGCAGTTTGAGCGACCTGGACGTCGAGCTTCTTGACATGAGAGCTTAATGCTTCGAATTTCCCATTAAGATCTTCATAGACAGCATCAATCTTCTGGTTGATGTTCACTGTCAACTTCTGCTGTCCCTCTAGGATCTGCTCAAACATATCTTCCATCTTGCTCTTCTGCTCAGGAGGCTTGTAAGACGAAGAACCATATTTCCTTTGATAGTTGCTGCCGCTCTGAAATGGTTTCTGATAAGACGATCCATAGCCTTACTCATTGCTGTATTTATGAAATCCGTTCTGGTTGATGTAATTAACATCCTTATCTGCAGTCTCAACATCTTGTGCAAAGCTAACCGTCTTCTTCCCAGCCAGGATATCGTGCATTGAATCCAGTTTTTTAGTGACCTCTGCTAGTTGGTTTCCACTGATGTCTCGCTTCTGCAGGCTCCTCTCATAGTCCATGTTCTTAGCACTAGTGCTATTAGCCAAGTTCTCAATGAGCTGGGTAGCAGTCCCTAGAGAATTAGTGTTGAAGTTCCCGTTACTTGCAGTATCCAAAGTCACAGCATATTGCAGCGCAATCCCTCTATAGAAGATATTAAGCAGCTGCACCTCATTGAATCCATGATGTGGACAATCCCTCTGATAGCTTTTGAATCTATACCACGCAGCCTTGAATGCTTCATGATCACCCTGCTTGAAAGTAGCGATCTTTGCTCTCAGATCCTCGGACTTTGCATCGTCAAAGAAATTGCTTAAGAAAGCATTCTTTGTATCCATCCAGTTTGTAAGCGAGCCCGGTGGAAGCGTCCTTAGCCAATACTTGGCTTCCCCTTGTAGAAAATAGGGGAAGAGCTTGCAGAAAAGGTAGTCCTAAGAAACTCTATTCGCCTTGATAGCAGAGACAAGATCTTCGAATCTCTCTATATGGTCTATAGGATTCTCATGAGGAACACCGCAGAATGGGTCTTGAGCAACTAAGGAGAAGTATGCAGGCTTAAGCTCAAAGTCATTCCTCTGGAAAGAAGGTGGATGAATCGCAATAGCATAGAACTGCTAAGGACGGTTGTAGTCTACTAAGGTGCGTCTTTGTGCGACGTTCTGCCCGTTCCGCATCAAATCTGGCAGATTATGCTCCTGGTGTCGAGCGACACCATCAGCGTGTCGATCGGCACCCACAATTTGGTCGCGTCGAGCGACAGGTTCATCGCGTCGCTCGATAGGCTGCCCCAGATTCGCCTGTTCCTTAACATTCTCGACGATCACAGTACCATCGTCGTTGATCCTCTGTCTTTCCTCGTTGTATCTCAGTCCTGCCGGATCACGCAGAACTCCATCTTCTCCCTGTCTCAGTTTAATATGTCCTTGAGCAGCCATCCTTGCTACTCTTCTGTTCTCACGCTCTAAACGTGCAAGTTCCTGAAGACCGTGTTCAACTAGCTCTTTGTCTTTGCAGCTCCTTGTATCAGGCATGTACTTGAAACGCAAAACAAAAAGAGACAAGAAACTAGCAAAACAAAAACAAAAATAAAATACCTAGACAAAATCCTAATAAAATAAATCTAATGGCTATTGAGTCCCCGGCAACGGCGCCAAAATTTGATATGCTCAAATTAGACCTAGATGTACTCTCTCAAATTAAAAGATTAGAAGTAGTACTTTAGGGTCGAATCCATAGGGAATCAATGAAACACAATAGATAAATAGATTCAGATTAAGCTAAGCAAAATAGTGATAATGAAAAGACAAGTAAATTAAATCAAGCAGTGAACGGTTGTGAAAATCAATAAAACAAAAGTCAGACACAGGGAAATCTCAGGTGAATCAGATATGCAGATGATCAATTAAAGATAGGATTTATGAAGCTCAGTTCCTAAACATGAACACGAATGTAAAAACCAATCAGCTGTCGCTGCAAAGATTATCTATGTCTAAATCCTAGAAAGCCAACTGTCGTTGCGAATTCTAACAACCTAAACAAGCATTAATGATCAAGCCCAATTGTTCACAAAACCCTAGTCTTTGTGAAAAGGAATTTTGCTCATCAAAAACTAGTTCAAGGAATCAATAAAACTGTCGTTTCTATTAATTACCCTAAGATCAGATTTCAGTTCGCGAGGCTAAAATCAACAATAAGAATAAGTTATGATGAAGAACTTCTAATGATATTAATCCTAAGCAATTCAGATCAGATCTAGCAAATCATCAACAACCCTTGAAAATCCCTAAACCTAACAAGGAAACTACTCAGACATATTGAATGAAGAAAACATAATTTTATTCAAAGATATCTCTAGGAATTCAATAATATAAAGCATAAGCCTAAACAATGGCTGTAAAAACGTATTTATATAGTACAATGACGGTTTGGGGCCCAATTGCAAACATCTGGGCTTTCTGGCGCAAAATAGGAAATCTTTCGATTCTGAAATTCTGGTCCCAGGAACAGTGGTGTCGAGCGACACCACTCTCTATGTCGATCGACACTGATTTCTTGGTGTCGATCGATGTTATGATCAGTGTCGATCGACACTTGCTTAAATTCTTCAATCCGAATCTTGCGACTTCGACTGCTCATTCCATTATGCTACAAAATGCCCAGTAAACACCAATTGTGCTCCAAACGTTCTTGTACCTAATAATAAATACAAAGACTCGAAAAACACCAAAA
Source organism: Draba incana (assembly GCA_963576765.1). Lineage (NCBI taxonomy): Eukaryota > Viridiplantae > Streptophyta > Magnoliopsida > Brassicales > Brassicaceae > Draba > Draba incana. The sequence goes on from OY755203.1 coordinate 35,025,863, forward strand.
GACTCTAGATAAAAGGACTTATATCATGGCCTAAACAAGGTAAAAACCATGATATATCATAAATAATCTGATAGAACATTCTTATTTAGGTGAAGGTGTTGTTAGATTATTGGCTTCTAACTTTTTTTAAAACTTTTTTGACGTAGATATTATATTCTTTAGGTGTGTTTGATTTTTGTTCGAAATATGCAAAAGGTGTTACTAATTATTGGGTGAATTTGTGGAATAACAAAAAAAAAATTTATAATCGAAAAACTAACAAATGGGTTAGAAAAAGATAGGGAGAGATCGAGAGAGAAAAATGTGGATTTTGGTTAGTTTCTAGATTATTATTTTTTTGGGTGTTATATTTGCTAATTACCCACTAATTATTTTACTTGATTTTAATTAATGTTTGTGTTCGTGAATCGTGACAATGTTACGTTTTAAGTTGTGGCTATTCAACGGCTAACAATCTTTTGATTTTTTTTTTTTATGATGTAATTTATTTTAAAATTGTTTCAATAAAGGGGCAATTGCAAATATGCCACTGTTCACAAAAATTTAATCAAATATGCCACTGTTCGCAAAATCATTACGAACGTGCCACTGTTCACTGACTTAATGAAAAAAAAAATCTCACTTTCTCCCTCATCTCTCTCACGCCCAGATCCAAATTTTTTTCTCTCACAAAATTCTCTTTTTTGAAATTGCAAATCGGATTTGGGTTATGGATCTAGGATTTTCGATTCTCTTTCGTCCATGTAAATCTCTGTAAATTCATTCAATCGAATTGGAAGAAAAAGAAGAAGAAGAAGACGACGAAGAAGGAAGAAGAAGAACACGTTTAATCCATGAATTTTGTTTTTTAAATTTGATTTTGGTTACAAATTTGAGTTTATAATTGGATTTTGGTCATGAATCTATGCTTTTTATTCGATTTGGGTTACAAATTTGAGCTTTTGATTCGATTTTTGTTTAGATCTGGGTTTTGGTTATTTTTTGTCAGATCTGGATACTGGTTGTTTTTTTGGGTCAAATCTGGGTTTTGGTTATTTTTAGGTTTTTCCCGTTTTTATAAAGTTTTTAAACAGTTTTGAAAGACTTTTTTACATGTCATTAAAAACTAAACAGTTAAATATTTTATAAGGTTTTTAAAAGGTTTATAAGATTTTTATAAGGTTTGTAAAGTTTTTAAAAGGTTTATAAGATTGTTTAAAAACCTTATAAAATTGTTTAAAAACCTTATGAAACTTTACAAAAACCTTATAAACAGTTTTATACGGGTTTTAAATAGTTTTATATAATTTTTTTTTAATAGTTTTATAATGTAAAGGCAAGACCCTACCCCATCCCCCTCCCCCCCCCCAAATCTATACCCTAAATGCATAATAGTTAACCCAAACTCGAAAATTTACTGTCGTTTGTGTTTGAATTTGCTTCTTCTTCTTCTTCTTCTTCTTCTTCTTCTTCTTCTTCTTCTTCTTCTTCTTCTTCTTCTTCTTCTTCTTCTTCTTCTTCTTCTTCCTCCTCCTCCTAAATCTTCTCGAATCTTAGCGGAAATCTTCTCAAATCTTCTTAGCGGAAATCGCGACAGAGATCAGAGATAGTAAAATTAGAGATGACGAGAATCGAATTCAGTGATAGTAAAATACGATCTCATGATGGCGATCTGGTAGAGAGAGAGAAAAAACGAAATTTGGATGAGAAAAAAAAACGAAATTTGGATCTGGGAGATGAGCGTGAAAGAGATGAGGGAGAAAAAAAGATCTGTTTTTTTTTTCATTTAAATGAACAGTGTCACGCTATTAATAATTTTAAAAACAGTGGCATAATTGAAAAGTGGTATGCCAATAGTGGCATAACTCAAAATTTCTCTTCAATAAAATAAAGTAGTAAAATGAAAAAAAAAGAAAAGAATACCGTATTTTTGCTTTCCTCAATTCTACTATATATAGCTTTCGTGCTCTCTGGATCAAAAACGTGTTATAGTTTTTGGAGTAAGAAATGTTTAGCTGTGATGTTTTAACTTTCTTCGTGATGTTGTGAAAACGCGTGTCTCGTGCTAATCAAAGTCTACAAACAGATTTATCCAAACTATATAACAAACGAAATCAGGAGAAAATCAGCAAACAACTTGGGATTGAAGCAACTTTGTGTTTATCGTAATCTCTTGTTGTTATCTTCTTCTTTATATGGTCGTTGATAGCTCCTTCTAGGTATTCAAGTATTTTCTACAGAGATAAACATGTGGAAAAGAGAAAAAGATTAGTTAGAGCTTGTAAACATTTTCAATCTAGTGAAGTTGAGGGGTGAAAAATTCTCTCCCTAGAATTACCGAAAGGAAAGTGGGTGAAATGTTTTGCTTGTGCTCTTGTGTTACTTTGTTTCTACCGAGCTCGACCAATCAAGGGATATCTCTCACACGTGGTATCAGAGCTACAACTAGAGCTAGCATAAACAGTAGTCTTTCAAGGGAACTTAAGGATCAAAGAAGCAGAATTTAATAGAAAGATAACAAGCAAATGAATATCTTCTGATCTTATTAGTGTCTTGGTTGAATCTAGTTACTTGCAAAAAATGATAAGGATAGCTAGACATGGATGGAGCCTACTTTTCAAGCATATTTGAAGTTGAGTAGTTTGATGGCAAATGAGAATTTGAGTGATTTTCACAAACTGATTGATGATCTTAGGAATCTTAATATCAATGTTTCTCACGAAGATCAAGTAATTCAAATCATAACCAATCTACCACCAAAGTATGAAGCTCTTGTTTATACTCTTACCTATGGAAGTGGAAAAGAAACATTAATTGTGAGTGAAGTTGTCACTTCTACTTAGCTAAAGAAGTTTAACTCAAGGAAGCATGTCCATTCAATAAACAAAGATCAAATTCAGAAGATTTATTTGTTGGTCCGAGAGGAAGACTTGAGAAAAGAGGAACTAGGAACCAATGGAAAGGCATGCCAAAGAGAAAAAAATGCATGTCACAGTTGAAGGTAAAAAAGTAAGAGTTCCTTTGTGTGTGGTAATTAAGAAGGGACTTTTTAGCAAAAAAAAAAAAAAAAATTTAAGGAGGGACTTTGCTGTCTTACTATAGGTTTCGAATCTATCTCTTTTATTTTTATTATGCATTCGACAAATGTTATTGCCGACGCCTTAGCTAAGTCCGGTCTTTTACCGTTGAAATCTTTCTCCATTCTTGGAGCTATAAGTATTATTTCTAAAAATTGGTTTGATAAAAAAAAATATTACCTTTTTGTTTGGGAAGAACATGGATCGATCTAGTGAGGGAAAATTGATTTAGTTCGGTCTGAAAAAATCATGCATGCCAGATGTGTCGGGAGCAATCATTCCAAACTTGGAAAATTCTTTCGTACATCAACTGAAGAAGATATCAAAGAGGCAATGAACGCCACACCACCTTCCTTCAATAGTGTCATCAACGATATTAAACAAAGTGCCAAAGTGAATCTTTTCTCACAATATTTGATAGTTATGATTGGAGAAATCCAATTTGTAAAACCTCTGTGAACCTGTCCGAAGATCACATTTTTAACTTATATATTTTTACTCACAACCATTTTTGATAATCTTTAGAAACACAAAATTGAGAATGACGTGATTTCATTGTTCTTTGCTTTGTAAATTTTCACAAAGCAAATATTTCGTAGAAAATATTTGAAAAGAGTTAAGGCAAAAAAAAAATATATTTGAAAAGAGTTGCGCTTTTACCATTATTTTTTTAATAATCATAGAAAATATTTCAAAGAGTTGCGCTTTTACCATTATTTTTGTTTGATACATTTTCACTTATAACTGCTTTTAATAATTTAAAAATTGTTTTGAAAGATCGCATTTTTTTATTATAATTTTCGTATTGTATATTTTTACATATAAACGTTTTCACCCTTAACATATTTTTCAGTATTGAATCTCATTCTCGTAAGTTTTTTTTTTGGGGTAAATTATAAAACATGTTTCGGAGGATTACGTCTCTTTCTCACAATTTTTTCTTGTACTTTTTCATTTATAACAAATTTTTAGTCTTCTAAAAATGTTTTTAAAAAAGTCATATATTTGCATCTTTTTAACTTTACATTTGTTTTCTATTATAACAACGAAACAAAATGTGATAGATTCCCCACATCTTTATATCGTCATTTTTTAGTTTTTTTTTTATAAATTTCCAATTGTTAAATGCAAAGGCCCATAAATATTAAGTGATTTTTCTGATTCATAATGAAGAAAAAAGAGAATCATCAGTTCATCACATGGATGGTTGTGGATAAAAGTATAAGACAAAACAAAACACCACTCCGATCACGATCCACTCTTCTCCTCTCAATCTCCATCCTCATCATTATTAATAAAAGAAATCAAAAGAATCGTATTCCTCTCAGTACAAGATAATGGAAGCTAGAAGACTCGCTATCCTCTCTTCCCACCTCAACCCAGCTGGTTCGTACCCGACCCGTGACCCGATTCTCAAGGTCTCCGATTGTACCTCCAAGGTTGAATCATCGAATCTCCAAAACGACTGCGTTTTCTGCAAGATTGTCCGTGGCGAGTCTCCATGTCTCAAGGTTTAGAAACTCCTCTTCCTTGTTGTTTCCAATTCCATACAGAGAAGAACACAACTTAACTAATCTGTTTTTGACGCAGGTGTACGAAGATGATATGTGCTTGTGTATTTTTGATACCAATCCACTAAGCCATGGGTAATCAAATCTATTTCTTTCTTAAGCTAAGCTATTTGGATGAAGAAATTTGACTATGTAATTTGATAGAATCTTGATTAGTAGATTAGAATGTTTTTGAATTTTGATTAGTTGTTGTTATTCTTAAATCTAAAAGCTATGATTTTTTTTTTTTATGGGCATTTCAGGCATTCTCTTATTATTCCAAAGTTACATTATCCAACCTTGGAGGAAACTCCTCCCTCAGTAAGTTCCTCTTCCCTAGCTTGTACGTTTTATTTGCTCATGGATTTCGCGTGTTTTCAACATAACTTAGTTGCTAGTTTTATTTGGGGTGTCCCTTGAATGTTGGTAAAAAAAAGGGTATGCATATGTGTATGAGATTTTGACTATAGGTCTCCTCTAAGGAGCATGCAGGTAGTTGCTGCCATGTGTTCCAAAGTGCCTCTTATCAGCAACGCCATCGTTAAAGCTACCGGCAGTGGTATGCTCTTTAAATTCTCAACACATCACATTACAAGCATTGTCATTTTAGATGATATATTTGTTCTGGAATTACAAATAACCTGATGGTTCTGATAGTAGATCTTTGAACTCCTGAAAATCTCGATAATTCCAACCCCATTCCCTGCATAGTAATCTGGTTTTGCAAATGAAATAGACTTTGAACTGCTTGTGAGTTGTGCTACTTGCTTCTGATTGTCATCACTATTTCATCAGATTCATTTAACTTATTGGTTAACAATGGCGCAGCAGCTGGACAAGTTATATTTCATGTAAGCACATACCAACTTTCTGTTTCTCTTAAACTCTGAGGAGGATGATTCTATTAGCATGTTCTTTATTTTTATTTATTGTCCATTTCAGACACACATTCACATAATCCCGCGTAAGGAACGCGACTGCTTATGGGCTTCCGAGGTACAAAAGATAAACCAAAGCATAAGAATTTTGTGAAAAATGTCTAATTTCGACGTATTTTTTATTTGTTTTTTCTATGACAGAGCTTGCGGAGGCACACACTCAAACTGGACAAGGAAGCATCTCAATTGGCGTCACGGGTTCGACAAGAATTGTGCGAAGTTGTTCCTGAAGAACAATTGGTCCAGCCCTCATAAATCATTTTACAAGAGACCTGTTGCTGTAAACTTTATATACAAAAGGCAAATCTAAAGCATATTTTGTATAGTACAAATTGAGCCTCATTTTCATTTATCCGTTTGTTAGTTTAAAAAAGCTTGATTATAGAAATAGGTAAGGTTGTTTAGTCTCTAATAGGATGCGCAGGCCTGTAGGTGATTCGTGATGCACACAAACCCATCTAAACTTGGTGACAACTCGACACACCTAAAAGAAAAAAACATGCATCACAAGATCAGAGTCGTTTTTGAATCTTGTCGGACCTGCTGTTGTTTAAGAGGAGGAGGAGCTGTTGCCGGAAGGTGATAGGGAAGGTAAATCAGACCCGTTATGGAGAATTGAACGAAAATTTCAGGATGAGCTCTCAACTCTTAGATATAGTTATACCCGAAAGGGGTTACCATTTTGAGTTGTGATTTGAAAGTTATTAGTGTTTTACCAGGACAAATTTATGGGGAATGAGCATGTGACTAGCCGAAGTTGATAACATGTTTGTTGTAAATCCTGAAGATTTTAGGTGGTAATCTATATATCTCTGAAAAAACATATTTGACTAGTTTCTGAAACATCTTTTCCATCATGGATCTGACGTAAGGCTCAGCTGAATATTACGTTCAAGTTAAGCGGTTTAAGTTGCCTAATAGAACAAAGTTTTCCATAAGTATTGCCCTATTGAGTTTTAACGACATATATGTGCAACAGAGAACGGAATTATATGTTCATAACTTTTGATAAATGAGGAGAAAAGGCAAATTTTAGAGAACATACCAAAACTTCATTTTGGTTTGCATCATACATACATAAAAATGCAATAAAGTCACATCTTGCAATCAAACAAAATCCAGAAGATTTCAGATTATGGGGCATGATTGCCTTGGTCATCCGAGCAACTCCGCAAAAAATCATAGAGAAGTAACATGGACACCCATTGCAAATCCAAGAGATATGTTGAAGGAATAAAAAAGACTTGGTCTGCATTTTCTCTTGAAAAATTGATCATTATGGTCATCACCAAGTGTGTTTCAAGGACGCAAAGCTATTTCTCCAAGACTCTGCACCACGCAGAAACGTTCCCTCGGCTCTTGTTGCAGAGTCTCTCGCTATCAAAGTCGGCTTAATTGCAGCTAAAAATGCAGGTTTCCGAGCCCTTAGTTGTTCTCGATCAGACTCCCTCTCTCATGTCAAGCGAATCAATGTGAATAGCTCGGTCAATGAGTCGAAATCTCTTCTCCAGTACATCTGTTGTCTTAGGAGAGATTTCACTACTATCTCTTTCGATTTTATTCCGCGTTCGGCAAATGTTATAGCCGACTTGTTAGCTAAGTCCGGTCTTATATCGATGAACTCTATCCCTGTTTTGGAGGTTAATTCTATAATCAATCGGTTTGCTAAAAAAAGGTCATCACCAACTAAAAGTCTAATACTGATAAAGAATCATCAAAGATTCTTTAACGCATGGTCACATAATCTCGAAATTTGGTGTTGAGATTATCAAACTGAGACCTCAATTTCTAATTATTCCATTTAAGAGAATTAGACTGGACAACACTGGTTAATTCACATTCCAAACGGGAGTGTTGGAATAGTCAATATTGTGTGCGTAGTTTTTAGTGTGTTCACACTTACAGATAAAACGTTTCAAGTATATTTATTTTGTGTGGATCTTACTATACATGGTATCCGTTTAACGTTTATATAACGAACGTTCGTATGTTCATTTTGTAAATCAGAACTTCAAAACAATAATAAAAAAACTATGTCGTTCTCTTTTCTCTGAGTGTCTAGTTGTTTTAAGGATACAAATTTTGTACTCATTCTGATAATTTTTTTACCATAAATTTTAATACTACTTTTATAACAACGTTGATATTGTAAAAGAATTACATATTTATTAGCAACATCGCTCAACGTCAAAGGCCCGGCAACAACTCCTAATCTCCGCCCGTTACGGTGGACACACAAAATGATATTATTGATCTACTAATTCTTAATTAAATGGTTACTGATAAAGCATAATTTAATGTATACTCTATTACTACATTTATATAAAGTACACAGCTATATAAATAAACCAAGTTGTGAGCATTTGCGCATTTCCTTACCACTTACGCTCTTGTCCTCCTTAGGCACATTCCAAACGCCTTTGTGCTTGAATTTGAGTATTTTTAGGAACTTACTTACTAGAGTTTATATCTAATTCCTGAGAATGGATAACGAGCTGTTTATGAACACACAACTTAGGGAGATGGCGTCAATGCTTAACTGGGACGCATTCATGGATCCGAATCTCGCTCGAAACTCGGATTGCTTTATGTCAACGGAGCAAGAGAGCAACTTCGACTCTGCTCCGTTGACAGACTTCTCAGGTGATCCAGGATTCGCGGAGAGAGCGGCGAGATTCTCATGTTTTGGAAGCCGGAGTTTCAACGGAAGAACCAACAACTCAGGCCTCCCGGTTAACTCAGGGAAACTAACACGTGTCTCCAGCACCCCTGCTCTTAAGGCCCTCGTTTCTCCGGAATTCGCATCTCCGTCCCGCAAGAGAAAATCTTCGAAAATTCCCGTTTCCACCGCTTCCCCATCTCCGAGTTTCTCCAAGGTACATCCATTTCCCGGGAAAGTTTCTTATTTCCCCCGTTAAAGAATAGACCCGTTAAAAAAAAAAAATTAAAAAAACACTTTTTACATAAAGTGTTAACTTTATGGGTATTTTTAAATTTCTCAGACGGCGGAAAGAAAGGAAGATTGGGATGGAAAAAGACAAGAAAAGGAAGGGAAAAGAAAAAGAGAGGAAGAAAAAGAAGAAGAAGAAAGGAACAAAAGCAATAACACAAAACCACCTGAGCCTCCTAAAGATTACATCCATGTCCGAGCTCGACGAGGCCAAGCCACTGACAGTCACAGTCTCGCCGAACGAGTAATTATTTCTTCTCCCAAAAAAAAACACAAAGCATTTATATGAGACATGATCAACTTCCATTTTAAACATTTTTTTCAGTAATTCGGATTTAAACTAAATTCCTACTTAGTACTATAGTCTTTAGAATTTGCTTGTTTGATGTGGTTTCAGGTTCGGAGGGAGAAAATAGGCGAGAGGATGAAGCTGCTTCAAGATCTTGTGCCGGGATGCAATAAGGTAACAACTTTTATTCATTCGTTGACTAATCACAGATTCATTTTAGTTTTTAGAGCTCAATTGTCAATTAGCATAATCAAGAAAATTAAATGTGTTTTGTTTATACGATGAAAGGTTACGGGTAAGGCACTGATGCTGGATGAAATTATAAACTATGTACAATCATTGCAAAGACAAGTTGAGGTATTATTATTTGTTTTCATCTAAATCTAATGTAATTGCTTAATTCCTTAATCACCGATTTTAATTATTTGCAATGATTTCTAAATTGATTTTATTATGTGAATCTTAATAATGGCAGTTCCTGTCAATGAAGTTATCATCAGCTAACGACACCAGCCTGGATTTTAACGTGGAACCTCTTGTGTCAAAGGATATTGTAAGTCACCTTAAACAGTAACATCAATTATCAACAAATATCATAATTCTATAGTTCTCATTTCAAATCCTCCCTTTTTCTTTTCCTTTTTTGTCGTCATCTCAATTCCTTTTTCAATCCACCCATTAACATTAATCCTAATTAATTTCTTTTAGTAAGCGCCTTTTGTATTTTTCCATTCAAATATTAATGATACATTCTTTTTATAATTTGAGTTTATCTACAGATGATACCATCAAGCAGCAACCAATTACAATTATATGAAGAAACACTCCAATCAGAGTCTTCGAATCATCATTATAATCACCAGCAACTTAATAATTATAATAATAATTCACAGTTACATGCCAATATTTCTTCAAGTAGTACAATGCTCCAATTCCCTATCAGCTCAGTGGAAACCTCTACCTTAGCCGGAGGCTTGACCCACTTACCAACACTTACCTCAATTTCTCAGGTTTGAATTATTATTTTTTTTTTTGTTTTTTTTAATAGAAAAATTGAATTATTCTTCACTTTCTATTGATTACATTTTTCAAAGGTCGTACGATGATAATAACATAAATTTTTTCTTTTCCAGTATCAAATGTTTAGCGATGAAGATTTACAAAGCATTGTAGGGATGGGAGTGGCACATAATTCCAACCATGAATCCCAAAATATGAAAATTGAGCTTTGATCAACAAATTTTTGTTTCAAAGACTCAAAAGAATTAAACTAAGAAAAAGGATTGATGGGAGTACATAATTATACCAATATATGTGATTATTCACATACTCATCATCTCCATATATATACACACACATTTACTAATGTAACTTTTTTTTCATTTCGTTTCTATTTTTATCCTTGTGTTAATTTTAGATGCCATCTTCCAATTCATTATTGTTATCCACTATGATTTCGTTTGGATTCTTTTTGCTTTTCTAATGTAATAATATCATTGTAAGTTCATTACCCCTAGTCTTAGACTACCATCCAATATAATTGATCTACTACCAATTAGGCTAAGAAACAAATATCTTAAACCCACTTTTATATTTATGATTAATGATTTTAAAGTACAGAAAGTGATCGGCGATACTAACCCTGACTTGGATCCAATGCAAAACTACTCCACATAATTATTCTTTTTCTTGGTAAATTAAAATGGAGTGTTCTCGTTTACAATAAATACCATGCAATCTTATCTGAATTTAGTTATTTACATCATACACTTTGGGACACATAACTTTCCGGAAAATATTACAATGAAACAAAAACAAGCAATTGGATGATTAATCAAATTCGTAATGATGGGCTATAATCTAGAATAGACTTGATTTAGATTTGTTAATCAATTTAGCGAAACTTGATTTTCCTAATTGTTTCCCTCTAAATTGGTCAACATCACTTTCATTCGTAGGTGTTATGTCTTTATCTTTGTCGATCAACCAAATATGTATAATTCTCTTAATCAATTCATTCATAATATATTCAGTATCCTAATAGCCATTAGATACTAATTCGGTTATAGTAATTGTAAGCTATGTTGAGCTTCTTGGTAAAAAGAGGGACACCAAGGTATCTTACAGGTAGTGTAGCATGAGTGAGGCCAGTAGCAGTATTGTTCTGAGTTGTTTCTACAAGAGATAACCAAAGAAGAATAAACAAGTTTTTGGATGCTTTTTGCTTGTCATGACCTCTCCTTGAAATCTTGTAGAATACAAAGAATTCAATCTGCTGAAAACAAGTCCCCCTTAACAAAAGTAGTAAAAGCAAAAAGCAAAACGAAGTCGTAGTTAAACGAAGAAATGTTAAAATGCCGTCACAATAATCCTTTTGCAGCCTTTACTCCTAAGCCAAACTGAAGTAGCAAAAGTTTCGAACAATGAAGCAAAGCAAATGGACGACCAAATCATAGCTCGTCATCTCCATCTTCATCTCCTCCGTCTTCTTCTTCTCCCCCAGCTGGTTTTTCATTTACCGTGATAAGTTCTGTGTCAAATATCAATGTTGCACCACCTAAAGTTTGCAAGATATGTTTTTAGTTCCAAAGTCGAAAACCCGAATCGTTGGATACAGATTTTAAAAAGCTTATAGATGAAAAGTATTTATACCAGGGATTGTAGGAGGAGAGCCTTGTTCCCCATAACCAAGTTTTGCAGGTATCTTTAACTTGCGCTTCTCACCGACACATGCACCTAGCAAACCTTGATCCCAACCTGCAACAAAACCAAAGATTACCATTTAAGGAATTAAGATCATGGAAGAGAAGTCAAAAGCAAGTTGGTAAGAGCCAAGCCACAACCTTTGATAACCTGACCAATGCCTAACTCAAACTCGAACGGATCTCCTCTTTCAAAGCTCGAATCGAATACTGTTCCATCGGTAAGTTTTCCCTGCCACATAACACAAGACAGCAACAAGATCAAAACATTGAGACAATGATGAATCTGATTTTTCTAGTGAGAGATCTGGTCAAAGCTTACCCTATAGTGCACCTTGATCTTATCACCTTTGTGAGCCTTAAGTTCACACGTTTTTGGCTTATACTACAAACAGAACACATCTCAATCAAAAACCACCACAAAGAAGAGAGAATAATAGTTTAGATCGAACAATCGCATAACATTTCATGTATGTCCAGATCGGAAGCTACAAGTCTACAATTGCACTAACTCGGTCGGAAAATTTGAATTATACCTTGACACCGATCTGTAATTCCGACACGTCTCCTGTTTTCTTGGCAAAACCTATGCATAAAACACCGAATCAGATAGATAGACTGGAATTAGGTCGAAGCGAAATGGAGGAAGAAGAGTGGCGAAACAGATAATAACTGAAATCAGAACCTTCGAGTGCAATGAGAGAGAGGAGGATGAAGAATAGGGAGTAACGGAGACTCATCTTGCTCGCCTCTTCTTCTTCACTGTCCGTCTTTTTTGATTTAGTTAGTGCATCTCAGAGACAGAGAGACTCGAGTAGAGGTAATCTTATTGGACCATAAATATGCCCTCTTTTTCTTGTCTGAGCCAATCTCGTCATTTCTAGGCCCAATTACCAAAATTGGGGCATTAGATAGGTCTTAGCCTCTCCATCCATAAATCCACATTTTGGACTCTTAAGAATATATATTTAATATAAATAGTTGATGACTAAAATTTAAGACTTTTAATAAGTGACCTAAATTTTGTTGCTTTCATTGGTGGATCTTAAAACTAGAAAATTTTAGAAAAAAAATTATATATTTTTTTTATCATAAACAGGATAAAACATAAGAAATTCCCTAGGATACTACTAAACAAAGTTTTTGTTCCTTACATACCGTTAAATTTTAAAAGTTCCTTAGATACTTTTTTTTCAAAAAAAAAATCAAAATTTCTAAAAATACCACAAACACAAAAATTAATTTTTAAATGGTCTAAAATTTAAATTTTTGAGTTTGGGTTAACTATTGTATAATTATGGTATAATTTTAGGGGGTAGGGTGTAGGTTTAGGGTTTAGGGTCTAGTTTTGACCATTTAAAACTAATTTTAATTTTGTGGTATTTTTAGAACATTTGAAAAAGTGGTATCTAGGAAACTTTTAAAAATTGGTTGTATGATTGGAAAAAAAACTCAAAAAATAGGTATCTATAAGAATTGCCCATAAAACATTATGTTTTATGTTTCTTTAATTTTAAATTCTTTTTGCCAATAAAAACAGCATAAACCACCAGATATCGACACGTGTCTAGTGTCTAATACTAAGATCCGAACTCTTAAGTGTCCCGTATAGGATCCAGATCTTGGGTTAATAGCCCATTTTTTATTTAATTATTTTCCACATAACCAACATTTTTTTGTAAGATCTACCTAAGACCCATGGATGGAGATACTCTAAGAGCAGGTACATTTTAGATCTTTAAAGATCTAATTAGGGGTTCTAAAAGTTAAATTATGATTAAATCAAAGTTTTGGGGGTCTAAAATCATGGTTTGGGGTCTAATTTTGGATTTTTTTTTGCAGTTTAGACCCGACGACGTGGGCTTATGTGATTGGTTGCAAGAAAATAATGAAGGGGAAAAAATATTTTCCGCGTGTTCACGCGAAACACTCTCTCTCTCTCTCTCTCTCTCTCTCTCTCTCTCTCTCTCTCTCTCTCTCTCTCTCTTCCTCTCTCTCTCTCTCTCTCTCTCTCTCTCTCTCTCTCTCTCTCTCTCTCTCTCTTTGTTTTCTCCGAATCATCGGCGATTCAAAATTCCTCTGTGGAATCGCCATGAAACGCCGATTTGAGTCGACAAATGACTCGGAAATTCTTAGATGGATTCTCCGTGGTCAAAGTACCTATGTCAGATTTGGTTGCTCTGGTTGACGAAATCAATCGAAAATTTGGTCATCTGAAATCAAGCGGTTCATCATCATCTCTTCTCTGTTATGAAATGTTCATTTAACTAATCGACTAATGTTTCTCTTCTTTGATAGATCATTTAGTGGTTGTATGAATTCAGAATCGGATTAGATTTCAAAATTAGGATTTTTCGAAAGTGGGATTTCAAATAGTTGTAATTAGAGTTCCTGTGTATTTGGGATCTCATATAATTGCAATTACGATTGAAATTATGAGGTTAAACTTAGGGTTCCTTGGATTTGATTTAATTGTACTTGACATTGAAATTAGGGTTTCATTTCTGAGATTAAAATTTGAATTTTGGATTTCCTCTAATATGTGTTTTGTTCTCATTTGATTTGAGGTGGTACCTGTGGAGAAGAAGCTACCTGCAAAACATGTATGTCTCTCTTCATACTCATATATTTTGCTAGTTTTTAACACATATGTTCTGATGTTTATATTTTTTGTTTGTTCAGGTTTCTTTGGTTAGCACTGCTCCATCTCGTAGAGAGATTGAAAAAGAAACAATGCCTGACCATCAGATGGTTCTTCTCTCTGAGAAGGTCATAATTTTTGCTCATTTCTTTATTGTCCAGCTAAATTGATAGAAACTGTTTGACGCTTGATAGTTATAGATTTGGACTTTCCTCAATGGTTAGTAACTGCTTCAGATTAAATTTATGTGTTTGTTCTGATAGTTCTGAGAGTTTAAGAATTGTGTATAAATCATCTATATATAAAATGTGGTTGTCATTCAAGCTATTGGTAATTCATCCGAGTATAAATTGAAACCGAAATTTAAATATCTGCTAAATTTAGATTGATGTCTATTATTGATGCAACACTTCTTCAACTGGTAATAAATGCATGTTTAGTGGTAGATTAGCATATGATTCCTTGGTCTACATCACATTGAATGTATGTATGTGTGATAGAAATTGTGATCATTGCTTAGTTGATTTCTGAGTTGAATGGTTAAAACGTAACTTGAAAATGTACATGTAATTGAATGGTAAAACAAAACTGAAAGCTTGTTGGACTTTGATTGGTTGATTTCTTAGTTTCATTGTGATGAATGCTAAGTTAGAGATTATGTAAAGAGTACATATATCATTGAATGGTTAAAAAATACAGATGCCAACCACCTTTACACAAATACAGATTAAAAAACACATGATCTCTGCTTAAACACATTAAAAATCTTCAACCTCTTCCTATGTAATAAAGATACATCCGAAACAAAAAAAACTTCACTTCTCATCTTTCTTCTTCACCTTATTTTCATTCTCTGAAAACACCTTCCTTCTTCTGTTTGATACCTTCTCTAAAACCAATATCCTTCTTCTGTGTCCTCTTCTATTTCTTAACTCTCCGACCTAGGATATGGATTCTCCTAATCTATATACTCAAATGTCCAATTTTATGGACCTTTGAAATAGTCAACATGAAACCCATTACCCTGAAAACAATCTATTTTCTTTTTCCCAATCTAGACTTGTTGGATCATCAGCGATTCCACTCTTTAGTAGTCACCCAGCTGATGATCCAACAATTCATGAAGATGATCATAATAAAGAGAGAAAGAGATGGAGTAAAGTAGAAGATCTTGTGCTGATCAGTGCATGGTTAAACACCAACAAGGACCCTATAGTTTCTTTTGGAATCGCATAGCAGCTTTGTACAATGCTAGTCCTAGCATTCCAGCTGATGAGAAGAGAGAGTTCAATCACTGTAAGCAGAAGTGAAGGAAGATCAATGATCATGTCTCCAAGTTTTGTGGAGCATATGCGGCTGCAATGTCTCCTCCGAAAAGTGGCTTTGGTCCTTCTGATTATTTAAAGCTGGCGCATGAAATCTTCTTCTTCGACTACAAGGTCAAATTCATGCTTGAGCATGCATGGAATGAGCTGAAAAATGAGCAGAAGTGGTGTCACATCAATAGTAGTAAAGGTGTAAAAAGAGGCAGTTCAAAAAGAAGGAAAACAACAGATGGTGGTGCCCAATCTGGTAGTTCACAATCTGTGAACAATGTAGAGGATGGTTTTGCACACTCAGTTGAGGTTAGACCTCCTGGTGTTAAAGCAGCAAATGGCAAACTAAAAAAGGTCAATGACCAATACAACCATTGAACTAGAACAGACCAAAAAGCTTGAGAATATTAAAACCGTATGGGAGATTAAACAAAAGGATGCAGCCATAAAATCAAAGCAGAGTCAAGCAAACATGCTAGAGAGTCTTCTTACTAGAACAAAACTGTCAGACTTAGAAATAGCTCTGAAGAACAAGCTCATAAATGACATGTTGTCAAAACCTTGATTTATGCTACTTTGAACTCTTGTATGAAATCTCCTGTTTACTCTTCTATGAACTATTGTATGATATCTTGTATGAAAGCTTGTATGAAGTCAAATTAAATCAGTTCATGTACTTCCTTAACTATTGTATGAAATGAATGAATTAGGTTGTTTGTTTAATTTGTGTTTTTCGTTCTGAAATTGTAAGTAGTTGATGTATACTATATTAACTATGCTAAGTTGTGTTTTTGAAATTGTGTTTTTAAGTATGTTAAGCTAGTTTCTGAAATTGTGTTTCCTCTTTCTTTTTTGTCATGTACATGATGCTGAGGTTGAAAGAGAGGAGATGAAGAAGATAAGACTACACGAGAAGATGAATTCCACATGAAAACCTTTAGGTTAGTTTGTGAAAATTTTGATAATTTTTTCTTCTTTATTTTCGCGTGTGCAGGTGTACTTGTAATTATGGTAATGTGTGTTCATGTTTGATCAGGCCACAAACACAACAAGTCAGAAGTTGCTTGTCTTGATGCATCATATGTTCTTGCTTCATGCTTCACAAGTTAGACAATGTTTTTTGTTATTTGTGTCGGCAGAGACTGTTAGTTATTTTGTCAATTGTGTAGACATAGACTGTGTATTTTGGTCTTGTCTTATTGCTTTTGTAACATTATAACTTTCTTATTTATACGAGCAATGAAGTTCTTCTTCTTTTTATATTTGTATGCTTCTTCTACTCCCCTCATTGTAGACTTATGCTCCTCCTCTCATTATTTGAATAACAAAGCAAATTCTTTTCTCTTCTTTAACCAAATATCTTCTAGTGAACAAATCGTATTTTCCACAACATTTCTCACAAATATGGCATCATCTTCCAATGATCCCTTCTTACGAGCACTCGATGAAGAATTTGATGAATTTATCGAACAAGAGTTTGATAATTTGTTAAATGATTTTGATGATCTTCAAGAAGCAACCAAACCCATGAAAAAGCAAGTCTACATCAACAGAGATCACGAAGAGGGACACATGCAGTTATGGAACGACTATTTCAGTGACCAACCAACTTACCCACCTAATTTATTCCGACGCCATTTTAGAATGAACAAGCACTTGTTCATGCATATCGTCGACCGACTGTCAAATGAATTTTTGTTCTTTCCATAAAAGAGAGATGCTACTGGAAGGCTTGGTCTCTCTCCACTTCAAAGTTGACAGCAGCAATTCGTCTCCTGGCATAT
The DNA here is from genome assembly GCA_963576765.1 of Draba incana. Classification (NCBI taxonomy): domain Eukaryota; kingdom Viridiplantae; phylum Streptophyta; class Magnoliopsida; order Brassicales; family Brassicaceae; genus Draba; species Draba incana. The sequence continues at coordinate 35,043,089 of OY755203.1, forward strand.
GGTGCTACTGCTGACCAAGTCGACGAATACCTCCAGCTCGGTGGAAGTACTGCTCTGCAATGCTTAAATAACTTTGTCGAAGGAATTATATCTTTGTTCGGAGATGAATACCTAAGAAGACCCACACTAGATGATCTTCAACGATTACTTTATATCAGAGAGAAACAGGGATTTCCCGGGATGATAGAAAGTATTGATTGTATGCATTTGGAGTGGAAGAATTGGCCTATTGCCTGGAAAGGGCAGTATTCAGGTGGATATGGAAAACTCAAAATCATTTTAGAGGCTGTTGCTTCATATGATATGTGGATATGGCACACATTTTTTGGCGGTCCAGGTACCTTAAATGATATCAATATTCTTTACTGCTCACCAGTTTTTAATGATATCATTGAAGGTAATGCTTCAAAAGTACGTTTCTCTGTTAACGGAAATGACTATCATATGGCTTACTATCTAACATATGGTATTTATCTAAAATGGGAAACTTTTATCCAATCCATTCCACTCCCACAAGGTCCAAAAGCATGTTTATTTGCTCAATGTCAAGAAGATGTCCGAAAAAATGTCGAGCGTGCTTTCAGAGTTTTGCAAGCTCGGTTTGCCATTGTTAAAAACCCAGCTCTTTTTTGGGATAAGGCAAAATTAGAAAACATTATGCGAGCATGTATCATACTCCACAACATGATAGTAGAAGACGAACGCGCTGCATACACTTAGTATGATGTATCAAATTTTGTAGAGGGAGAAGGAAGTTCACATGTAGATTTCACGTTTTCTACTCATACGCTACAAATGTCCCCCAAATGTTGGCAGTTCGGACTCGAATTCGTGATAAAAGAAGCATGAAGACTTGAAAAATGATTTGATTGAGCATATATGGCAAAAGCAACAACGTCAAGATTAAAAATCACTGTTCCTTTTCCATTTATGCTTTGAAAAATTATGTTTTAAATTTTTTTTTCTATGTCATCTATGTTTCAAATTTGATTTAAAATTTTAAATTAAAATGTTTGTATGTTTAAATAATAATTTTTAATAAATAAAATAAATTAAAAATAATTTTTTTTAAGATACCCAAGTGTCTCCATTGGAAGAGTCCATAAGCAAAATGTCTTAAAATACAAAAATGAATTAAATTAAATTTTAAATTTTTTTAGACCCCCTTCTCTAGGGTTTCCAATGTTCATGCTCTAAGAGACTATCTCTTGAATAACTTCTTGCATATAAAAGACTTAATCGCGGTGGATAATTCAGGTTTAATGCTAATTTGGTCACCACTCACCAATGTATCGAGAGCTCTTATTTTGAATTTCCATTGGAAAAATGAGTTTAAAACGAAGTTAAAGGGAGATAAACGTTCGTGAAACCCAAAAATCATGCGAATGAGGAGCATCGATGATCGGTCAATGAAGTTTTCATCATAAAATGTCTAAAGAACAATTGAATTTTAGATTTGTTAACGATGTCACTGAATTATCCTTTAGCTTTTTACTTGAATTATAATATACTAGATTAAGACCCTCGCGATGCGAGGATTATTTGATTTATAATAAATAAAATTATATTTAAAAAATGTTTCGGGGAAAAACATACTATCTTTTTAATTCAAACCCTAACTTAGATAATGTAGTTGTTAAAGTTATAGGTTCATATAATTTTGAAAAATTATAGTCTCATATCTTATATAATTTAAAGAATTTGAAAATCAATAAAGTATATACATTTGATATATGTAAATACAATTTAAATCATTAAACTATTTGATATGATAACTAAATCATTCTTACATATTTTTTAACGATCTTTCATTGATGCTATTTCGTAAACTTTAATATGTAAAAACATACCACTAACCAAATTTTCTTTATCTTTGCTTCTTCTCCTTGATCTACTCCTTTTATCCATGGTCAATTTATTTTGTGTTCCCTATAGATATACATATGTTAAATCTCTGCCTATATATAACGATAGAAACATGATTGTTTCTATTTTTTTAAAATTATATAGTTTGTTATTTTCTTTTTCTTTTTGTTTTATGTTAAATTTTTCTTGATTAATAATCGTTTAAAACTAATTATCTTACATAACTATTCATATAGAGGTTTTGTGCAATTTTAAAATTAACGCTCGTTATTTTTTCCAATTTAACTTTTTTTTTTGGTAATTAATAATTTTGATATTGAAAAACGTACATACTGTAATAGTATTTTCAAACGTACATAGGTACTTACTAGGGTGTGTTTGTGGAAATCTATAATAATAAGGTTGTCTATAATTGTGGCCATTTGTTGTACTTGTTACTGAGGAGTAATGTGACAAACAATACCAGTTTGCTACGACATGATTTGTAACCAATTTGATTCATTAAGCTACAAAATAACTCCGTGTGGGTTTTTGTCTCAGATTTGATGCAAATACTACATTGCTACTAGGGGTGAAATTATTATCCGGGATCCGATCCGAATCCACTTCGGATTCGCTTTGAAAATCCGGATATTTGGGGGCGGATCAGGATCCGGATAGTAAAATGACGGATCCGTCTAAAACAAATCCGGATCCCGATCTGAACCCTTTAAATATATTAAAAATATTAATTTTATTATTATTTTTTAATTTTTTAAAAATTATATTTAATAAATAAATTTAAAATTATTTTCGTAATATTTTATTTATTATTTAATAAAATTATAATAATTTAAAAAAAAAACATTTTTGAATACTTTTTATTTTTTAAAACATATTTTTACAAGTCCGGATCCGGATATCCGCGGATATGTTAGTATTTGGCAAGGTTCAAAAATTTGCTAGGCGTTAGTCGGACAGTTGAGGTGGACATGACACTTAATCAATTATTCGGAGATTACTCGAGGATTAATCGGAAATTTATTTTAGAGGTTTTTATACAGTTTAGTGGTTATATTAGTTATATATCGTAACTAAATAGAGAAAATGAGCTAGTGCAGTGGTTACGGTGGTGTTATTTCATTACAAAGGATTTATCAATCTGTTTTTAAAGATTTTCGTTTAATAAGGGGCAAAAACATCATTTCGTTGTGGTCTTCTTCCCAAGATTTTTTTTGTAACCCTAATTCATGGCGGCTGCTCGATTTGATTATATATTATCATCAATTTCTTCCGTTTTCCATCATATATTTGTCTAAACCTATAGATCTAGTAAAATATTGTAGAATTTTCTTGTAAAACAAACAAAAAATGAACTTTTAAAGAAAATCCTAGTTTTTAACCGAATATATGGAATTCTCGGCGGCAAGGTGCCGTAATAACACCCGCTAACCAGAAATTGGAATTCTGATGTTCGTGTCAAGCGACACAAAGGTTTATGGGATGTCGATCGACATATGGTTGGTGTCGCTCGACACGTGTTTCGGAAATCAGAACCAAGTTAAGTTTTAATCGTGGTTTAGGCTCGGTTTAGGGTTTAACCCTAGGGTTCCGTATATAAGTCGTAAGGAATCGAGGCAATCACGTTTTCAGCAGAAGAGAAGTATAGATTGAGAGAGAGATTTTGTTTCCTAAGAATTGTTGCAAAGAATTTCTTAAGAAGTGTTTTCGGTGAGTTCTAGAGGCGTAAGAATCGTCTCCTCATTGTGTTTATCGTAGAATCCGTTCGTATCGGTGAGGATCGGATCATGAGGGTCTGGTTCGTGTATTGTTCGTGCCTTTAATCGCTTTCATTCATCCTTTTTGGCAAATGTGAGTTCGCAACCACATGATTCTAGACTATGATGCTGATTTTGGTGATTGATGAGTTTTGTGAATGATTTCTAGTGTGATTTGGATAGTTGATGTTGCTGTGTGTTTGCCGTTGTGTATTGGGTTGATCTTTTGTAGGTTTGCGACTCGTATCACCCAAAATCAAGTTGTGAGAGGAGAAACTCATTTCTGGCGCGTTACAGAGGCATGTCGATTGACACGAGTGCTAGTAGCGTGTCGATCGACACCATTTTGGTGTCGCTCGTCACGAGCACTTTGGCAGTGTTGATCTACACTTTGCTAGTGTCGCTCAACACGAGCTGTTCATGTCTAGGAAATATTTTTGAAATGCATTGATTAATCTGTTTTTGTTTGTGATGGTTTATATTGTTGATTAAACTATTTGCCGGAGTCTGTGTGATACGCCAGTAGGTGGTATGACCGGCTCACTAAGTATTTATGATTATACTTATGCAACTCTTTGTTCTATGTGTTTCAGGTAAAGAAAAAGTGTGACTGCGGAATCAAGGCGTAGGAAGAGGATGATATGATTTAACGCAATCTGTTTAGTTCTAGCTAACCCTGTTGCTTTTGATTGCTAGAGTTTATCATTTGATTATGGAATTCTGGAATTCGTTTATTGGATTTGAATTTGTTTTATTGAATTTAATGGATTGATTTATTGGATTATATATTTGCGAGAATTTGCGCAGTAGAATTGTTAGTTTTACAAAAAACAAAACTTGGTTGTTTCATTTTGGTATCAGAGCCTAGACAGTTTTTGGATGGTGTAATTGGATGTCTGAGACTATGTGTTTTAATTGGTTATGTGTTGTTAATCAGTTAGTAGTCTTAGAATCATTATCTTCGACCAAAGAGATTTCTGCGGTAAGTTGTATTTTGATTGTTTGTTACTTCTTTGAGTGCAGTGTGATGGATACTGAAGTGAGAGGTCGTGGCAGAAGTAGGGGCCTATGGTAGAGGCCGTGGTCGTGGTAGAGGATCAGTGCCAAAGTCTTCCAGTAGCGTGGCTGCGAGTGCTACGCAGGCATCAGAGACTCCGTTGCACCATGTGGGATCCGTGAGTGAGACCAACGTGAGTGCCATTGTGGGTGCTATGGGTGTCGGGAGGGGTGTCAGTGTGGCTGGTGGCAGAGTGGGCCCAGTTGTGGGTACTGCTCCAGCTCAGGATCGTTTGGATCGTATGGAGGGTATTCTGGCGCAGTTGATAGAGCGGTTTCCGACGGCAATTCCGGTTCAAGCTCCAGCTGGGCCTCAGGTGGTTGAGGTGCAGGCGAGGGCTGCAGTTGCATGGCATCCTCCCTATCTTGTGATGATGAGAAAAATGCAGAAGATTGGTATGCCTTTCTTTGCTTGTGGAGTTGGGCCTTAGGAGGCCAATGATTGGCGCTTGAGGCTGGAGCATAACTTTCGATCGATTTGATGTCCTGCTGAGTTTCAAGTGGAGTTGGCCATCAAATATCTCAGTGGAGATGCGCATATGTGGTGTAGAACTGTAGAGGTTAGGATAGCTGTTTGGACCTGGGGTGAGTTCTTAGCCGAATTCTACGCTAAGTACTTTCCTTGGGAGGCGTTGGACCATCTGCAGATGAGGTTCATGGAGCTGACTCAAAGAGAGGGTTTGATGCATGAGTATGACGCGGAGTTCAGCAGACTGGTGGTTTATGCTGGTCGTATCATAGAGGATGAACAAACTCTTATGCAGAGGTTCAAGCATGGACTTTGTCTGAGTATCAGAACGCAGTACAGAGGTTCCAGTTATGCCTCAAGGGCTGAGCTGGTGGAGCTTGCGGCATCTATTGAGGAGGATCAATGCAAGCAGGCTGATGCGGTGGTTATTCCGCCTGTGGTTGCTCCCGCTGTTCAGCCAGAGTCACCAGCATCTGCAGCATAAGCAGCACCGAGGTTCTAGTTCTGGCAAAGGCGGTAAACCTGCACAGGGTCAGAAGATGCTCGCGGGTGCCACGAGTGTGGTAGCATGGATCACAAGATGGCGAGTTATCCGAAGAGGAGCGAGTCTTGTATGCCTCGAGTCTGTTATCACTATAGGGAGACGAGGTATATCAGGATGATGTGTCCCAAGTTGCAGTAGATGCTTGTGGCAGCGGTTCAGCCAGTGGCAGCAGTTTAACCAGTGGCATAGATTGCAGCAGTGCAACATTTGGGTCAGATTGGACCTGCATTACGAGTTTACGCGCCAGCAGAGGTGGGTCAGTATAGTGGCACGCAGATCACAAGAAAAATTCTAGACTCAGACTTCGTAATTTCTTTTGTTATTGAATTGTAGTTTGTGTTCTTTTATTTTGTTTGTGATAGAATTATCAGGGTTCTCAACACATATGAATTGTGTTGGGACCTTGTTAGTAGGAGGTATTTAGTCCCACGTTCTATTTGACTCTGGAGCTTCGAATTGCTTTATTACTCCAGAGCATGCTGAGATCTGTGGCATCTGAAGCAGTGGTGGTGAGGGTTCAGGTTTGGTCAAAGTGGCTGGGGGATGATTCCTGGCTACTTCTGGCCGTGCTAGAGGAGTTGATGTTTAGATTACTGGGACGTGATTCTGGGGATGGATTGGTTGGCGTATTACAGAGTCCATCTAGACCGTCATCGAGGCAGAGTGATTTTTAAGCGTGAGGCTGGGAGGTTAGTGTTTCAGGGCGTGAGACCTACTTCCTGGAATCTGGTAATCTTGGCTATTCAGGCAGAGCAGATGATAGCACAGGGTTGCGAGGCGTATTTGGCGACGATTATGATATCAGAGTCTAGTAGTGTGGTTGATATTTAGGATATCCGGGTTGTTTAGGGGGTTGAGGATGTATTTTGGTCGCCGAAAATATTACCACCATCCCAGTCTAATCCTTTCACGATTGAGCTAGAGCCTGGGATAACTCTAATTTCTAAGGCTCCTTACAGGATGGCTCCAGCAGAGTTGGCAGAGCTGAAGAAGTAGCTGGAGGATTTATTGTATAAGGGATTTGTTTGGCCGAGTGTTTCACTGTATGGAGCACGGGTATTATTTGTGAAAAAGGATGATAGTTTTTGGTTGTGTATCGATTACTGAGAACTGAACCGAGTCACTGGGATGAACAAGTTCCCTCTCTCGAGGATTAATGAGTTATTGGATCAGTTGAGGGGTGCTACTTGGTTCTCCAAGATAAACTTTGCATCGGGTTATCATCAGATCTCGATAGAGGATGCAGATATTCGTAAGACGATGTTCAAGATGAGATATGGGCACTTTGAGTTTGTGGTTATGCCCATTGGTTTGACAAATGCACCAACAACTTTTATGAGATTAATGAACGACGTGTTAAAGGAGTATTTGGACGTATTCATTATCATTTTTATCGACGATATCTTGGTATACTCGAGGAGTCTTGAAGAGCACAAAGCTCACTTGAGATTGGTTTTGGAGAAGCTTCGTGAGCAGAAGCTGTATGCTAAGTTGAGCAAGTGCAGTTTCAGGCAGCGATAGATGGGAATCCTTGGTCACATTATTTTTGCAGAAGGAGTTGCTGTGGATCCGGCAAAGATTGAGGCTATTCGAGATTGGCTTAGACCGAGTAATGCCACCGAGATCAGGAGTTTTCTTGGGTTGGGTGGATATTATAGGAGATTTGTCAAGGGATTTGCGAGAATGGCGCAGTCTATGACGAAGTTGACTGGGAGGGTCATTGCGTATGCTTCGAGGCATTTGCAGGGTAGTAAGCGTAATCTCCCCACGCATGATCTTGAGTTGGGAGCAGTGGTGTTTGCTATGAAGATTAGAGGTCTTACCATTATGGTGGGAAGGTGCAAATTTTTACAGATCACAAGAACCTGCAATATTTCTTTACCCAACCGTTGCTGAATATGAGATAGAAGTGTTGGGTCGAGTTATTGGGAGATTATGATATGGAGATTATTTACCATCCGGTTAAGGCCAACTAGGTGGAAGATGCTCTGAGTCGGCGGAGAGTGAATTCGATTCGGGAGCAGGAGATTGAGGCCTTAGTGGGCGAGATTAGCACTTTGCGTCTGTGTGCTAGTCCCTCTGTTCCATAAAACATGATGTTCTAGCTTTTTTATTTGTTCCATAAAAGATGATGTTCTACCCTTTTTATTAGTTAATACTAATAAATCGCAAACTTCAAAAAGTATTTAATGAAAAAATTTGAATACTATTGGATCATAGTTATGGAAAAATGGTTTTGTGAGAGAATTAATATATTTATTATTAAATATTAATTATTTCTTAACAAGTGTGAAAATAGTAGAACATCATGTTTTGTGGAACGGAGGGTGTATTTTGCAGGAGCCTTTAGGATTATAGGATGTTGATCAGGCAGACCTTCTGAGTAGAATTCGAGTGGCTCAGGAGAGTGACCTTCTGGATTGGGGTGGTTACTGGGTTGATCATTTGTGCCTAGTTGAGTTTGCATATAATAACAGTTATCAGGCGAGTATCGGGATGGCTCCTTATGAGGCGTTATATGGGAGGTCGTGTAAGACACCTTTATGCTAGAACCAAGTGGGGGGAGAGGAGCATTTTCGGTATGAGTTTTGTTTAGGAAACGATGGAGAAGATCCGTGTTTTAAAGCTGAACATGAAGTAGGCTCAGGATCGGCAGAGGAGTTATGCTGATAAGAGGAGGAGAGAGTTAGAGTTCGCAGTCGAGGATAAAGTATATCTTAAGATGGATATGTTGCGAGGCCCCAACAGATCGATTTCAGAGAACAAGCTGAGTCCGAGGTTTATGGGTTTGTTTCCGGTGGTAGAGCAAGTTGGACCGGTTGCTTATTGTTTAGAGTTACCTCCGATCATCAAGGCATTTCATGATGTGTTCCATGTGTCGATGTTGAAAAAGTGCCTGCATTAGTAAGAGAAGTTGGTGGCTAAGATTCCGGAGGATCTTTAGCCTGATTTGACGATTTTGGCAGTTCTTGGGAGGATTCTCGAGAGGAGATAAAAGGTTCTGCGACAGAAGAAGATACCGTTGCTGAGAGTATTATGGGACTGTAGCGGTACAGAGGATGAGACTTGGGAGCCAGAGGCAAAAATAAAGCTTAAGTTCAGGAAGTGGTTCGACATGCAGGTCGCAGTTTGAGCTTGGCTTTCTTTGTGGTTCTAGTTTCAGTTGTAGCCTTGTGTTTTTGTTTCATATATTTTTGTTTTGTTGTAACGATTTTACATTTTGGGAATTTATTAGATGGAGTTTTACTTATTTATTTCCCGTGTTTAATAAGATATGTAGTTATTATTGTCGATATTTCAGATTAGGAAATATCTTGCATTGGACCATATGAGGTAGATCTAGTCAATATGTACTTAGAGGCATTTAAGAACCGATTACTCTAGGGGCTGCAGTCCCAAATAACTTATTTAGTTTAAGAGATGTCGAGTTCTCCAGAGGAGATGGCGAGTTCTCCTGTATACTTATTTGAGATGTGAGTTCTTAGAATAAGTGGTAAGGGATGTGAGTTCTCTCGTGGGGATTTCTAATTCCCCAGATACCGTTGGTTCGAAGGATGCATCCCCAGAGTACGAGCGGTATGTTTTCCTAATAGGTCATAGGATGTGAGTATGTGAGTGTCAAGGTGTAAAATGAGTTAAGAGTAATTAATGTCTGAAAACATGAGTAAGTATGAGACTAGATGTGGGCCTCGGAGATCAATAGTTGATCTCATATTGTTTTGACCAGGTTGGGTCAGTGTGGTGGTCTTTAGAGGGCATTTGTGTTGGGATTCGAGGTCGAATCCAGATTAGTGGAAAAAAATTGTAACCCCGCGAACTGGAAATTGGAATTATGATGTTCATGTCGAGCGACACTGGGCATGTGTCAATCGATACGAAGGTTTATGGGGTATCGATCGACACATGGTTTGATGTCGCTCGATACCTGTTTGCGGAAATCAAAACCAAGTTAAGTTTTAATCGCGGTTTAGGCTCGGTTTAGGTTTAACCTTAGGGTTCCGTATATAAGTCGTAAGGAATCGAGGCTGTTGTGTTTTCAGCAGAAGAGAAGTATATATTGAGAGAGAGATTTCATTTCCTAAGAATTGTTGCAAAGAAATTCTTATGAAGTGTTTTCGGTGAGTTCTAGAGGCGTAGAAATCGTCTCCTTGTTGTGTTTATCGTAGAATCTATTCATATCGGTGAGGATCGGATTGTGAGGGTCTGGTTCGTGCGTTGTTCATGCCTCTAATCGCTTTCATTCATCCTTTTTGGCAAAGGTGAGTTTGCGACCACATGATTCTAGACTATTATGGTGATTTGATGAGTTTTGTGAATGATTTCTTGTGTGACTTGGATAGTTGATGTTACTGTGTGTTCGCGGTTGTGTATTGAGTTGATCGTTTGTAGGTTTGCGACTCGTATCGCCTGGAATCAAGTCATGAGAGGAGAAACTCGATTCTAGTGCGTTACAGAGGTGTGTCGATCGACACCAGGAAGGTGTCACTCGACACAAGTGCTAGCAGCGTGTCGATCGACACCTTGCTAGTGTCGCTCAACACGAGCTGTTCATGTCTTATAAATGTTTCTGAAATGCATTGATTGGTCTGTTTTTGTTTGTGATGGTTTATATTGTTGATAGAACTGTTTACCGGAGTACGCTAGTAGGTGGTATGACCGGCTCACTAGGTATTTATGATAATACTTACGCAACTCTTTGTTTCATGTGTTGCAGATAAAGGAAAAGTGTGATTGCGGAATCAAAGCGTAGGAATATGATGATAGGATTTAATGCTTCATGTTTAGTTCTAGCGAATCCTGTTGCTTTAGGTTGCTAGAGTTTATTATTTGATTATGGAATTCTGGAATTGGTTTATTGGATTTTAATTTTTTTTATTGAATTTAATGGATTGATTTATTGGATTATATGTCTGCAGGTTAGGTTTTTTTTTAAAAAGCTTGGTTGTTTCAGCCGCCGAGCGCAGATCCGCCGCTTATGCGGCCGAGTAGGCCACATTTTCGAACATGGTTATTTGGAAGGATATTCGAAAGCCAGATATCTGGATGCCACGGATCCACCCATCCCTAATTGCTATCACTACATTGTTTCAACTGATTTTGTTGTCGCAAATTTGTAGCAACAAAATTTCTGCAACAAATCTATTATCGTAGCTACTGAATAATATGTGGCTATGTTTTCTATTGTAGGAATTTCATCAGATTTTACCGGATTAATCTCTATTAATCAACCTAGTCACAATTCATTTTCCTAGGATCTAGGGTTTGTAAACGAAGAATCTGATAGAACGGATCTCGAATATACCTGGAGTTTTACAGTGGAATTAGAACAGGGATTCGAGATCTTTAGCACTTCAATCGCTGTGCCTCTACTGATGGTCCACACGCACACAAATTGGAATCCGCAGGGATGCTAGTGCCTGGAATCGGATCTCTCAGGAAATTCTGTGTTTCAGGGTGGCTGCCAAAAGAGTTTTCTCAAAACCTTATACTCAGGTCGTGCCTCATAACTTCTTTATGTTGGCCCTGGAGAAAACCTAATTAATCCCTGAACCGAATCAGAATCAATTAAGTTGCTAAACCGAAATCACTATTTTGGTTAATGGCCCGTGTCGATCGACACTAAACATTTGTGTCGATCGACACACTCTTTAAAACACGAAAATAATGTGCATCAAATACACATCATTTAGATCATTACATTAATGATCATTCCCACATAGAGTGAATCTAATTTGCTTAGGTGTGTGACCCTGTAGGATCATATAATACTAGCAATGAGTTCATAACTCATAGATCATCATTGGTTTCTAGCAAAACGTCATGACCACCTAGTATCATATGAATGTCTAATCTCGACAATACAACTATCACTGGAGTGAATACAAGTGTGATTTCAGGACATTCCCAACAATCTCCCACTTGTACTGGAATCATCTATTCCAATAATCCCTTCGTCTCTATATCTCGACATGGCATAAGGCAAGATCCGTGTCATCCTTATTCAACCAATATCATGTTCATCGAACTCCGATTTATACTGACAAGACAAACGACTGACATTCAGCTCGTTCAAGTGCGGCCACACATTCCTCAGTATCAAATCTTCGATGGGCCCTGAGATATTTATCTCCTGTTTTACAGGAGGGACAAATCCCATCTTGTTACATCCCTGTTCCTTCACACACTTCATGATACGCCCAATCAATGCCTTTATAGTCACCTATTACGGATAACGTTTGACAAAGTCAAAGCGGACCAATTCATATGCAAGGAATCATGATGAACTCAGGTCTAAGGACTATACTCTATAGTCGTAATGAGAACCTCTTATGACACTTAATTATCCTGTAGAGTTCTCATTAGCGGGTCATGTCCGATTATATGTTCTCTAACATATATCTATGTGATTGACTTTAATACTCTTATTAATGACTCCATGAAACTTAGTCATCAGTCACCTCACATGCTAGTCTCACGCGGTTGTTAGTGTCCCACTTTAACAACCTTGACCAAGGAGAAATATAATCTATGTCATTTATTTCTCATAGGGTTTCATGATCAAGTCCTCAACTTGATGACCTATAGAATGTCATAAATTATCTTGGGACTATCATTTAAACACATTTAAATAATACTGAAATCAAATTTCATTAAAATAACCAAAATATGATTACATGAACATCAAAACATAACTTAAAATAAGCAACTCCCACTAAAATCAAGATCAAATCTTAATTTCCTTAAGTCTTATAGCAGCAGTATGACTCTCATGCTTAGGTCGTGGGAGGGGCTTGGTCGGAGGATCAACGACATTCTCATCCGATGGAACTCTGCTGATTTTCACGTCTCCTCTATCAATTATATCACGAATCAAGTGATATTTCCTCTCTATGTGTTTGGATTTCTGGTGTGATCTTGGTTCCTTCGCCTGAGCAATTGCTCCATTGTTATCACAATACAATGCTACAGGCTCTAAGATACTAGGAACCACACCAAGTTCAGACATGAACTTCTTAATCCAAACAGCTTCCTTTGCTGCTTCCGAAGCAGCGATGTATTCAGCCTCAGTAGTGGAATCAGCTACAGTGCTCTGCTTGGAACTTTTCCAACTGACTGCACCGCCATTTAGACAAAAGACATAACCAGACTGAGACCGGAAATCGTCTTTGTCCGTCTGAAAACTTGCATCATTGAATCCACTTATGACTAGCTTATTACTTCCTCCATACACCAAGAACTTATCCTTAGTATTTCTCAAATACTTGAGGATATTCTTGACTGCTGTCCAGTGACACTCACCTGGATCAGATTGGTATCTACTCGTCATGCTTAAGGCACAAGCAACATCTGGACGAGTACAGAGCATGTCATACATAATAGATCCTACTGCCGAAGCATAAGGTATTCTATTCATTCGCTCCCGCTCAGCTTGTGTTGAGGGACACTGCTTCTTGCTAAGAGTAACGCCATGTAACATAGGCGTGAAACCTTTCTTGGAATCCTGCATACTGAATCTGTGCAAGACCTTATCTATATAAGTATCTTGACACAATCCAATAAGCCTATTCAATCTATCTCTATAGATTCTTATTCCAAGAATGTATGCGACTTCACCCATGTCTTTCATGGAAAAACAACTTCCAAGCCAAGTCTTGACAGACTGAAGCAATGGAACGTCATTTGCGAGAAGAAGTATGTCGTCTACATACAGTACGAGAAATGCAACTCCGCTCCCACTAGTCTTCTTGTAAACACATGGTTCCTCTTCGTTCTTGATGAAATCAAATTTTTTGACCGCTTCATCAAAACGAAGATTCCAACGCCGTGATGCTTGCTTCAATCCATAAATAGATCGATGAAGCTTGCATACTTTCCCAACATTCTTAGGATCTGTGAAACCTTCAGGTTGTGTCATGTACACATCCTCTTCCAGAATTCCGTTAAGGAAAGCTGTCTTCACATCCATCTGCAATATCTCATAATCATATTAAGCGGCAGTTGCTAGGATTATCCGAATGGATTTAAGCATAGCGACTGGGGAATAGGTCTCATCATAGTCAATACCATGAATTTGTTTAAAACCTTTAGCCACTAATCTAGCTTTGAATATCTGGATATTCCCATCCACGTCAATCTTCTTCTTGAAGATCCATTTACACTCAATGGGTTTTACTCCATCGGGTAAATCTACCAAGGACCATACTTGGTTTTCTGACATGGATCCCATTTCGGATCTAGCGGCTCCAAGCCACTTTTCGGAGTCTGGGCCCAACATTGCTTCTTCAAAATTTGCAGGCTCGTCACTGTCAATGATCAACAGGTCATGACATTCGTTCACGAGAAATCCATAGTATCTCTCGGGTTCGTGACGGATCCTTCCGGATGTGCGAACTTCAGGCACCACATGTGTAGGTTCTACAACTTGCAGTTCCACCTGCTGCTCTTCCTCATTAGGTTGAGCAGTCTCCTGTGATTCTCGAATTTCTTCAAGTAGTACTTTACTCCCACTGTTCTTCTTATGAAGAAACTCTCTCTCAAGGAAAGTACAATCCCGAGCAACAAACACTTTGTTCTCCGAACGGTTGTAGAAGTAGTACGCCTTGGTTTCCTTAGGATAACCAACAAAGAAGCACTTATCAGATTTGGGTGTGAGCTTATCAGATATTAAACGTTTTATATAAGCCTCACATCCCCAAATTTTCAGAAAAGACAAACTTGGAACATTTCCAGTCCACATCTCATATGGTGTCTTTGCAACTGATTTTGATGGGACTCTATTTAGTGTAAATGCAGACGTTTCTAGAGCGTATCCCCAAAAGGATAATGGAAGGTCTGTGTGACTCATCATTGATCGAACCATATCCAATAGGGTCCGATTCCTCCTCTCGGAAACTCCATTCCATTGGGGCGTTCCGGGAGGAGTGAGCTGTGAAACAATTCCACACTCTCTCAGATGATCACTGAACTCTTGACTTAGGTATTCTCCTCCACGATCTGATCGAAGAGCTTTAATACTTTTGCCAAGTTGGTTCTGTACTTCATTCTGGAACTCCTTGAATTTTTCAAAGGATTCCGACTTGTGTCTCATTAGATAGACATAGCCATATCTACTGAAATCACCAGTAAAGGTAATGAAGTATTGGTAGTTTCCTCTAGCACTTGTGCTCATCGGGCCGCAGACATCTGTATGTATGAGGCCCAATAAGTCACTGGCCCGTTCATTTGGTTTGTTGAAAGGAGCCCTAGCCATTTTGCCCATCAAACAAGATTCACATTTCTCACATGATTCATAATCAAATGAGCCCAAAAGCCCATCACTATGGAGCTTCTGTATGCGTTTCTCGTTTATGTGACCCAAACGACAGTGCCAGAGAAAAGTTGGGTTCTCGTCATTTGACTTAAACCGCTTAGCATTTATGTTATAAACGGGCATTGATTGGTTTAAAATGTAAAGCCCATTCTCTAATGGGCCGCTACCATAAAACATACCATTGAGATTAAAGAACAACATTTATTCTTAATAGAAAAATCAAATCCTTCTAAATCCAAACAGGAAACAGAAATGATGTTTCTGCTTATCGCAGGTACATAGTAGCAATTATGTAAATCTAAAACTAAGCCCGAAGGCAAAGACAAATGATAAGTGCCCATGACCAACGCAGCAACCCTTGCTCCATTCCTGACTCGCAGCTCCACTTGTCCTTTTTCCAGCGTCCTACTGTTGCTTAGTGCATGCACATTAGTACAAATATGAGCACCACAACCGGTATCCAATACCCATGAGTTAGAACCTGAAGAAGTAACATTTACTTCAATAACATAAATACCTGGAGAAGTCGTCTCGTACGTCTTCTTCTTGTTCTTTAGACCATCCAGGAATTTCTTGCAATTTCTTTTCCAATGCCCAGACTCATTACAGAAGTGGCACTTATCAGCATCAGAAGGGCCAGCCTTGGGCTTAGAAGGAGGCGCAGGTTTGTCCTGGTTCACAACCTGGACAGCCTTGCCCTTTCCCTTGCCCTTGCCGGGTTTCTTAAACTTCTTGCCCCTTTGTACCATAAGTACATTTGGGGCGCCCTTCTTGATGTTTGGCTCAGCTGTCTTGAGCATGCCATGTAACTCAGTCAACGTCTTCGTCAGGCTGTTCATGTTATAATTCATTATGAACGTATCATAGCTTGACGGCAGTGACTGCAGTATGATGTCAGTAGCCAACTCTTGGCTAATGGGACAGTCCAGTTTCCCCAAGTTATCAATATAACCCATCATCTTAATGACGTGAGGACTTACTGGAGCATCCTTTGGTAGCTTGCACTCAACTAGAGATTTAACCGTCTGGTATCTCTCAGTTCGAGCCTGCTCCTGAAACATTGCTTTCAGGCTAGTGATCATCTCGATGGGTGATACCACGTTCTCACATTGCTTCTGCAAGTCTGAGTTCATGGTCGCCAGCATCAGACAAGTCACATCGACCACATCATTAGAATGCTTATCCCTAGCATTCTTTTCTGTCTGCGGGGCATTGGCACGGTACTTCTCGGGGAGAACTTTCTCAAGGACATAGTCCCTCTTCTCCTGCCTGAGAACAATTCTTAGGTTCCGATACCATTCGAGAAAATTAGATCCATTTAACTTGTCCTTCTCAAGGACGGATCTCAGGGAGAAAGTGTTGTTTGAGCTAGACATTGCTGAAACAAAAGAGGTAGAGGGTAAGTTATCATGTTCAATAAAAAAGAAGACTTAACAATTAAGAAAACTCGCATTATATTCAAAACTATGTTTCCTCAAATGAATATAATGATCCAAGATCCATATTTCACCAAAACCCGAGCGAGCCACTGGCTGTCACTCAAATCTTAGCTATATAGGTAAGCAACACTTTGCTAATCATATCCAATATGATTCTTGGTTGTGGATAAAGCATCTTATGTTCTAACCACCTGATGTCTCTGAGCCCAGAACTTCTGATAGCCCATTCAAGTAAACCAATCTCTTCAGTCATGTAATAGTTGATGCCATGCACTGCAAGCCCATCAACTCAATTACCTACTGCCTTACTCATGTAACTGCAGACACCTTGCACTGCAAGCCTATCACGCAATGAAACGAGTCTTGACAGCTGACAAGATCGGGAAGACATCCAGAACACTTGATATTTAGTTGAGGAATTGAACTTTTAATCATTAACACATATCATATATATGCATTCAGGAACCCAATCTCATTAAATCTGGTTCGGTTATTTGATTTTAGGTTCACTAACCCACAATCTTTGTAGGCTGTCGATCGACACTACATTAGTGTCGATCGACACTTACCTTTCTGGAGCAGTTCTTCGACAACCGATCAATCCAATTGAACCGGTTTTGATAACCGATAGAACCAATTTTGATAACCGGTCAGTGTCGATCGACACAACATTTGTATCGATCGACATTGACCAAACCAAATTTAATTTTCGATAACCGGTCAATCCAATTGATCCGGATCGATAACCGATCAATCCAATTGAACTGGGTCAATTATTGGCCTCTGTCGATCGACATAACATTTGTGTCGATCGACGCTAACCAAACCAAATCAATTTTGCGATAACCGGTCAATCCAATTGAACTAGATCGATAACCGGTCAATCCAATTGAACCGGGTCGATAACCGGTCGGTATCGATCGACATAACATTTGTGTCGATCGACGCCAACCAAATCGCACCAAACCGAAATTAGCCGGTTTAATTGATTTGTTACCAAGCGCGATAACTGATTCAAACCAATTGAACCGGTTAACCTATTCGCAAGGTAGAGACGATCGCGTCGATCGACACAACCATTGTGTCGATCGACACGATTAGGTTTTTCAAGCGTATAAGGTTTCGAGAAAACGATTTTGCAAAGAAAAATGATCAAATTCGATTACTGTTCAGTCAGATTACAAGGTTAAACCCTAAGGCTCTGATACCACTGTAGGAATTTCATCAGGTTTTACCGGATTAATCTCTATTAATCAACCTAGTCACAATTCCTTTTCCTAGGATCTAGGGTTTGTAAACGAAGAATCTGATAGAACGGATCTCGAATATACCTGGAGTTTTGCAGCGGAATTAGAACAGGGATTCAAGATCTTTATCACTTCAATCGATGTACCTCTACTGATGGTCCACACACACACAAATTGGAATCCGCAGGGATGCTAGTGCCTGGAATCGGATCTCTCAGGAAATTCTGTGTTTCAGGGTGGCTGCCAAAAGAGTTTTCTCAAAACCTTATACTCAGGTCGTGCCTCATAACTTCTTTATATAGGCCCTGGAGAAAACCTAATTGATCCCTGAACCGAATCAAAAACCAATTAAGTTGCTAAACCGAAATCACTATTTCGGTTAATGGCCCGTGTCGATCGACACTAAACATTTGTGTCGATCGACACACTCTTTAAAACACGAAAATAATGTGCATCAAATACACATCATTTAGATCATTACATTAATGATCATTCCCACATAGAGTGAATCCAATTTGCTTAGGTGTGTGACCCTGTAGGATCATATAATACTAGCAATGAGTTCATAACTCATAGATCATCATTGGTTTCTAGCAAAACGTCATGACCACCTAGTATCATATGAATGTTTAATCTCGACAATACAACTATCACTGGAGTGAATACAAGTGTGATTTCAGGACATTCCCAACATCTATTCCTTGTAGGGTATATAACTAAGGCTAACAATCTTTCTACCAGAGTGCGCCTGGCATTCATGATTTAAATATAACTACGGTAAATGATTTTTCTAACCTTTTTTGCCAAACACATATAGGATAGTAAGATAGACCGACTGATTCTAACTAATGATGCCAACTTTTCAAGTCGAGCTTAGAGAAGATAGATGAGAAACCTATCTGGTCCTATAAATCATACAAACTTGGATCGGAATTTGATAGCACAACGATATTTTATTTAAGCTCGACCTTACCGTTATTTTATTGATTGCAACAAAGAGTTACAGTCGTTACATCTATAATACATTTTGAGAAACAATTAGGGGTGGGCATTTTATCCGAACCGAACCGAACCGACCCGACCCAACCGAACTTAAACCGACCCAACCCGAACCAAAATCTACACACAAACCGTTTGGATGAGTTTTCCCTCAACCCAAATGGTTCCGTTCAAAACCGAACCGAACCGAAAACCCAATATGTTTATTTCACTTATTAGTTAATTATGTTTAATAGTAATATAGAAACAATACATATGATTTATGTTGATTTTTTTAGTATAATTTATGTATTAAAAGCTAACCTACAATACCTATTAAAGCTAACATACAATATGTATGACTTATGCTGATTTTTTTTAGATACAATACAATACTTATGATTTATGTTTAAATAAAACCGAACCAAACTTAACCCAAACCGAACTAAACCTAACCGAATTAAAACCGAACCGAATCAAAACCGAACCGAACTAAGTTTGGTTGGCTTTGGTTAGAGTTTTACTAAAACCAAATAAACCAAACCGAACCGAACCGAACCGAACCCAAACCGAATCCGAAATTAGACCGAAACGCCCACCCCTAGAAACAATGTTTCTATGAATACTCCTAAATTTGTATTTTTTAAAATGATAACTCTTTTAAAAAGAGACTTTAATTGTGGTTTGCAAAAGATTAACAATTTAACATCATCAATGTTGAAACGGAGCCCACAAAATCTTTTTAAGGAAGTAAAGCAAGAAACTTCCAAATACCTCACTAAGACGTGTTGGACTCAAGTTGAATCATGTCGTTGACGTTTTTTCAAGCTGGCGAATACAGATGTTAATTACCCAGAAAAAAAATCGGGAAAATTAGATTTTTAGGCCAATTTCTTTTGGATTTGGTGATCTACATCTTTATTTTTTTAGATTGGTGACATACACTTTAGTTGGAATTATAATCTTCTAATACCCTTAAATTTATTAATTGTGTGATTTGTTTCAAAAATATAAGATTTTTTCCTTAATTGTAGGATTTGAAAATTAATTTTCATATTTAATCCTTATTTTATTTAATAATTTCGGATTTATTTAGTTTTATTCTGAAAATTCATTTATTTGTTAATAACATTAATGAAACTTTTTAAGATTTATAATATAAATATTAATTTTCGGAAAATTTTATTTTCGTAAAATATTAATATTTTTGGAATATATATGAATACTTTTGGAATATATAAATATTTTCAAAAGATTTTAAATCTTATTTTCTTATTATGAAAAATCTAATATAAGTGAATATTTGATTTCTTTAACTGGAAGATTTGATTTCTTAAATTTTTGGAATTTGAAAATTAATTTTAGAATTGGTATTCTCAAATTTTCAGAACATTGAACAAACTGAAGAATACATATTCTACATTTTGTAGAACGTAAAGCAAAGTAAAAATTACGTATTCTGAAATTTGATTCTAAAACTTTTTGAATATTAGTGTTTCTCTAAATTTTTTAGAACATAGACCAATGTGCAGATGACGTATTCTGATATTTTGTTCTAAATCGTTTGGAATGTGTGTGTGCTCTAAATTTTTAGAACAAAGAACAAAGTTTAAAATACAAATTCTAAAAGTTGCATAACATGTACAATCGGTAGATTACATTTTCTAAATTTTTTAGGAATATGTATTGACAACAGGATGTACATTCTGTACAAAATATATTGAATTTAGAATTCCAAATTTTAATCTATTGGTTATAAATTAAAAATTTCACCTTTGATAAAAAGTCTTATTATTTTATTTGTTACATGTTTGAAAAAAAAAAGTTTGAAAAAACTAATTATTTATATTAAAAGGGTAATTGTGGCAAAATTTGGCAATGTCAAATAAATGTGTAAATGGACAAATTAAAATTTAGAAGACCTTTTGATCTAATTTTCCCAAAAAAAATCTAATGAAATTATAAAAGGGTGATTTGCAACAATAACCAACAAAACTAATAATAATTAGTAATCTAACCAAAATAAGCTTATATGGCTTTATCTAATCCATTGAAATTTGGGAAAATTGCTAGATTTTAAGTTATAATTTTTTTAGGGTGCTATTGGGCCAATTTTCCCTTATAAAAACACGATGATTGATATAACAAATGTAAATGATTATAACATGGAAAAGTAAAAAAACTTCTCTCTAATCTCTCTCTTCCTTCTCTCTAGAAAAAGAAAAGAAAAAGCTTCTGACATAGTTTGCCCCACGTCCGGCGATCTGCCGGCGTCGTGGTTTCTGTACATATTAGTTCTCTTAGTGTTTTCTTAGTCCGGATCTAAGCTTCCGATCCTTGAGATCGGATTTGCGTTTCGTTCAGCGGATAATTTTTCCGACTATGTTTGGATCTAGTCTTTTTGCTTTGGCAGGATTTTGTTTCTCGCAGATCTGATCTTGGTGATGATGATATTCTGATGGGAAGTTTTCTAAAATATACCCTTATTTGAAGTCAATGCAAAAACTACACCCTATTTTCTCTTTCATCAATTTTTTTCAATCTTTGCCATACTTTGTCCATGTATTTGCAAAAATGTCATTACGTAGACTTCCAAATGTGTCATGTAGACTTCACCGGAAAGAAGGACAATTATCAATGACCAAAGAAATGCCATCTTCATCAATTTTCCAACCACCATGAACAACCAAATTCAAGCTTTTAATGGCTCAACAACTGATTTTCGAGCTCTTAATGCTCTGATATAATCCTTATTACCTATTTTCTTTCTTCTCCTCTACAATTTCATCCACAAATCTTGTTAACTTTCGTTTTCAAAATAATTTACGAAAACCGGTTGATTTCTTTCAAATCTTGCGTAACGACATCGGGGATTCTTCAATATCGGTTTGATTTCCATGTTTCGGCAGTGGAGAAAGCGAAAAACGAGCTCAAACAAACTCAAACGGGTGAAAAGGTACCGAAACTTGTCCAAACTCAAATTTCAGATCTGGTTCTGACATGTAAATCTTGCTGAGCTACAAGTCAACGAAGAGGTCAGATTTGCAATTGACCATTTATGCAAAATAACTTGAAGTAGATTTCCTGGATGTCTACACAATTTCTTTGGAAACAAAAAAACAAGTGCCACGTCATGGGGTTACTTTTGCTTTTGACTAAAAGTTTGATTTTTTTTGTGTAGAAATCCTAACATCCTCTTCCTACGCCTTGATTCCGCAGTCACACTTTTTCTTTACCTGAAAATAAGAGATGCGTAAGTAATTAATAATTACTTAGTGAGATGGTCTTCCCGTCAACAGACTAAGTACAAATTTATCAGGAAACAATCAACAATTAACTTAAAAATTTCCGAGTACAAAAAAACGGGTGTCGATCGACACTAAGGCATGGTGTCGATCGACACTCAAGCGGCAGAAACGATTCACAATTTTGAAACAGTCCAAAACTCACGATTTCTCAACGTTTTATCATAAAACCAGATGATTCTTTCACAATATCACATAACAAACAACCAAGAATCACACACAAAATTCCCTAAATCAATTATGAAATGAAACCTAATAAATCCGAGCCTAGGGTCGCACACTTACCTTGATTTTGGATTAAACGAAGAACGAGAAACGAGATTGATCAAACAGCGATGAACCGGAGCCAAAAACTCGTTGGAACAAGTCTCTAACACCATTGATTACGAGACCCAAAGAAATCTACGCCTCTAGAAACACACGAGAAGGATTTCAAGGGATTTCTCAGCAACACCCTTCAAAATCTCTCAACCATCTTTCTCAAACTTTAATCCTCACTTTCTCTGCTAATCCCCCCAGCCAAAAGGATGCTAATCACTTAAATACCCGAGCCCTAGAGCTCTCCCTAACCGCTTCTGCAAACCGAGCGATTTAATTTTAACCAAACCAAAATGCGAAACGTGGTGTCGATCGACAACCAGACATGGTGTCGATCGACACCCTTCACCAAAACCGACATTTTGGTTTCGGGATGTTACAACTCTCCCCCACTACTCTGAATTTGACCTCGAATCCCAATACAACTCCCCATTAAGTCCATCATGTTGACCCTACCTGGTCAAACCTGAACTGAGATCCTTACATGATCTCCATGGCCCACATCCAGTCTCATGCTCACTCACGTTATCAGACATTGATTACTTTTTAGCTCATACTATACAGTTCGCACTCTCGGGACGCATCCTTCGAGTCAACAATATCTGAGGAACTCGCATCGCCGCGAAGGAACTCACATCCAACGCACTATCTGGAGGACTCGCACCCCCGCGAAAGAACACAAAGTAATCGCTCTATCTGGAGGACTCGCACCTTCGCGAAAAGACACAAAGCAATCGCGATATCTAGAGGACTCGCACCTCCGCGAAAGAACACAAAGCAATCACACTAAATGAGCTATACCAGACCTAAATCCCTAAGTAATCGATTCTCAAACGTCTCAGAGCACCTATTGACTAAACCACCTGAAATAACCAAGTTTTTTTTTTTTTTTTTTTTAATCCTAAACAATTCTACTGCGGAAATAACATAAAACAGATAACCAAGCAAACACAAACCAAGTTTTTTTGTTTTTTTGTTTGTTTTTAATCCTAAACAATTCTACTGTGGAAATAACATAAAACAAATAACCAATAAAATAATCTATTAATTTCATAAATGAAATTCCATAATTCCAATGAAAAACTAGCATTTAACGCAACCTAGCAGGTTCTACTAAATGCAACATAAAACAACATCCTATCATCCTCTTCATACGCCATGATTCCGCGATCACACTTTTCCTCTACCTGCAAATCAAAAAGGAAAAACAGAGTTGCGTGAGTATTATCACAAATACTCAGTAAAGCGGTCATCCCGTCTACCAGATACATAGTAAGGGAAGCATAGATTATCAATTTCTACACGATCAAACAACAGTCAACAATAAGTGAAAACAACATTTTAAAACAGTGGTGTCGATTGACACTCCCACGTGGTGTCGATCGACACTCCATCAGAATCACAATCCTCGCGAATATCAAACAGTGATGTCGATCGACACTACTACTAGGTGTCGATCGACACCTCTCGCAAAAACCTGATCCGAGTCAAAATCCTCTCGCGACTCGAATTCTGTTTCATCACGCGAGATCACTCACGATTCCAAACACACGATTCACACATAATAACCACATCAAACAATTTAATCATTACAAACACTCATTCAAAAAATCCTAATAATCTAATCCCATATCCACGATCAGACACTCACCTCGATTACGCGATACGAGGAAGGAACGGTTAAGAACCCAAAATCAGCGACCTCGCAACCTATATTCTCAACTGAAAACACCAAAGAACCCTTCCTCAATAACCTAGAACACAAAACTTGGATTTTCCCAAACCCTAATTCAGATTTCCAGAAAAACAGAACAATACACTGGATTAAAACGATCATAGGGATCAGAGCTTACCTCCGAATTCAGATCAGAAACCCAATCCGAGAGCAGGGCTTTCTAATGGTACCTAGACCGTCCTCTGATTCCCTCTGAAACGCCGGGAAAATAATTCCCAAGGAGACTGATTGAATCCCAAAACTGCACAGACCACTCACGGGAAAACAATCATAAATCACAAACTACAGATCCAAAAGGCAATTGGATTTCTTTTATAGCTAGCTAAGAGGAGAAGAACACATTTACAAAAAATCACGCCGATCAGACCTAAATTGATCGCCCGTTCCTCCTCTCTACCAACACAGTCCAGTCTGTCCTGTCCTCAAGGATTCTCCAAACTCTCTCTTCTCAAATCACCAACGATTTCCTCCTCTAAAACTGACCAAACTCCTCTTTTTCCTTTGAAAAATACGGCCACAACCTTATATAACACATACTAGGGTTCTGCACCCTTAACCGATGTAAACCGAGCAGTTAAAAACAAACCGGAAAACAACCCAGAACTTGGTGTCGATCGACACCCTTACCAAAATATTAAATTTTGGTGTGGGATATTATAATTCTCCCCCACTACTCTGGATTCGTCCTCGAATCCCGCAAAAAACTCCTACCAAGGACCAAACACCCTGACCCATTCTGGCCAGAACCCCTCGAGATCACCATACTCGACCTCCAACACCCGCGAAACCGTCTATCACAGACTGCAACCTCTTGGCCCACTGGCCAACACCACTCTAGACCAACCTATGATCGCAGAGGCCAAATCCAGTATCATGCATATGACCACGTCTCCAGATTTTTATTACTCTTAACTCATTCCACACCCCTCCTACTCGCATGACGCATCCCTTGAGCTATCAGTGTCACACCACTCCCACTCGTAGGACGCATCCTTTGAGCTATCGGTGCCTCGTGTCTCTTCTACTCTCAGGACGCATCCATTGAGCTCTGGGTACACCATGCCCCTTCTACTCTCAGGACGCATCCTTTGAGCTCCGGATACATAGGGGAGACTAATCATCCCCTCGAGAGAACGCATCCTCTCAA
This sequence comes from Draba incana, assembly GCA_963576765.1. NCBI lineage: Eukaryota > Viridiplantae > Streptophyta > Magnoliopsida > Brassicales > Brassicaceae > Draba > Draba incana. The sequence continues at coordinate 35,068,260 of OY755203.1, forward strand.
AAACAAAATAAATGAGTTGCTCGGGACCGCAACCTCTAGAGTAATAAATTCTGAAACACTCATAAACATCTCCCGACTAGGATTACCTCTTGTGGCCTAACCACGATATTCCCAACCCGGAATATCGTCACAAAGAAAAACCACTGGTCCACACCGACCAATAATGAGAACACACATCTCATCTCACAGACCTATAAGAAACCTCATCTTATAAATCTCAAAAATGTATAGTCGTTACCACAGAACAAGAATACCCAAAATGGCACAGCACCCCGCTCACACAACCAAGCTGGAACCACAAGAAAGTGAACCTCAAATGGCAACCTCCTTGCCCAAAAACATCCTGAACTTCAACTCCATCCTTGCCTCAGGTTCCCTAAAAGACTCCACCTCTAACACCACAAAAGGCCGCAAAACTTTTAACAAAGCAACTTCTTTTGACGCAACACCTTAATTCTCCTCTCGAGAATCCTTAAAAGTCTCGTCGCCACCAACACTCTGGCTGAAGATCCCAAAAATCTTAGCCACTACCTCTTCCGAAGTATGCATGTACTTCCACAACCTTGACACCTTGAGATACATACGATCTCCTACTTCCAACTCCAACTCTGCTCCCTCCATATCAGCATAACTCTATTGAACGGATCCTTTCCGACATTTCTTGAACAACCCTGCACCCCAATATGTTCCTCTCCCCCACTTGGGTTCAACATATAGGTGACTCACACTGCCTCCCAAACAAACCCTGAACGAAATCATCTCGGTATTTGCTGGGATAACTGGTAACCAAGACAACTCGGCCAAACACCAATAATCCAACCGATGATCACCTCTTTCTCAACATACATCCTAGCCGGAACCGATGCTCCATCGGTCTACTTAATGGCCAGGTAAAGTGCCCGGACGACCCGCTATAACCCGGATAACCTCCACCTATGCGAGTTAGGCAACTAAATACCGAATCCATAATCCGCTTCCACTAGCTGTCACTTATCGCATGCTGCGATCCACTAACCGGTATTACTAGGTTTACACACCCGAACCCTGAGATTCAAGTTCCGTCTCATACTTATGCCACACTCGGACTTTGATTACTCATACTTTTACCGATATCATCACACTCTCAGGACGTCTCCTTCGAGGTACCGATACCAATGCCACTCCACTCTCAGGACGTCTCTCTCAAGCTCTGGTTATAATTAGGAAAAACACTTCTTATAGAGTAATCAACTCTCACGTGCACAAGCCTTGAAGACTAGAACCAACTACTGGTGAAACCCGCTAAACATATTCTAGCATATTATTGCTGCTCAAACTGAGCACTTAGCAATACAACGATCTTCCTCAAGATCCATTCATGACGTTCAAAGCACATCTCTAATCCTAGGTTTATTCGGCTGTAGCAGACATCTATTGCTCTTAACTCAATCATTACACAGACACTCGCAAGAACAAATCCATTGAGCTGGCAATACCTCACACCGCTTGTCTTCAAAAAAAAAATCCTGACAAGTACCCGGTATCTAGGGAACCCACCGTCCCCAATACATACTCTAGAAAACCACCGTTTCCAGATAACGAGTTATTCGTAATAAATTCTAAAACACCTATAAACATCAGTGACTAGATTACCTCATGTGGTTAAACTCAATACTTACAACACAACTGCCCACTAAGATCATCTCATTGACCCTGCCCAGTCAACATTCCGAGATCAACTCCTGATCTCTGAGCCCCCAACCTGTCTCAAGCTTACCTAAGTTTTTAGACATTAATTACTTTTACTCATTCACACCCTGACCTACACAGGATGCATCCTATGAATTATCAGGAAATCATACCGCTCGCACTCTCATGACGCATCCTTTGAGCCAACGGTATATGGGGAACTCACATCCCAAATAAGCATATAGGAGAACTCGCATCTCCTCTTGAGAATTCACATCTCCGACCATGAATGAGTTATTCGAGGCCGCCGCCCATAGAGTAATTAATTCTTAAACGCATCTAAGCACCTATTGACACTCCCACATGGTGTCGATCGACAATCAATCAGAATCACAATCCTCGCGAATATCAAACAGTGATGTCGATCGACACTACCACTAGTTGTCGATCGACACCTCTCGCAGAAACCTGATCCGAGTCAAAATCCTCCCGCGACTCGAATATTCCGTTTCATCACGCTAGATCAGTCACGATTCCAAACACACGATTCACACAGAATAACCACAGTAAACAATTTAATCATTACAAACACTCATTCAAAAAATCCTAATAATCTAATCCCATATCCACGATCACACACTCACCTCGATTACGCGATTCGAGGAAGGAACGGTTAAGAACCCAAAATCAGCGACCTCGCAGCCTATATTCTCAACTGAAAACACCAAAGTACCCTTCCTCAATAACCTAGAACACAAAACTTAGATTTTCCCAAACCCAAATTCTGATTTCCAGAAAAACAGAACAACACACTGGATTAAAATGATCATAGGGATCAGAGCTTACCTCCGAATTCAGATAGGAAACCCAATCTCAAACTAGACCGACAGGGCTTTCTAATGGTACATAGATCGTCCTCTGATTCCCTCTGAAACGCCGGGAAAACACTTCCAAGGAGACTGATTGAATCCCAAAACTGTACAGACCACTCACGGGAAAACAATCATAAATCACTAACTACCAATCCAAAAGGCAAGCGGATTTCTTCTATAGCTAGCTAAGAGGAAGAAGAACACTTTCGAAAAATCACGCCGATCAGACCTAAATTGATCGCCCTTTCCTCCTCTCTACCGAAACAGTCCAGTCTGTCCTTTCCTCAAGGATTCTCCAAACTCTCTCTTCTCAAATCACCAACGATTTCCTCCTCTAAAACTGACCAAACTCCTATTTTTCCTCTGAAAAATACGGCCACGACCTTATATAACACGTACTGGGTTTCTGCACCCTTAACCGACGTAAACCGACCAATTAAAAACAAACTGGAAAACAATCCAAAACTTGGTGTCGATCGACACCACCCCCTGGTGATCGACACCCTTACCAAAATATTAAATTCTGGTTTAGGATAAGCCGTACTCATGTGTGTGTGTTGGATTTTGATAAGCCGTACACACACTGCCCATCAGTCTGCGGGTGATAAGCCGTACTCATGTGCACCTTAGTGCCCATCTCTGCCTGGAAGGCTCTCCAAAACTCTGAAGTGAACTTGGGATCTCGGTCTGACACAATACTCGCTAGCACTGCATGTAGCCTCACTATGTCCTTCACAAACTTCTTAGCCAAAACCTCAGCTTCATCGGTCTTTTTAATGGCTAGAAATCGTGCTATCTTAGTCAACCGGTCCACAATAACCCAGATAGCATCAAAAGTCCTTGAGTTAGGCAATCCTACTATGAAATCCATCGTGATCATATCCCACTTCCACTCAAGAATAGGCAGACTCTGTAATAAACTACTCGGAACTCGACTAACGAACACGTGTCGCATTACGCGACCCAACCTGCTACATCTCTCTTCATCCCGACCCAGTGATAATACCGTTTCAAATCATGGTACATCTTAGTCGCACCCGGATGAATCGAGAACTTGCTCGCATGAGCCTCACTCAGAATCTCCTGCCTCAACAACTCATCTCGAGGTACACAAACTCGACCACAAACTAGAATTGTCCTATTCGGAGAGACCAGATACTCAGAACCAACTGCTCTTGATGCATCAATCAAACTCTGCTCACTCTGCTGTGCCCATTTGATCCTACTGAGAAGATCTGCCTGATCAACTGCCTCTAAGCCCAAAGGCTCCTGCGATATCCAACAAAGATGCAACGTGCTAATCTCATCCACTAAAGCCTCAATATCCTGCTCCCGAGCTGAATCAAACCTCCGTCGACTCAAAGTATCTACTACCTAATTAGCCTTGTGATAAGCTCAAATTATCCCCAGAGCAACTCTCTCAAATTAAGAGATCGTGTAATAAATCAACTGTCGTTGCAAATATTATCTATGTTTAAACCCTAGAAGACCAACTGTCGTTGCGAAATCAGATTAATTTAAACAAGCATTTAAAACAGGTTTGATTTTGCTCACAAAGATCCAAAGCCAACTGTCGTTACGAATCAGATCTTTGCTCACCTATGATTCAGTTCCAGTTATTCAACAATACTGTCGTATCTATTAAACAACCTAAAATATCTAACCTAAGGTGATCAATCTTAAATCAGAGTTAATGCAATCAAGGTGAAGAATCCTATATGATGCAATCCCAATAGTAAATAAATCCTAACAGCTTTTCATCAATCCTTTAAAAACCCTAAAACCTAACTAATGGATTACTCAGACATGATGAAAGATGCAAACATGATTTCTGAATAATACTTTATTAAAAGAAAGAGAATGATACAAAGATCGAAACCGATTGGAGACGAGGAACATATCTCTGGAGTATCTCTTCCTAAAATCTCTGAATAAAATAAAGCTTAGCCTAAAACAATGGCTTAGAATAAGTATATATATAAGGTACAAAAACGATCTGGGGCAGAACTGGAAACATCTGGAACTTCTGGGGCAGAAATTGGAAATCTTCTGAATTAATGTTCTGGTCCGAAACTTGGTCGTGTCAAGCGACATAGTAAGTGCGTCGCTCAACAGGTATCTTTTCTTCGTGTCGATCGATATGACAACTGTGTCGATCGACAGGCTCTACAAATTTCAACTCCGAACTTGTGTCTTTGACTGTTGTTTCCACAATGCTCCAAAATGCTCTAGTAAACACCAGTAATGCTTCAGTAAACACCAGTAATGATCCGAATATCCAAGTACCTAATAAAAAAACCAAAGACTCGTAAAAACCAGAAATACTCTAGAAAACATACTTATATCATGGCTTAAAAACCGTAAAAACCATGATATATCAATTCCCCCAGACTTAGCTTTTTGCTTGTCCCTAAGCAAAACAGTTGTACTCCCCCTTTTAGGAACACATACCACATAGTCAATATCTGATAATACTTCGATGCGTCCCTAAAAGCTTAGCAGTCCTCCAGATTGATTCCAAAGCTCTTAGAAAAACTCAGACTCTTCAGCTGCAAATCCCTTTAGTCATTTAGGTGTGGTCTCATCGAGGGAATATTGATCGCTGGACCTTCTAGATTCTTTCGCTTCCTTGAATTCTTTCCTGCGTTTCATCCTCTCTCTTCCCTCTGAAACTGTATCCAATTAAGGATATCATAGACATGCATTGCCCATTTTTGAACTTTTTGATTCAGGATTTTCTGATTTCGGACTTGCACTTTTCTGTTGATTTTTTTTAGATCCTTGGGATCTCTATGATTCACTAGATCAGCTCTCACTACTAGTGTTCTTGTGGAGACAGGGTCATGAAGCTTTTTTCTTTTTGATCTAAAACAGTTGTATTCGTCATTTGGGAAGAAGTTTCAAGAGTGGTCAGTCCTCGCTTTCAAGTGTTTGGAAGCTGAATCAAGTCTTGCGATTACCAACGCCCAAGACGAGAAATTAGAGTTCATTAGGGGCGGGGTCTGCAACATCGTTTCTGGCGTTCTCCAGAAGTCTAAACTCGCTTCGTTAAACCGATCCACAACCAATTACCCACCTAGTAAAACCAATAAATCTTCCATTGGAAATGGTCCTTGAGTGCTGTTTAAAGCAAGTTTCAGGGGAGTTTTTGACCCGAAATAAAAACAAAAATAGGACTGACTCAATAAAACTCAAAATAGAAAACAAACAACTATCCCCAGTGTGCTTAAATCCAGAGTGGGTAAAATAAATAAATTAGAAATGAACCACGTGAAAAACAAAGTGAAATTGGTTACCCCGCGGTCGCGTCGAGCGACACGACTCTTTCGTCGATTGACATGCCTATTTTACTCGTGTCGAGCGACACAGTACGCCCGTTGCTCGACACAGAAACCACACGATCAGATCAAAATCGTTCTCAATGGTTGTCAAATGTTATGTTAGCTTTCTCTCATGGCACTATTAGATCATTCAAGGCAAACACATCAAAAGCAACCACATAGATAATTTCATTAGTTTTAAACAATGGTTCGAAAATCAAAGAAAAACTGACTCAAATTAAAATAAAAACTGACTCAAAAAGAAGAAAAATAAAAAGAAAAGAAAAATAAATGAAAAACCGGGCAATCATGAAGAACTAAGTTGTCTCCTCATCATCAGAAGGAGCAGCAGGTGCAGGTGCAGGAGGAGAACGTGGTCAAGGACGAACGCATCCACAAGAGGCAACATTCACCATGGCATCCCAAAGCCTCTTAAGTGCAGTCGACTGAAACCTGAAAACTGATGCTACATCCAAATAATCCTCTGGCTCTTCAGGGAACTCAAGTGATGGCCCCTGTGAAGTAGACGCAGACGCATTCGCGCGGGAAGTAAAAGAATTAGTAGAAGTGCGAGCAGGTAGGTAACCATCGGCAGAATGTACATCTCTCTCATCCAGCTCAAAACATAGCAAGCAAGAATCATGACTAAAATCATTTAAATCGGGAAGTGGAAGGAAAACCTGAACTCTGCCTCGGAGAGGATCACGAAAAAGCCAAGCCATATCAGCGGGCTTAATCCACTGGAAACGCTGTAGTTGCTCAAGATCAAGCAACATTGGAGTCTGAATCTTCTCACAACCTTGGGTATTAATGTTTAAGAAACGGAAGAGAAGAGTGAGAATGCTACCAATGTTGACAGGCTTCTCACTTTCCTTGCTAAACGGTGTAGTCTTCAGAGAAACCAAATGATGCGCAAATATCGAACCCATGTGCACATCGGTCTCGATAGTAGTCTCAAAGTCACGAAGATATGGTTGCAAAGCATAATACAAGATGACAAGCTCAAAAACTCTCACTTGTTCGATTCAACCTAACACAAAATCGAGGAACCAAGCATACAGATGAAATAACGTAGAACCGGGTGCATGATGTCTTTCACTGGAGAGTTACCGGTGAAAGCACCAGTGCCAATACGTGACCAAAAGTCTCTTTTCTCCGGGAAAGCAGATGGAAGGAAGCTATGTGTCCGCGGAAAATCAAACCCATATATCTTAGCGAGATCGTCAAAAGCAGTGTTGTATTGGACACCAAAAATCTTGAAGAACAATATGCCAAATTCAGCTCGAAATGTCCACTGTAGTCAATCCTATCCGTAGCAAGTACCTGTCTCGCCAAATCCGGGTAAAGGGGGTAATGCTTAGTAGTAATGTTCCATAGGTTGGCGTTACTAAGCAATTGGAGGACCTCGTCCTTAATCCCCATAAGTCTCAAGGCTCGCTCGCCTGCAAAACGAGTAGGCTTTACCCTAACTTTCAGCCAACCATTGTAAAACATCGAGTTATAATCATCCCATAACACGGAAATAGGATAGGCGTTCCTTCTGCACGAGGCCATGGTAACTCGCTCTGAAGAACATTCTCCAAGATTTCCCTGGTTTCTGGATCTGTCACAAATTGGTCCTCTTCTAATTCAGCATCAATAGGTGTGGGAACAATAGGAATGCTAGGAGTCCGTTGCTTGCGAGAAACCATCTTCATAACTCAAATCGGTGAAGAAACGAGAGAGAAATCAAAAGTGTGAAGAATGTTTTGAAAGTTTCGGGAGTTTATAGAGTTATGAAGAACACGGCTCGGGAAAATTTAAAGACTTACCTGGGCTTTTTATTCGTATCGAGCGACACGAACTAATCCGTCGATTGACAAGTGATGTATCGAGCGACACAAAATTCCTCGTCGAGCGATACGACCATTTTCCATCCGATTTTTGATTTCTTGAAAATAAAAAATAACACCAAAACTAAACGTAAAATTGAAAAATAAAATCAAAAACTAAAAGTAAAAACAAATATTTACACTCACAAGTGGGTTGCCACCCACTAAGCGCTCTTTTTCAGTCGCTAGCTTGACTGTGTCTGAACTCAGGCTTCAGGTGCATCTTCCAGAGGAATGACGTTTCCTTCTGGAATCTTGGCTTGCGCCCAATAATGCTTCACCCTCTGGCCATTCACGGTGAATTCTCGACCATTCGAACCCACTAACACAATTGCTCCATGTGACTTAGCTTCCTTGATAGTGAAAGGCCCGGACCAGTGTGAATGGAGCTTTCCAGGAAACAAGTGCAAGCGCGAGTTATAGAGCATGACTTGGTCATTCGGTTCAAAATTCCTAGAAACGATCTTCCTATTGTGATATGCCTTAGTACGCTCCTTGTATAACTTGGAATTGTCATAGGCATGAATGCGAATCTCATCTAGTTCATTCAACTGAATCAAACGCCTTTCTGCAGCACTCTTGATATCATAATTCACTCGCTTTACCGCCCAAGCTGCTGCGTCTACAAGTCCCTAAAGGTGTCTTGAATGCAGTCCTGTATGCTCAAATTGCGTTATCCAGCTTAACGGACCAATCACGCCTAGTAGTTCCCACTCTCTTTTCTAGAATCTCCTTAATCTGTCGGTTCTAAACCTCGACTTGTTCACTCATCTGGGGATGATAAGGAGAAGCTACTTTATGCTGAACGCCATACTTGCTTAGGAGATTAGCAAATATTCTGTTGATAAAGTGTGGACCTCCATCACTTATAACTATCCGAGGGACTCCAAATCTTGGAAAAATGATGGTCTTAAACAGCTTAAGAACCACACCTGAATCGTTCTTCGGACTAGCAATCGCTTCAACCCATTTGGAGACGTAATCCACAGCTACAAGAATGTACTTGTTCCCATAAGAAGACGAGAAAGGACCCATGAAATCGATGCCCCAGCAGTCAAAGACTTCAACCTCTAGAATGAAGTTTTGTGGCATCTCGTTTCTCTTGCTGATCTTCCCTTTCCTTTGACAAGCGTCGCACTTGGAGACAAAAGCATGGGCATCCTTGAACATTGTAGGCCACAAAAATCCTGCTTGAAGAACCTTAGCAACTGTATTGAAAGTAGGAAAATGCCCAGCATACTCTGAACCGTGGCAGTGAAACAACACATTCAGAACCAATGAACCAGCAATGCATCGCCTATACATTCCATCTGAACAATGCCTATAGAGATAAGGCTCATCCCAGTAATATCTCCTTAGCTCTCTGAAAAACATCTTCTCATATCCCTTAAGATCATCGGGTTCATCATCAACAGCAATGTAATTGGCAATGTCAGCGTACCAAGGACGATCCACTTCAGTGATAGTATAAGCAAATTCCCTAAAAACCATAGTCACAAAATCCAGATGAAAAATCGTCCTAAGGCCTTCGTGTCGATCGACGTGACTCTCTGTGTCGATCGACACGTTAAAATCTGAACAATGGGATTTTGAAAACTTTGTTCGCGTCGAGCGACACAAACGTCTGTCGCTCGACACGCGCTCCAGATTTCGATGCTCGATCAAATTTATCGTTTCTTCCGGCAAGAAATCATCAATTGGGACTGCGTCTTCAATCCTGATCCATGAGAGATGATCTGCAACACCATTTTCAACACCCTTCTTGTCCTTGACTTCAATGTCAAACTCTTGAAGAAGCAAAATCCATCTCAACAATCTTGGTTTTGCATCCTTCTTTTGCATCAAGTACTTGAGTGCCGAGTGATCCGTGTGCACTATTACCTTAGCACCAATGAGGTAAGGACAAAATTTCTCAAAGGCAAATACCACAACTAATAATTCCTTCTCCGTAGTTGTGTAATTCCTTTGCGCGTCATCAAGCGTTCGACTTGCATAATAGATAGCGTGAAGCTTCTTATCCTTCTTCTGTCCCAAAATAGCCCCTACTGCATAATCGCTAGCATCACACATTACTTCATACGGCAAATCCCAATCTGGAGGTTACACGATGGGAGCACTCACTAGAGCTTTCTTTATCTGCTCAAAAGCTGATAGACATTCTGCAGAAAACTCGAATTTCACATCCTTGCAAAGAAGAGCAGTCAATGGCCTCGCGATCTTACTAAAATCCTTGATAAACCTCTTGTAGAAACCAGCATGTCCAAGAAATCTCCTCACAGACTTGACATCCTTTGGTGGTTGAAGACTAGTCATCACTTCTATTTTTGCGCGATAAACCTCTATTCCTGCTTCTGAAACCTTGTGACCAAGTACTATGCCATCCTTAACCATGAAGTGACATTTCTCCCAATTAAGCACCAAGTGTTTCTCCTCGCATCTCGCTAGAACCTTAACTAGATTATCCAAATAGTCTTTGAAGGAAGAACTGTATAAAGAAAAATCGTCCATGAAAACCTCCATGTAGTCCTCAATCATGTCTGTGAAGATAGACATCATACAGCGCTCGAATGTCGCAAGAGCGATATGAAAGGCATTCTGCGATATGAAAAAGTACCATAGGAACACGTGAATGTAGTCTTCTCCTGATCGTCCGGATGAATGAGAATCTGAAAAAAACCGGAGTATCCATCGAGGAAGCAGTAGTAAGGATGGTTAGCCAACCTTTCTAACATCTGATCAATGAATAGCAAGGGAAAATGATCCTTCCTTGTCGCTGCGTTCAACTTCCTGTAATCAATACACATCCGATGTCATGTGATAGTTCTTGTCGGAATGAGCCCGTTCTTCTCGTTCTTGACTACTGTGACTCTTCCCTTCTTTGGAACTACATGAACTAGACTAATCCACGCGCTATCTGAAATAGGATAGATGATCCCAGTTTCTAGCAATTTCATGATCTCTTTCTTTACCACTTTTGCTAAATTCGGATTTAGCCTTCTCTGATGCTCAATTGAAGACTTGGACTCATCTTCAAGATTGATCCTGTGCATACACAAGTCTGGCGAGATACCTGCAATATCATCAAGAGAGTAGCCAAGAGCTTTACGAAATTTGAGCAGCTTGCTTAGTAGTAATGCGAGTTCCGCGTTATTCAATAAAGCACTAACGATGACAGGATAAGTAGAGTTAAAGCCAAGAAACGCGTACTTTAGCCCTATAGGAAGTGGTTTTAACTCGATCTTTGGAGCGTTTTCCTCGCTACAATCGTTACACTTCACAGCTTTCTTAGGAACTCAAACCAAATCCTTGGAAGCATCCACATTCATTCAAGTCTCATTCGCATCAAGCAACGTCGCATAAGCCTTAGAAGTTTCATCTAGATTCTTAGAACTCATCTCTTGGAGGTAATCTTCAGTGAGATCATCAATGGTATCCACATAGAAAGTCTGACCGTCTATTGTGGGCTCCTCATTAGCTTGTCCATGTCAAATTTTATCTCAAGATCTCCCACATTCTGACAAATTTGGCCTCCTTTAACATCAATCATAGCACCAATTGTAGCTAAGAAAGGTCTACCTAAGATAAGAGGGTCCTTGGGTTCTACTTCGTACTCTATGACGACAAAGTCTGCTGGAATCAAACACTCTCCAACCTTAATCATCACGTCCTCCAGAACACCCTCTGGAATCCTTACCGATCTGTCTACTAGGATAAGAGAGATCATAGTAGGTTGAAAGTCTATCATCCCAAGGATGATTGCAACTGATAGTGGCATCAAGTTGATGCTAGAACCCAAATCACATAAAGACCGCGGAAACCTTTTCTGAAAAATCAAGCAATCAAGCACAAAATTTCCCGGATCTTCAAGCTTTTCTGGAATACGGTTCTGAATGATAGCATTGACTTGCTCGCTGATCATAGCACATCCTTCCTCATGAGTCAAACTCCTAGTGGTCATTTTCTTCACATATCGTTTGATAACCGGAGTGGTCCTTATCACATTTATCAGAGGCATCTCAATAATAAACTTATCCATCATAGACTCGCATCTAGCATCATCCAGCTCCTGTTTCGACTTCTTCTGCTTCCTAGGATAAGGGAGTTTGGGTTTGTAAGCAGCTACACTCGGAGATACTAAAGAATTTGCGATTTTCGGATCAGAAAGGGAATCGTGTCGAGCTACGGGAGACATTGTGTCGATCGACACATTAGTTTTCGTGCTGTCGATCGATTTCTCTTTATCTGTCGATCGATCCGTCATTTCTGGTCGTGTCGAGCGACATAATTCCTCGTGTCGCTCGACAGAGTCATCTGACTCGGAAATTTCTTCTTCAACGCCTTTGATTAGCTCGTCCAATAGATCCTCATCGATTTCCTTGTTCTGAACTGGTGCCAGCTTGCTTCTGCTCCGAGTTACAATGGTCATAACACCTCTTGTGTTGCCGTTCTTTGGATTCATATCCGTACGGGATGAGAGAAATCTTTCTTGTCTCTTCACAGACTCTGCTGCCTGAGCAACCTGAGTATCAAGGTTCTTCACGTGCGTGTTCAGGGCTTCAATCTTCCCATTCAAGTCAGTGTAGAGCGAATCAAACTTCCCAATAAATTTCACGGTCATCTTTTGCTGCCCCTCTAGAAGATGCTCCATCATGGACTCTAGATTACTAGTCACAGATGGAGGAAGGGGAGACTGATAAGTAGACGCTCCGTAATTCCTTATGTAGTTGTTGCCTTGAGGTGGCTTCTGATAGTCTCTCTTCTAGTACTCACCCTTCTGATACTGCGGCTTGGGAATGTAAGTAGGCAAACTTGGAGCTCCAGTGAAAGAACTCTTCTGATAGTTGCTGTTGTAACCTCTGTTCCCTTGCTGATTACCGTACCTCTGAAAACCAGCTCCGTTGACATAAGCTATCTATTCGTCCTCAGTGCGCGCCTCTGGCTCAAATGTCTCTATCTCCTTGGCGAACTGAACTGATTTCTTTCAGCTAGAAGCTCATGAATGTTGTCCAATTTCTTAGTAACCTCAGCGAGTTGATTTCTGTTGATGTTCTGACCAAGTTAACTTCTCTCGTAATCGACGCTCTTGGTGTTGTTGCTAGTAGCCAAGTTCTCTATGAGACGGAGAGTAGCTTCTAGGGAATTCGTGTTGAAATTCCCGTTGCTTGCAGCATCTAGAGTTACCTAGTACTCCATAGCTATCCCCCTGAAGAAGATGCTTAGAAGCTGATCCTCACTGAAACCATGATGTGGATAATCTATCTGGTAGCTCTTGAATCTGTTCCATGCAGCTTTAAATGCCTCGAAATCACCTTGCTTGAATTTAGCAATCTTAGATCGTATCTCTTCAGATCTGGCATCGTCAAAGAAGTGAGCCAGGAAGGCATTCCTAGTATCCTCCCAGGTAGTAAGTGAGCCCGGTGGAAGCACACTGAGCAAATTCTTAGCTTCCCCTTGGAGAGAGTAGGGAAGAGCTTGAAGTATAAGTAGTCCATGGAAACCCCATTAGCCTTAATGCTGGATACGATATCCTCAAAGCTCTCTAGAAGGTTCATTGGGTGCTCATGAGGTAACCCACGGAAAGGGTTCTGAGACACAAAAGCGAAGTAGGCGGGCTTCAATTCGAAGTCATTTTGCTGGAAAGGAGGCAGGCAGATCACTGAACGGTTAGCATAGTACTGCTCTGGCCTGTTATAGTCCGCAAGCGTACGTCTTTGAGCAGTGTTCACGTTGATCGGCCTAGCTGGCTGATTTTGTACTCCCTGTCGAGCGACAGCTTCCTCGTGTCGAGCTACAGCTTCCTCTTGTCGAGAGGCACATTGATTTTCTTTCTGTCGAGCGACAAGGGCATTCTGTTACTCGACACGACGTGCTTCTACGCGTCGAGCGATCTCTTCCTTGTGTCGCTCGACACGTTCTTGCTCCTCATGAGCCAAACGATGTGGCTCCTTTTGCTGAGCATTTTCAGCGTCCTGTTGCTCGATAGGCTCCTCGACAACATTTCCTTCTGCGTTGAGCCTCTGACCATCCTCATTGTACTGATTCCCATCTCTATCGAAGAAACCACCATCTCTTTAAAACACGACCTTATGCGCAACCATCTTCTTAGCTTCGTTTATTGGTTTTCTGTTGGTACGCTCCAGAAGTGCTAAAGAGTGAAGATCGAATTCAACTAGCTCTTTGTTTTTCTTGCTTCTTGTGTTGTGATTAGACATAAACCTGAAACGCAAAACAAAAGAAAACGAAAGAAACTAGTTAGTAATTAATAGTAAAAAAAAACTTAGATAAATTCCTAATAATAAAAATCTAATTATTTATTGATTTCCCGGCAACGGCGCCAAAATTTGATTTGCTCAAATTATCCGTAGGTCAACTCTCTCAAATTAAGAGATCGTGTAATACTTAGGGGTCGAATTCCACAGAGAATCAAATTAACACAATAGATTTCAATGTTCAGATTAAGCTAAGTAATAAAGATGATAAGTAAAACAGGTGTAAAACAGTAAATGATGATGATTGATTTAACTTTAATTCAATAAGAGACAAACACTAGGTCCTATGAAATTCTCAGGAATGATTCCAAACTGAAGGATAAACGTACTATCGGGATATTTATGAAGTGCAATTCTAGAACTCAAACTAATGTAAAATAAATCAACTGTCGTTACAAATATTATCTATGTTTAAACCCTAGAAGACCAATTGTCGTTGCGAAATCAGATTAATTTAAACAAGCATTTAAAAACAGGTTTGATTTTGCTCACAAAGATCCAAAGCCAACTGTCGTTGCGAATCAGATCTTTGCTCACCTATGATTTAGTTCCAGTTATTCAACAATACTGTCATATCTATTAAATAACCTAAAATATCTAACCTAAGGTGATCAATCTTAAATCAGAGTAAATGCAATCAAGGTGAAGAATCCTATATGATGCAATCCCAATAGTAAATAAATCCTAACAGCTTTTCATCAATCCTTTGAAAACCCTAAAACCTAACTAATCGATTACATAGACATGATGAAAGATGCAAATATGATTTCTGAATAATACTTTATTAAAAGAAAGAGAATGATACAAAGATCGAAACCGATTGGAGACGAGGAACATATCTCTGGAGTATCTCTTGCTAAAATATCTGAATAAAATAAAGCTTAGCCTAAAACAATGGCTTAGAATAAGTGCATATAAGGTACAAAAATGATCTGGGGCAGAACTGCAAACATCTGGAACTTTTGGGGCAGAAATTGGAAATTTTCTGAATTAATGTTCTGGTCCGAAACTTAGTTGTGTCGAGCGACATAGTAAGTATGTCGCTCGACAGGTATCTTTTCTTCGTGTCGGTCTATATGACAACTCTGTCGATCGACAGGCTCTGCAAATTTCAACTCCGAACTTGTGTCTTCGACTGCTGCTTCCACAATGCTCCAAAATGCTCCAGTAAACACCAGTAATGCTCCGAATGTCCAAGTACCTAGTAAAAAAACCAAAGACTCGAAAAAAACCAGAAAGACTATAGAAAACATACTTATATCATGGCTTAAAAACAGTAAAAACCATGATATATCACCTTGCCCGGGTGATAAATGATCTCCAGATCGTAATCCACCAGCAACTCAACCCAAAGCCTCTGCCTCATATACAGCAATGGTAGAGTGAAGATATGATGCAGATTCTTGTGATCCGTAAAAATCTGCACTCTCCCACCATAAAGATAAGACCTCCAGATCTTCAAAGCAAACACAACTGCTCCCAACTCAAGATCATGCATAGGCCGATTACGCTCGCTACCCTGCAACTGCCTCAAAGCCTACGCGATAACACGACCCTCCTTCATCAACACACAACCTAAACCCACTCCTGAAGCATCCGTATCCACTGTTTAATGCTTCCCAGGCTCGGGTAATACAAAAACAGGCGTACTAGTCAACATCTCCTTGAGCTTCGCAAAGCTCTCCTCGTACTCCGGCGACCACACAAACAGAACATCCTTACCTGTCAGCTTCGTCATAGGCTGCGCCATACTCGCAAAGACCTTGACGAACCTCTGATAATATCCTACTAACCCAAGAAAACTCCTGATCTCAGTAGCACTACTCGATTTTGGCCAATCTTGAATCACCTCACTCTTAGTTGGGTCCACAGAAACTCCCTCTGCAGACACAATATGATCCAAGAATCCCATCTCATGCTGGCAAAAATTGCACTTGTTCAACTTCGCATATAGCTTTTGTTCCAGTAGCTTCTCCAAAATCAACCTCGGGGTTCCTTAAATAAACCAGAATATCATCAATAAAATTGATAACGAACACGTCTAAATACTCTTTGAACACGTCGTTCATCAATCTCATGAATACCGCAAGCGCATTCGTCAAACCGAAGGGTATAACCACAAACTCGAAGTGCCCATACCTCGTCCTGAAAGCCGTCTTATGAACATCTGCCTCATGTATCAGGATCTGATGATAACCCGAAGCCAAGTCTATCTTGGCGAACAAGGTAGCACCCCTTAACTTATCCAATAACTCATCAATCCTCAGGAGGGGTACCTGTACTTCATAAGGACTCGGTTAAGTCCCCGGTAATCAATGCACAACTGAAAACTCCCATCCTTCTTCTTCATAAACAAAACCGGCGCTCCCACGGTGACACACTCGGACGAATGAATCCCTTACTCAAAAGGTCCACAAGCAGCTTCTTAAGCTCTTCCATCTCAGCTGGAGCCATCCTGTAAGGAGCCTTAGATATCAGAGCTCTCCTAAGCTCTAGCTCAATCGTGAAAGGATCAGAACAAGATGGTGGTAATCCCCTCAGCGACTGAAAAACATCCTCGAACTCCTGAATTACTGGGATATCCTCAAAAGCAACCTCACCATTGAACTCCGACATCACAATTATTGCCAAATAAGCCTCGCAACCTTGCTCAATCATGTGCTTCGCCTGGATCACAAGACTCCCGGAAGTCGGTCTCACTCCCTGGAATACCAACCTTCCTCCATCGCGCTTAAAAACAACTCTGCCTCGGTAACAATCCAGAAGAACCAGGTAGAATGCCAACCAATCCATACCCATAATCACATCATACAACTCCACTAGACTAATCACCAAATCTGCTTGCATCGACTGCCTAGCAATCTGAACATCCAATGCTCTAGCACGGCCCGAAGTAGCTAGGAATCCTCCTCCAATAACCTTAACCATGCCCACACGCTCACGACCGCTGCTCCAGATGCCACTGCTCTCAGCACGCCCCAGAGTAATATAGCAGTTTGATGCTCCATAATTAAACAGTACGTAAGACTCAAACCCGCCCACTAACAAGGTCCCTACACGATTGACATGTGTTGAGAACCCTGATACTGGACCACAAGCAAAGAGAAAAGATCAACAACAAGACACCAATAATTCAACCATTACGAATTTACGAAGTTGAGTCACGAACTTTACCTGTGATCTGCCCGGCGCCACTGTGCTGACCAAAGTCCGCCGGTGTATACACGTGCAGTGCAGGACCAATCTGACCCAATGGCTGCTGCACTGCCGCAATCTGAGCCATAGGCTGCGTTCCAGCTGGCAGAGCCACTGCTACCGCCGGCTACTGCAACCTGGGACACATCGGCCTGAGATGCCCCGGCTCTCGACAATGATAATACACTTGAGGTACACTGGAATCGCTCTTCTTGGGACAACTCAATAACTTGTGATCTATACTACCGCACCCGTGGCAACTGCGACCACCACCTCTACTAGCCCTGCGTAGGCTTACCACCCTTGCTAGAACCAGAACCTCTGTGTTGCTGATGCTGCTGCTGATTCCTCGGCTGAACTATAGGAGCATCCATAGATGGAACAATTACCGGACCCAGCTGCTCACGCTGATCCTCCTCAATAGATGCCGCCAGCTCCACTAAATCCACCCTCGAGACATAAGTGACACCTTTACACTGAGTCCTGATGCTCAACCGAAGTCCCAGCAAGAACCTCTATACCAGAGCTTGCTTGACCTCCAATCTATGCCCAGTATGAACCATTAGCCTGCTGAACTCGGCGTCATACTCGCGCACCAAACGCTCACCCTGAGCCAACAATATAAACCTCATCTGAAGACGATCTCGAGCCTCCTGAGGGAAATATTTGGCATTGAACTTAGCAAAGAATTCACCCCAGGTCTACTCTGTACGCCTAGCCTCAATGGCCTGCCACCAATAATGGGCATCACCGCTTAGATAGTGGACATCTAACTCGACCTGATCTCAACAGGGCATTTGATTGATTTGAAGTTACGCTCTAACCTCATATGCCACTCATCTGCCTCCTCAAAACCAACTCTGCCCTCAAAGAACGACGTAGAAATCCTCTGCATCTGTCCCATCATCTCAAGATAAGACAAAACATGCACTGCATCTGCAGCCCTCTGCTGCATCCCGGCCACTAGAGGCACAACCGGAGCCTGCCCTGGAGCCAATGGCGAAAAACGTGCCAACAACTGCGTCAGCAATCCCACGACCTGATCATCACGATCCGGAGCTGCAGCAGCACCCCTACCTGGGCCCACTAGAACTCCCCGACCTCTACCAGCACCAGCCCTCACACTGGCACTAGCATCCGCACTGGTCTCACTCGAAGACCCTGAAACATGCGTCTGGGACTCCAACGCGGTTGCCACACTCTGCGCAGCATTCTCCACTGACTCAGCAGCTGGCCCACGACCACGACCTCGACCTCCACGGCCACTAACTCTGCCACCACGGGAAACTGCTTTGCCACCACGAGCACCAACTCTGCCACGACCTGTTGCTCAGGTATCTATCTCACTGCAACACAGAACAGCAGATAAGGACCCTAGAAGTCACAGTCAAAACAAAATAAACTTACCGCAAAATCTCCTTAAAGGCAGAAGAGGATGTTCTAAGACTCTTTTAATTCGACTAATTTCAAGAAATCAATTCAAACACATAGTCTCAGACATCTAATTTCACTGTCCTAAAACCGTCTAGGCTCTGATACCAAAATGAAACAACCAAGCCTTTTTTTTTTGTGCGACTAAACAATTATAATGCGGAAATTCATAAACGAGATAATTCAATAAATTATTAGATAAAATCCAATAAAAATAATTAAATAAATTCCAATAAATTAATTCCAGAAATATTAATTTAAAAACAAGCAATTTAATTCCATAAACCAATTCAGGAATGGTAACAAGAACTAACAACCTAAACAACCAGGTTCGCTAGTCTAACAGCAAAAACATTAAATCCTAACATCCTCTTCCTACGCCTTGATTCCGCAGTCACACTTTTTCTTTACCTGCATCACATGAAAATGAGAGATGCGTAAGAAATTAATAATTACTTAGTGAGACGGTCTTCCCGTCAACATGCTAAGTACGAATTTATCAGGAAACAATCAACAATTAACTTAAAAATATCCAAGTACAAAAACACGGGTGTCGATCGACACTAAGGCATGGTGTCGATCGACACTCAAGCGGCAAAAACGATTCACAATTTCGAAATAGTCCAAAACTCACGATTTCTCAATGTTTTATCATAAAAACCAGATGATTCTTTCACAATATCACATAACAAACAACCATGAATCACACACAAAATTCCCTAAATCAATTATGAAATGAACCTTAATAAATCCGAGCCTACGGTCGCGCACTCACCTCGATTTTGGATGAAACAAAGAACGAGGAACGAGATTGATCAAACAGCGACAAACCAGACCCAAAAACTCGCTGGAACAAGTCTCTAACACCACTGATTACGAGACCCGAAGAACTCTACGCCTCCAGAAATACACGAGAAGGATTTTGAAGGATTTCTTTGCAACAACCCTTCAAAATCTCTCAACAATCTCTCTCAAACTATAATCCTCACTTTCTCATCTAATCCCCCCGGCCAAAAGGCTGCTAATCACTTAAATACCCGAGCCCTAGGGCTCTCCCTAACCGCTAACTGCTTCCGCAAACCGAGCGATTTAATTTTAACCGAATTAAAACACAGAATGTGGTGTCGATCGACACCCCTCACCAAAACCGATATTTTGGTTTCGGGATGTTACACTTTGAAGTCATCCTTGTCATCTGCCGGAATCGGTTGGTTTCTCCAGAACAAGGCTAAGCCGCTTCCGCCGAGCTGAACTCTGCAAATTGCAAGATACGGAGTTTTGTTCAAAAAATCAAGTCACAAGTAACTAAGCAAATGGAGAAAAAGAATTTAAACCCCCCAAAGAATCATTGGCACATTCATTGTTCTGGAAAACTTTGCATCATACTTACCTCCTATTATTGAAACAACCAACATTTTTTTTTTTAACCTTAACAAATCTACTGCAGAAATCAATAACTCATTTATACCAATAAACAATCAGATTCAATAACCAATAATAATTCCATAAATTCATTAAAAGACCAGTTCAAGAATTCTAATGAGAACATCTAGCATTTCCGACAACCTAACAGGTTCTATAAAAATGCAAATAGTAAAACATCCTATCATCCTCTTCTTCTGGCCTTGATTCCGCGATCACACAATTCTTTTACCTGCAACACATGGTAATAAGAGTTGCGTAAGTATTTCATAAATACTTAGTGAGTTGCTCATCCTGCCTACCGGCGTAACAAGCAGGCTCAGATATTCAACAACACAATCACAATTAACCCAATTCAGCACATAACACAACCCAACGATAACAAAACAACACACTTTGGGAAAACAGAGTTACGTGTCGAGCGACACCACAGAGGCGTCGATCGATACGACCAAAAACTCCGTGTCGAGCGACACCACACAGGTGTCGATCGACACTCAACAATTATTGGTGTTGAGCGACACCCTCCTGGTGTCGATCGACACGCCTCACTGAAACGCAGAATCGAGTTTTTCTCCTCTCGAGACTCAATTCCGGTTACACGAGTCGCAAAACCTGCAACAAAAATACGACGCATACAAGAATCCAATCCACAAAACATCACATAATCGACATCATACAATTCCACATTCACAATCAATCACCAAAAAACATGGAATATCCTCATCGCCTAGAAACCACGGTCACAACTCACCTTAGCTTAAAAGGAACGAAAAGAGGATTCGGTTGAGACAGTAAACGCCCACAAACGGACCTCCTAATCCCAAGAAATCACTGATCCAAAAGATTTCTCACGAACCGCAAAGAACAAACGACTCCAACGGTTCTAAAACTCGATAAGAACGTTTCCTATGAGTTTCTTTGCAACAATTCACAAGAACACAATTCTCTCTCAAAATCTCAAACTCTTTCTGCTCTCCTCGACGGCACGTTTCCCAAGGGACTTATAAACACGAGCCCTAGGTTTAACGCCATTAAACCGAGCCAAAACCGCAATTAAAAAGTTAATTACCCGGTTCAGAAAAATGCTCGTGTCGATCGACACCAACAAAACCTTCGTGTTGATCGACACACTATCTGTGTCGCTCGACACGACCACCAGAAATCACATTTCTGGATTGCGGATGTTACAATTATAGTAGGCACCAACACTACTTGAAAAGTGCTAACAGCCAGTCTCTGATATAAAAACACAGATCCATAAGCATTTGTAATGGCGAGCTGCAACTGACTTTCTATTTATTGAATTGTGATGATCATATCCATGCTTAATGAAATGTATATAGCATGAATTGATTCAAATTAGTTACAAAGAAAACTCACAGCAACATCAACGGGAACAAGCTGGCCAGCAAGAAACTTAATGAGAAGAGGAGTCGTGATAATAGCCACGATGGTTGAACACCTGATAATTAGAGAACAAATACAACAAGGGGTGCTCATTGGCTCTCACCGTCCATGGATTACGTAAACATCTTCTGAAATCTTCAAATGTAAGAGTTAATCCCATGGAAAGCATGAGAAATCCCAAACCTAAAGTGAAGAGGCTGTTTCCAACCATGTAACCTACAAAGACTTAAAATCTATTAGTGCAAGAAACATAGATTGCTATAGATAACCAAAAGAAACAATTAAAGAAGCTTGAAAAGCATACTAAAGATGGCTTGAAGATGCCAACAAGTGTTCCCAAAATAACCTACACAAAAGAAATCATCACACATTCACTCACCATTTGAGATATCAAAAACACAAAGTTCATCAAAAGAAGATATATAGTTAAAACAAAAGTACCCAAAGTGGAAAAGCTCAATAATCTTCTCATATTGGCTAAGTTCCTTAGGGTTGCTTCCAGGTACAGCACCTGAAACATCTGCTCTCTTCTCTTCTTTTGTTTCGGTTTTCGTCTCTATCTTCTTATCCTTCTTCTCTACAGATTTTTCTTCTATAAACACAACACATCAAAAACTTCATCAAAACTAGGCCTTGGCGCGGATCGTATATTCGGAAAATTACAGTATTTATGATTTGAATTTTTTCACGGATATTAAATTTTTCGATTTGCTTTGCTTCGAAATTTTTTGGATATTTAGAGTTACGGATATCCGGTTTTTTCGGGATATTTGTGGATATTCGAATATTTGCGGATATTTGTTTTAACCGGAAAAACGAAAGAAAAACATTTTATTTTTTCAAAAAGTAATTTTTCAGTATAAATTTTAAATTAATTAGTGAAAAATAATATAACTTAGATCATTTTATTTGATATAATTAAAAATAAAATGAAAAGTGAAAGAAAAATGGTGGACAACGAAATATTTATGATTATTTTTAAGATAAAAATATGAAACAACTGATTTTCAATTAAAAAATTAGTAACTACGTAAATTTACTATAACTATATCCGTTCAATGTATTGAAAAGGTTAAAAAAAAATACAAATATATGATGTAGGTCTATCATAATATATGTACATATATGTAATTTACGGATCGGATCGGATATTTGGATTTTTAAAATTAGTATTTATGATTTGGTTTGCTTTAGACGGATCGTAAATTATACTATTTGCTTTGCTTTGATTCATAACGGATATCCAGATTTTTCGGATCGGATCAAAACGGATCTCGGATCGGAGCAAATCTAACGGATAGTTTGCCTAGCCCTAATCAAAACTATATTCGTGCCTAGTTTCATGGATCCTAGTGGAAGATCAATAAAAAACTACCTTCATATCTGATTACTTCTACATGTTTAAATCATTTTTTTAGAAATTAACACAAAAATATGAATTCTCATCACTTAGATAATTGATACATTTACTAAAGTGTGTTAGCATCATTTAAAAGAAGATACAAAATATATGTCAATTTCAAACTGATGTAAATATATTTATAATTATTATTAATTAAAAAAGTCTACTTTAGAAATAAAAAAAAGCTCCCAGACACCAAGTTCGATATAAGCTTGTATCCTCTGGGCTCTTAAGGCTTTCTTACATTTATCCAATGGGTTTTTACTGTATTTGGTAAAAATTTCAAACCCATCTTTCACCTACCAAGCTTACCAAACTTTCTTTCCTAAAAATAGAAGACTTTCGGTCGACACCGGAGCTCCGGTGAACGGCTCCCTGAGCCAAACACCTCTGAATCAGCTGATTCCGCCGGAGTCCCCATAAAGCTTCCACCAGCTTCCAGAAGCTTTCTACTATGCTCACTGATACTTTCTCATGAAGAATTCAAGAACTTTACTCTAAGATAGAGACCTCATCTTTACTTTGTTACTAGAGCTTTGCGGTAGTTTTTATATATCCTGTTACTCTTCCTCTAGAGCTTCTTACAGGATTATTACTCTGCTACTAGAGTTTTTTACCAGTTACAGCCAAATACCGAGCCAGTGAAAGAAAATGTCAAACCGATACACAAGAGAAGAAAAAGGCAAGTGGATCTCTCAGTCAGCCAAGCCACGGCGTAGATCCCCTCTCCGCATCTCAGCTAATGATAACGCATCGTTAATAGAAGAAAACAGATTATCGATAGTGGGTCGAGTTACTAACCCCATTATCCAACATCCTCGTGCAATTATTGGATACTTACCGCAACTATGGAATCTGGAGTCTCGAGTTGCTTCTCGAGAGCTGGGACCAGAAACCTTTCTATTCAGATTCGAGTCCGAGGAAGCACTGGAATCGGTCTTGCGGAGAGGACCGTACCACTTTAAGAAGTGGATGTTGTTGCTCCAGAGATGGGAACCAGTAGTCTCTCCCACTTTCCCATCTCAAATCACTTTCTGGATCAAAATTTGTGGTATCCCCTTACATTACTTATCACATAAGGCCATCACTGAAATTGGAGAAGATCTAGGGATCATCAAAGGGCAAGATGATGAACACGACAGGGTTAGGGTCCAAATCAATGGTTTGGAACCGCTAGTGATGAATACGGATATTCTGCTCCCTAATGGAGCGGTTACTACGGTGGAGTTTGAATATGAGAAACTAGAAAAGCACTGCTTCTCATGCTACTCTTTATCTCATGATGAGAAAGACTGTCATTTAACAAAAGGAGTGAGAGACCTTTCTATTTTGGGTATCAACCAAAGAAAGGTACTAAACCGAATAGAAGCGGAAAAGAGGAGACAGAATGAGAAGAGACACCAAGACACATACTCCTCCAACTCCATCAGTAGGAATGAAGGGATTCGCAGGGAATATCAAAAACCCTCCCACAGAAGGCAAGAAACCAAGCCCTACGATAGACACCACCAATCTATGGGGCATAATAGGAGTACTGGAGGATATGGCAAAGTACAAACTAGGGGCATTGACCGTTGGGACAGAGATGAAAGGAGAAGGAAAGGGTCTTATTATCGGCCAATAGTCCACTCCTCAGCCCGCAGCTCACACTCGGCCACTCCCATCAGAGTTCAACCAAGGGAACTGGGCTACTCTGATAGTGAAAACTGAATCAGTCCAGGGTAGAGGACAAATATGCAGGGTAATTCTCATACTCTGTCTAGAGGGTCTCATACTCCTTCACCTATCCCATAGAGGGAACCTATCCAGCCGGTTCTAGCAATCATACCTGAGACTACACCATCTCCTAGATCTAGGAGACCGGCTTTGGAACGTCTCTCAATTCAAAGGGCTTCAGCTCTGCGACGGTTGGGAGATGGAACATCACTGGAATCCAGTCACTTGCAGGATATTGAGGTGCTCTATGACAATGGTATGAATCATACATCCCTCTCTGAACCACAGCAAAACAGAGAACACAGAGCCCAGGTCACCAATATGCCAATGCACAATGATGATCTTATTCAAAGGAGTATCAACCCACGGCCTGAAGTAGAGCTCATTCCGACCTCTTTGAGGATTGGCCAATCCCCACCTTTAGAGATACAAA
Source organism: Draba incana (assembly GCA_963576765.1). NCBI lineage: Eukaryota > Viridiplantae > Streptophyta > Magnoliopsida > Brassicales > Brassicaceae > Draba > Draba incana. The sequence continues at coordinate 35,093,269 of OY755203.1, forward strand.
CAGTGCAGATCACAATCCCTCCTTCAAGAGATAAAGGAAGAAAGCAAAGGGCCTCAAACGTTCCTGAAGTTGTGAACAGGAAGAAAATTGCAAATAGCCCATTGAACGGTGCTTGCTCCAAGAAGAGGAATGCAACGAGAAAGCTATCTACGCCGAGAGGTAAATCAACCAGAGGTAAAGCAAACACCAGTAGATAGTTACCTGGTAATAGGGACCTGGGAGAAACATCAGGAGCACCTCCACTACATAGGCAGGTATCAAGAGATCGAACTCGGATGGATTTTCAGGATCCATCGACCACTCTTCCTTAGTCATGGTGAGCTGGAACTGTCAAGGTATTGGAGGCGACCTTACAGTTCCTAGAATCCGAGATATACGTCGTAACTTTATCCCAGATATATTGTTTCTCATGGAAACAAAGAACAAAGATGAAGTGGTGCTTAAAGAATTTTTTGGTACAGATTTAACAAATCATTTTACTGTGCCACCGGAGGGACACAGTGGAGGACTAGCCCTAGTGTGGAACAATGCTGTGGAGGTGCAGGTGCTAGAATCCTCTCCAAATCACATAGATACCAAAATCAAACACAAAGGCCAATCTAGCTTTGTAACCTTTATCTACGGACCCCCGCAAGTTGATAATTGGCAAGGTTTCTGGGACTACATCATTTCGATGAGTAGGAACATAGATGATAGGTGGTTGATTATTGGAGATCTTAACGAGATTGCGGATAATTCAGAGAAGAAAGGGGGGCCTTTGCGCAGTGAAGGAGAATTCTCAAGATTCAGGAACTTTGTAGCTGAAGCGGGGCTTTGGGAAATTAAATTCTCTTGTATCCCGTTGTCTTGGAGAGGGTATAGAGGTAAACATTTCATCAGAGCATGTTTGGACAGGGCTTTAGCCAACGCCGTATGGACGGAAAATTTCCCCTTGGGGAGGAGTATGTATCTAAGATTCCAGGGCTCGGATCACCGTCCGTTGATTACTTTCTTTGGAAAGAAAAAGAAGAGGAAGAAAGGAGTCTTCAGATTTGATCGCTCTTTTTGTGAAAAAGATGACTTCAGAAAGCTCATTGAAAAATCCTGGAATTCACCGGTGAATGAATCAGTGAACAAGAAAATTGATAGGTGCAGAGAGCATATTATCAAATGGGCCAAAGTTAAGAAGAAGAATAATTCAAAGGAAATAGTAAAGGCCCAGAAAAGACTTGAACATGCCTTATCACAAGACCCACCGAATGAGGTACTTATTAAAACGCTTACTCAATATCTTGAGATATTTTATCGTGATGAGGAGCTCTACTGGAGGCAAAAAAGCAGAATCCTCTGGCTTCAGGGAGGTGATAGGAACACAGGGTTTTTCCCCGCGTTGGTGAGGGGACGACGAGCTATCAATAACCTGTCAGTGATCGAAGACGAATCTGGAATCTCAGTTTTTGAAGAGGAACAAATTGGTAGAACTATCTCAGAATTCTATCAATCTCTGTTTGAAACGAATGGGAATACCAACTTCAGTATGGTACAGGAGGTACTACAACCGAAAATAACAGAGGCTATGAATGATAGGTTGACAGCAATACCCGGTAATGAGGAAATTCACCAAGCTGTCCTCTCCATTCACTCGGACAAAGCTCCGGGACCGGATGGTTTCTCCGCCGCTTTCTACCAAACGTTTTGGGATATAATTGGAGTCGATGTAGCAAGAGAGATTAGAAATTTTTTTGAATCTTCTTCACTCAATAAGAGATTCAATGAAACACATGTATGTTTGATCCCAAAAATTACTGGCCCAAAAAAGGTCTCGGACTCTTGCCCTATAGCGTTGTGCTCGACACACTACAAGATCATAGCTAAGATCTTGACTAAGAGAGTCCAACCTCTACTCTCGGCTATTATATCAACTTCACAATCGGCTTTTGTGCCAAACCGAGCGATAGCGGATAATGTGTTGATAACACATGAAGTGCTTCATTTCTTAAAAACTTCTGTTGCATCTAAGCGTTGCTCTATGGCGGTGACGGATATGTCTAAAGCGTATGACCGCATAGAATGGGGCTTTCTCCGGGAAGTACTAACAAGGCTAGGTTTCCACGAAAGGTGGATTGGATGGCTTATGGAATGTGTTAGCTCGGTCTCATACTCTTTCCTTGTTAACGGTACTCCACATGGTCACGTCAAGCCATCCCGAGGCCTAAGACTAGGCGATCCTCTCTCCCCGTACCTCTTTATTCTTTGTACCGAGGTACTTTCTGGGATGTGTGCACAAGCGCAAGAAATAGGTTCTTTACCCGGTGTTCGGGTGGAAAATGGAGCTCCGAGTATCAATCACTTATTGTTTGCCGATGATACGATGTTTTTTACTCAAACAAGTACCAAATGTTGCAAAGCACTCATGGAAGTTTTAAAAAAATACGAAACGGGTTCGGGTCAAAAGATCAATCTTGGGAAATCGGCGGTGACCTTCTCCTCTAAGGCGCCGAATGTGCTTAAACATCGAGTGAAAAGGTTACTTAGTATAAGAACCGAGGGAGGCATGGGGAAGTATCTAGGATTACCCGAACACTTCGGGAGGAAAAAGAAAGACATTTTTGCGGAAATTCTAGATAGGCTAAACAAGAAAGAGCTAAGTTGGTCGAATCGCTTTCTTTCTACGGCCGGGAAACAATTTCTTCTCAAGGCGGTCCTAACATCTTTTCCATCGTATGCTATGTCATGTTTCAAACTCCCAATCTTATTTTGCAAAAAGATTCAATCCGCCCTAACCCGGTTTTGGTGGGATGACAAACTGGGAACACCAAAAATAAGTTGGGTCTCATGGGATAGACTCACTCTCCCATTATCGGAAGGAGGTCTTGGCTTTCGTGAGATAAGAGAATTCAACGAGTCACTACTAGCAAAGATAAGTTGGAGAATCCTCCATGAACCGGATACGTTGCTAGCTAGAATCTATAAGGGCAAGTACTTCCCCCACTCATCGTTCTTGGAAGCCTCCTCTCCATCAAACTGTTCACGTGGGTGGTCGGGAGTAATTACCGGAAGAAACGTTTTAAGGAGGGGACTAGGATGGATAGTGGGTAATGGAGAGAATATTAAAATTTAGGATGATGCTTGGTTATCGGCAACACAACCGCAACGCCCTTATGGTCCCCCAACACTCCACACGGTAAACATGAGAGTCTCTGATTTGATCCACCATGAATCCAATTCGTGGAACTTGGAAGAAATTCGAGGAAGAAATTCGAAGACTTTTACCTCATTATGAGGACTTGATCACAACAATCGTTCTTAGCTCCTTTTCGATGCAAGACGAGATTGTTTGGCTACCCGTCAAATCGGGAATTTATGGAACCAAATCGGGCTATGCATTATCTAAACTCAATATAGGTCTGGTGCAAGAGGAAGCATTTAATTGGAAAGCATGTGTATGGAAAGTTGAGACCTCTCCAAAGCTCAAATCTTTTCTTTGGAAGTTGAAGAGCAAAGCATTGGCGGTTGGTAGAAACCTCCTTACTCGTGGAATCACAACCGGCATCACTTGTCTCCATTGTGGAATGATAGAAGATGAGATATAGCATGGTCTTGCTCGTTTGCTAGATAGATATGGGAGCTAGCCCCAATTCTTTACAAGACGGACTCTTTGACCCCTTTGTTTTTGAACCAATTCTTGGAAGGGGCTAGGAAGCACATCAACTTACCACCGGTGGGTCTAACCGAAGCTCCATTGTACCCATGGATAGTGTGGAATTTATGGAAAGCAAGAAACCAATTGATCTTTGAGGATAGAAGAATTTCAAGTGAAGAGATAATGCTAAGATCGATTAAGGAAGCTCGGGATTGGCAAGATGCACAACCGAGCAAAATTAGGCCCACGGGACAACTTAAACCCTCACTCCCGGCAAAGTTGAAACAACAAGACGTCCATTGCTTCGTTGATGCGGCATGGATTGCGTCTTCTCTTGAATGTGGTATAGGTTGGTGTTTTAAAGATGGGGACATGAAGAAAATTACCACCCAATCGGCGACAATCACTAAGGTCAACTCAGCTTTGATCGGTGAGGCTCTTGCAATGAAAGCCGCCTTAATTGCGGCTAAGGCTTCCGGGTTCCGTATGCTTAATTGCTTCTCGGATTCCCTCTCGCTTATTACCTTAATTAATGCGAACGAGGTGATAAACGAGTTACGATCCATCTTATTTGATATTCAATGTCTTAAGAAGGATTTTATCTCTATAGTTTTTGCTTTTATTCCGCGATCGGAAAACGTTTTAGCCGATTCGCTTGCCAAGTTCGGCCTTGTAATGTTAAACTCTTCCTCGTAGAGGCTTTATCTAATATAATCGGTTTGTCCAAAAAAAAAATTATTATTAATTAATTGTTTAACATCAATTAAGAAAAGACGGATGCAATTACTTAAATTTTCTTTAGAGATTCGTTTCTTTTGATTGCACACCATTTATCCCACATCCAAAACAAATGAAGGGTTGGAGAGAATTTCCTTCCTATAAATATTCTCATACACGTACCAAATTTTCCGTTAGAGCATGTACATTGGAGACAATGTGGGTGTATCTCATAATATAAAATTATTAAAATTTGAGTAAAAGGAAGAAAGAGAGTGTTTTTTGTTGAAATAATGTGGTGTATTGAAATATAAAATTAATAAAAGTTGAGTAAAGAGAGGAGATAGTGGGTTTAGTTGGAGAGATTGTGTCTTGGGGAAGACATAAAAGAGAGATAATTGGGGTGTGTTTAAATATAAAATTAATAAAAGTTGAGTAAAAGGATGAAAGAGAAGGTATAAAGTTGAGTAAAAAAATGAAAAAGAAAATATAAAGTTGAGTAAAAAGAAGAGAGAATGTGTTTTTAATATTTTTATATTGTGAGACATTGGTAAAATGTCTCCAATGGTGATGGTCTTAGTGGGCTAATAATTGTTTTAATTGATTTTAATCAAATAGAGTTCATAAATAAATAATTTTAGACTTTTAAGTTACGTTTCCAATAAAGCTTGTTAATTTGTTTTATAGTAAAATAATATATACGAAATAATTAATTATAGTTTATTTATAATCATAACATCAATTAAAATAAATGATACAAATATTTAGCATTTGTTGTAACCATAGCAAATACCAAGATCATTTCTATTAATTGATTTAAAGTTTACATCACTTTTTGTAATCGATATAAATTGACATTGTTTATGATTAAATTGATACAAAGTATTTACATCACCATTTTCAGAATCACTTAAATAAATGATGTAAAACTCTTTTGCATCATTTATAACTAATACAAATAAATAAAATAAATGATGTAATAGAATACTTTTTTGTAGTGCATTAAGATCAATAACAGGTAATGGAATTGGACTTTGCTTAACCCTTGCTTCCTGAAAATCCAAAAAGACACATTTCCCAAATATATCAAATACACCCAAATTTCACATTTTCCCAAGAACCCAGAAATCAAATAAAAATTTTGGTTACCTTCTTGAAGAATTTGAAGGTGGGGGTTGATTTAAACAACAAATTGGACAATCTTCTTCGCTTTGAAGACGATTATTCTATATAGATCCAAACACCAAGTAGCAATCAGAAAAACCTAGCGAATTACGGAAATTATAGAAAATATTAAGGAAAACGAAATCAAACCTTGAGCTCTCATTTCCTTCTCGACCTTAGCCTGCATTTCACGCAGAGCATCAGCTTCATCCTCCATCTCCTTCAATCGTTTCTTCATCTCATCCAATTCCTAGCATTACAACAATAAATACACACAAAAGAGAGTGATAATTTTCTATGCATCGGAACAATTAAAGGAAAAAAATTAGTAAAGAGAAGAAGATTACTTACTTGCTTAAAGGAAGAAGAAAGCTGAAGCGACGAGATATTTTAGAGATTAGCCAAAAAAACAATTGAAATTTTAACAAATCCACGAAGAACTACGGTTTGAGGGGTACCTAAATACTGTTGCTGCTGAAGCTTGGGCTCTCCTCTTGTCATTGCGTTATGCTATTGAGACGAGTTGCGGCGATCTCCTAGTGAAATCGGACGCACAATCTCTTGTCTGGCTCCTCGATTCGGAGGATGCTCACAATAAGATCCAAGTCATCCTTGAAGACATTCGAGGCTTGACTCTATCATTTAATTTTACTGCTTTTACTTATGTTTCTTGTTCAGCCTATGTTAGTGCTGATTCGTTCGCAAAAAAAAGCATTAGCTGCTTTACACAACTCTGTTGTATCTTCTTTTAGTTAATGAATACATCTTTGTGACCAAAAAAAAAAAAAAAACTGTTGGATATTTAAGTGAAATGGTCCCTTTTGCGAACCATTGCAAATGTTGGTAATTTTATAAATTAACCGTTGCAAACGTCCATTACAACTTTTCAACCAATATAAATAATTGTTTCTCTGTATCAAATTGGGGAGAAAAAAAAAGAGGAACATGAGATTTCACCATAGACCAAAAGATTTTCTTCTTTGGTCAAAACACAAAACTCTTTTTGTATCTCTTGTGTCTTAGCCTAGAACAAGAGGAAACTTTGGTTGTCTGATCCTACAAGGGATTTCGTGTAACCCAAGACATTGATAAGAGTCGAAATACTCTTTAAGGAAAGTGCTTTCGAGTACGATTCAATCACTATCCAAGATCACCGTTACGTTACGATCCCGGAGTTATATCGACCAGTGAAATTTCGGGGCGATTTCCCGTGGTTATACAAAGACCCAGAAGACGATCAACATATCGTTGGAAAGCCATCGGAGTTCCGAGTAAAAAGTTATCGTTGCTTCTGTAAACCGCGATATACAACAATCTTAAAGAGTATTTTTCGTGAACGATGGCTAACATTTCAGTGCGTGAGATGATGTCAAAGTTTGGCAAGTTAGATAAGTTTGAAGGAGTCAATTTTTGAAGATGGCAAAAGAAGATGCACTTTCTCCTCACAACGCTTAATGTGGTGTATGTTCTAAGTATGCCAATGCCCACCGTGTCGGAGAATGTCGAGGAAGAGTCTGTGGAGGAGAAAAGGAAGCAACTTAAATGAGAGAAAGATGATTACTTATGTCATGGCCACATTCTCAACGGTATGTCTGATCCTCTCTTTGATGTTTAGCAAAATGTCGAATCCGCAAAGGAATTGTGGGATGCGTTGGAATCAAAGTGCATGGCCGAAGATGCTTCTAGTAAGAAGTTCCTTGTGAATAATTTTAATATTTACAAGATGTGCTATATTCGAGACCAGTTATGGAGCAATACAATAAATTACTTCACATCCTATGCCAATTCGCGCAACACAACTTGAATATGGATGAATCCATATTGGTGTCGAGTATCATCGACAAGTTACCACCTTCATGGAAGGATTTCAAGCACATGTTAAAACACAAAAAGGAAGAGTTGTCTCTTGTACAACTTGGTACCAATTTGCGTATAGAGGAATCTCTAAGGGCGCAAGAGGGAGGAAAACCCAAAGATAAAGAGGCTAGAACTTCTTCGATCAATATGATGGAGGAAAGTGGAAATATCAAGATGAAGAATAAAGGGAAGAAACGTTCCTTTAATAACAAAACTAAGGATGGATCTAACAAAAAGCTTAAGAGCGTTTGTTGGATTTGTAACAAGCCGGGTCACTTCAAATGCGATTGTCGGGCGGCGAAAGATAAGAATAAAACAGGACAAAACCGTTTAGGACAAGAGTCTAAGGATCAAGGCCCATCCTCTCATCAATGTCAGAATTATTTTTTTGATTCATACTCATAAGTGAATTATGGGGAAAACGTACCAATTCTCCGTCGAAAGTTTCATATCCTCCCTGATAGACCCGGAAAATTATCTTCGTAGTGTTTCCCCACAAAATGAAAGCTGAACAACTTGTTCCCCACAAAATGGAAGTTCAACGCTTATTTCACCATAAGATGAAAGTTAAACTTATTTTTCCACCCAAATTCATTTGTTCTCGGTTTACTGTAGACCAACTGTATCTTAACCAAATTAACAAAAAAACAAAACCGTTACTTAACCGAATAATGACCCTATTAGACTACAATAAACCAAAATTGACCCGATTAGAAAACCTAATCCGAATTTAAAACCAAAACCAGAAATCTGTAATTCACCTAAATCCCAAATCGTGAAGAACCCTAAAATTCCTAAAATCTAAATTCATCAAGACTGAGAGTTTCCCATTTGTTCGCTATGAAGTTGAACTCAAACGGGAGAACATAGAGAACACAAAAATCAATTATGTGAAGCTTAGGTGATTTCAAAGTAAGCTCAGAGATTGATTTGTTTGCTTGCATAACGTATATTGGAAAAGTATGAACAAACAAATTGTATACTTTTAAGAAATCCACCATCGATGTCATGCTCAAAGGAAATGCAGTACAAATGGGCAGTGAGATGATTCCGGTGATGTGTGCCTCGAGCGCCTCTACAATGTAAAAAGCCAGTCTTTGAATTCCATCACCATTGTTAGAAGAATGTGCTCTTATCTCCTTGAGTTTCTTTGTAGCTCTTCTTTGGTCAAAACTCGCTATTGCTTGTGCGCATTGCATCAATAGACTCCGTAAATCAACGGTATTGGTACTGAACACTATTTAATTAAATCGCTAAAATTGATCCGGTGAGAGTTTTCAGGATCCAGTTATGTTCCCTTTAACTTTCAACACATCGTTAACAATGTTCTACTTAAATCTGAAGCCATCACAACTTGCCTTTCTAATTGTACATTAGCCTTTCTCTCTAGCTCTTCCATGTTGCTAATTCTCTCTCTTAATATCTGATGAATGTTGATAACGCTTCCTTTGATCTCTGGAAAAAAAATCCAAAACAAAAACGAATCAAGTCTTAAATGAATGAGTTGATTAATAAGAACATCAATTACACCACAATTACACTACAACCCAAGTCTCAAAGTAATCTACTTGCAACATACCCACAAAAACAAGATTCAAGTTCCTAGAATTTGAGAGGTTTGATTCCTCGAACCCAAAAATTATAATTTCATTATGCATACTTCTCACTATTCTTTCGAAATCAGAAATAAAACAGAGAGAGAAGACAAAACCTCAAATGGACGATTCGACTCACCATCTTCTTCAACCTGTGAAACGAAAGACTTCATAGACTCAAAGCTCAATGAACAACAAGTAATCAAACCATTCGTTCGTGAAGGAAAGAGGCTGAATTAAGCTTTCATTTGTTTTCTCCGACAGACGAAACTAGACAGAGAGCTCGAAAATTGAATGGGGAAAATTGTTTTCGGTTGATGCAAACTCATTGTTGAGTGGTCGATACTATGCGATGGAGTTGATGGAGTTTTGATTGGAGGAAGTTGGATTGTGATCAAATTGGAGAATCTTGTACTTGAATTTTGAGATTTTTTAATTTCGGTTTAGAATTGAATAACGAGTAAACGTAGTGGATCTGGGTCTGGTTCGGGTTTTAATACTATTCATGTTTCGATATACCAACTGATTTATTCGGTTAACGGTTGGGTTATGTCATAAACCGATAAAACCCTGAATTAGGGGGAACAGGTGGTTAAACTTTTATTTTGTGGGGAAACACTACGAGATTAAATTTATGGGTCTATCTAGAAGGATATGAAATTTTTGGGGGTGAATTAGTACGTTTTCCCGTGAATTATGTATCAAAAATTTTTGAGGCATTTTATGTGCAGGATGATGATGTAATGTGGTGGATTGACTCGGGTGCAACAACACATGTTTGCAAGAATCGTCAATGGTTCAAGACATACAAACCGGTTCAAGATGGATTCATACTTTATATGGGCAACGAGTCGACCGCTCCTATCCTAGGTCGTGGAAAAGTGGTGTTAGAATTTAGTTCCGGGAAAACTCTCAATCTTAATGATGTACTTCTTGTACCCAGAATTAGAAAAAATTTGGTTTCTGGTAGTGTTTTAAATAAGTCTGGATACAAACAAGTGTATGAGTCGGATAAGTATGTCTTATCTAAGTGTGGTGTCTTTGTTGGATTTGGATATTTTGTAATGGTATGTTTATGCTTAATATTAATAAATTTGTCAATTCTATCTATATGACATGCTCTAGCAAAAATGATACTTCTCTATGGCATGCTAGATTAGGTCATGTACATTATAAACGTATGATTGAAATATCTAAAGAAGGATTAATTCCAACTTTTGAGGTGAATATTGATAAGTGTGGAACATGTATGTTGAATAAGATAGTTAGACAACCGTTTAAGAGCATAGAAAGAAATGTTAGGGTGCTTGGACTTATACATAGTGATTTATGTGATTTGCATGCTACACCATCTTTAGGGAATAAAAAATATTTCATCACATTCATAGATGATTATTCTCGTTATTGTTATGTGTATTTATTACATGCTAAAGATGAGGCTCTTGATAAGTTCAAGGTTTATAAAACCAAGGTTGAACTATAACATAATGACTTGGTTAAGAAGTTACACACCGATAGAGGTGGAGAGTATTATGATCCTACATATTTTCAGTCTGTAGGCATTATACATGAAACTACGGCTCCGTATACACCACAGGAAAAAAGCAAGTCCTAAAAGAGATGGTTAATTCCATGTTATCTTACTCAGGATTGGGTGACAGATTTTGGGGGGAAGCCATGTTGACGACTTGTTATTTATTAAATGGAGTTCCTAATAAAAGAAACAAGATTACCCCTTATGAAATTTGGTACAAAAAGAAACCAAGTTTGAACTATCTTCGTGTTTGGGGATGTCGAGCGGTCGTTATACTACCTCAACCAAAGATAAAAACTTTGGGGGAAAGAGGTATTGATTGTATCTTTATTGGTTATGTCGAGCATTCCAAAGCTTATAGGTTTTATGTCATAGAACCTAATGATTCTGTTTCGGTTAACACCGTAATAGAATCAAGAGATGCAATTTTTGATGAAAAACGTTTTTCGTCAATACCTAGACCAAAGGATTTGATTCCAAGTTCAAGTGGAACTAAAGAACAAGATGACACAATCATTCCGTCTAATGAGTCACCAATGCTTTGTAGAAGCAAGCGAGGGAGGATTGAAAAATCATGTGGTCCCGATTTTTAAATTTATTTCGTTGAAGGATCAAGAGATGAGATTGAGTTCCAATACTCATATTGTTATCATATTGATGGTGAACCTAGGACTTTTAGTGAGGCTATGACGTCTCATGATGTTGCTTTTTATAAAGTAGCAGTGAATGATGAAATTGATTCCATCATACGAAATAATACATGGGTCTTGACAGATCTTCCACCCGGTTGCGAGCCTTTGAGTTCCAAATGGATCTTCAAAAAGAAGATGAAAGTCGATGGAACGATCGACAAGTTTAAGGCTCGCTTGGTCATCCAAGGTTTTAGACAAAGGGAAGGTATCGATTATTTTGATACTTACGCTCCCGTTGTTAGAATCTCTTCTGTAAGATTATTAATTGGTTTGGCAGCCATTCTTAATCTTGTGATTCACCAAATGGATGTTAAAACGGCATTCTTGAATGGTGTCTTAGAGGAAGAGGTTTATATGAAACAACCCAAAGGATTTGTTATGCCCGGTAATGAGTATAAGGTGTGTAAGCTGATAAAGTCATTGTATGGGCTAAAGCAAGCACCAAAGCAGTGGCATCAAAGGTTTGATGAGGGTGTCTTATCAAGTGGATTTAAGTTAAATCAGTCGGATAAGTGCTTATATAGCAAATTTGATGAGTTCGGAAATGGAGTAATCATTATCTTATATGTTGATGATATGTTGATCTTTTGTACTGATCTTAGACAAGTTGAACTCACAAAAGAGTTTTTGTCATCAAATTTTGCCATGAAAGACATGGGGGAGGCAGACGTGATTCTAGGAATTTGAATCAAACGTAATGGTAACAAACTATCTTTAACACACTCTCATTACATTGAGAAAGTGCTTAAAATGTTCAATTGTGAGAATTTTTCTCCAATGAGCACTCCCATGAATGGGAGTGTCAAGCTTATGCCTAATACGGGACAAGCAGTACCACAACTCGAGTATTCTCAAGTAATTGGTTGCTTAATGTATGCCATGACGAGCACTAGACCAGATATAGCTTATGCGGTATGAAGGTTAAGTAGATATTCTAGTAACTCGAGTACTCACCATTGGCAAGCTTTAAGGCATGTTCTCAAGTACTTGAAAGGAACCATAATTTATGTTTTATCTTATGGTGGATTTTCTTCGGTCCTAGAAGGATATTCAGATGCAAGTTGGATCACCAACGTAGAAGATCATTCTTCTACAAGTGGTTGGGTGTTCTTATTTGGAGGAGGTGCCATTTCATGGGCTTCCAAGAAACAGACTTGTATTACAAGTTCGACTATCGAATCTAAATTTGTAGCGTTAGCGGCTGCGGGAAGAGAAGCAGAGTGACTTAGAAATTTAGTCTCTGAGATTCCATTGTGGCCGAAACCGGTGTCACCTATTTCTATCTGTTGTGATAGTCAAACTACTTTGGCTAAGGCCTATAGCCAAGTATATAATGGTAAGTCGTGACACTTGGGCGTTAGACATAGCACGGTACATGAGTTGATCACTCATGGGATGATTACTTAAGAGTTTGTTCGGTCTCAACAAAATTTAGCAGAGCATTTGACAAAGGGATTAGCTAGAGACTTGGTAACAAAGTCAGCTAAAGGGATGGGATTAAAGTCCATCAAAAATTTTAATTAGAGGAAAACCAATTCCCCTCTAATATGACATTAGGGGCTGAATTCAATGTGGAATGCCTATAACTAGAGATTGAAGCACTAATTTCATAACATCCCAAGGTATGTGCTTAGACCTGCAAGAGAAAGTTAGGTTGAAGTTATCTTCTTAATAGATTTTTTGAAAAAGTGCACGTTGCAGGTGTATGACTAAAATATCTACCTATACGAGTGTGAAGTGTAGCCGCTTCAAGAAGTTTGGACTTTGCTTCGTATACTCTCGTGAACGGATAAGGAGACATGGCTTATAATAGTGTCAAGTATAAACACTTGGAGTAGTGTAGAAACTCTTGTGTGTATTATCTTCATGTGCCCTAAATGAGTTGAAGAGTTTCAATCCATAGTGTAACAATCCGCCCCGTGGGACCCACATTACAGCGCTGCAGCGCATCGACCCTAACCCCTCTCTTGTAGCACAAGTAGGTTATTGATGCGCCTGGCGTTACTCGAACCCAGGACCTCACCCTTTAACAACCCTCCCACAGGACAAGCTGTCACCAATTGATCTGCAGATAAAGGGTGAGGTCCTGGGTTCGAGTAACGCCAGGCGCATCAATAACCTACTTGTGCTACAAGAGAGGGGTTAGGGTCGATGCGCTGCAGCGCTGTAATGTGGGTCCCACGGGGCGGGTCCAACATATGGCGTCTTAAGACGGTACCTAAGATGAAACACCTCCTCTGGAAGGCAGCAACAGGAGCATTACCGGTACGTGACCAACTGCACAAGCGAGGCATTCAAATAGAAACGACGTGTAAACGTTGTGGAGAACCGGAAACAGTGCTTCATGTTTTCCGTGAGTGTTTCTTTGCTAAACAAGTATGGGACGCAGCACCTTTGAACCCCAATCTCAGCTTACACACTGGTTTTATCCTCCAATTCATACATGAAGCTAAATGCTCAACCTCTCTACCACCTACGGGTATCAATGAAGCTCACCTTCACACATGGATATGTTGGTATTTATGGATTGCGAGAAATAATGACTTGTTCTCAGATCAGCATTACTCCACGTCAGAAGTCGTAACAAAAGCGATCATTGAAGCAAAAGCTTGGCAAGCGGCTCAACACCACCTTGAGAAACCACGACAAAACACGAATGATAGCTTATTGTACAAGAAACCAGACTTTGGTTACGCATGCTATGTTGATGCAGCCTGGAACCCAAATTCCTTTGACTACGGCATAGGATGGGTGCTAGAATCAAGCTCAGGGACAAGCTCTCCCATAACGGGCTCGACGACGGGTCACTCTGCCATGTCGGTCCTTGTGGCCGAAGCTTATGCAGTGCTGGCAGGAGTAAGCTCAGCCTTAGAACATGAGTGTTATGAGTTACACATCATGTCGGATAACTCAACGATCGTCCACCTTATTAGGTCCGGTGATTCACACAATGAGATCCATTTCATTTTGTGTGACATTCGAGCCCTTTTACCTTTGTTCAATTCCTTTTCAATAGGATATATTCCAAGATTGGAAAATGTACTGGCTGATTCTTTGGCCAAAGAGGCTCTCCAAGCCTTAGACTTTGTCTGAATTCATTTGAATAAAGTTTGTGACCAAAAAAAAAAAAAAAAAAAAAGTAGTTAAATTTTTCACAATAAATTCACACACACGCACGTATATATATAAACTTAGGTTGTCGATTGAGCCTACAACCTCCCCTTTCTCTTTTCATATCCATTTAAAGATCTATATTGCTTGGTGTTCGTAAAATAGTTCTTTCTTCTATTTTGATAAAGTTTTAAGAGCATAAACTCAGTATTCTGCTTACATACCTTTAAACCAACCATAGCTCAAACTCAATATTATTTCAAAATCAATGTGTTTATATCTAATTAGGAGAACATTGTTTGACCTTAGAGAGTTATCATTTTGAGCAACTCTCTTCTTTTTCAACGTTAACACGTTTTTAGGGTTATAATTAGATACTAATAATTGGTGTAGGGTTATACTCCAGTATACTGAGAAAACAAAGAGAAGAAAGCAAGAGAGAAATTTTAGCACAATTTATCAAATTATGAAAGTTGTAGATCATTATTGCCTATAAGTTGTAGATCATAAGTTGTAAACAAGATGCTAATTAATGCTCGCCTGTTGTTAGGTCAACATCTGGGGCCCTTTGGGTAATGTTGTTGTCACTCATTTATTATTTTCTCCACTCTCATTCTCTGTCTCTTTCAACCAAATATCCCAAAGTACTGTCACTACAAAAAAAAGTGAATTGTATCACTTAAAATGTTCACAAATTAAATGATACTCTCTCCATTTTATAATATAAAATGTTTTAACAAAAAAACACAAATATTAAGAAACTATTTTTACTTTAAAAAGTAAAATTTTAAAAATATATAAAAAAGTTTTTAACCAACAAAAAGAAAAACTACATAATCCTATTGGTTGCACAATATTCAATAAAATTAAAAAGTATCTAGGATTGTCAAAACATCTTATATGAAACAAATATATATGATTTAACATCAATTATCATAATTGATGTTGATAATAAATAGTTTAACATCACTTCAACAAAATTTATATAATTTATATTAGTTTGTATCACTTCATCAAAATTGATACTAATTTGAATATACATTAATTAAATAAATGATGTTTTAATTAGTTTTTGTTACTATCATTTATAAAAATGATACAAAATTACATCATTTAAAAACCGATGCTAAGAGAGGTTATTCTAATAACCTATAACTATTTTTTTCTTTTAACCTCAGTTTTATACCTTAATTAACATCTTCATCAATAAAAAAAAAAACTAAATTATAAGTTGGTATAAAAAATTATACGTGAACTGATAAATTAAACTCATAATATTCGATTATTTTATTATAAGTAACACTAAAGCAATCAGTTAACCATTATTTTTTATATATACATAATTCCCTTAACCCAATTAGCAAGAAATTGCAAACCCGTCATTAAATGGTTGATTTTTAACCTAAAACAATTTATAAAATATATCAAAGAAGAAAAATAGGAATAACAGTTTAGAAAGATATTTAACAAATATTATCTTAAATCTTTCATATAATGTTTTTGAAAAAAGTAGCATATATATTCGGATTAAATTAAATTCTGAAAATGTTGACAAAAAAAAAATTCTGAAACAAAATCTCTGAACTAAATCACGTGGAATCCCTAAACATAGGAGTTAGATCACTAGCAGTTATATACCACGATTTTTTTGAATATAGAGCTATAAATTTGTTTCCATTTTTTCTATAAAAAAAAGTTTTCTAGATTCTCTCATTTCAGTTTTGTTTGCACTTCAACTGGATCTCTTCCTTAAGACTTTTTTTGTTTTGATGTGTAGAAACATCTATTAAACTTTCGATTGTTGGTATTAACATCCATGTGAAGCCAATTTCAACAGGAAAATGAATTTCTGAAACAGAGAAAATGGGATTGGATTGACGAAGAAAATAGAAGGAACTAGTATTATGCCGGTGCTATGCACCGGTTTTATTTATTTTTCTTTAATCGACATGCACTGGGATTATGTAATTTTTTTACACAATTACGATCCCTTATAAAATAAATTCAACTAAACCAAAATATTTGTCTAAAATTAATATGGCATGTATAGTGGCATAACAGTTGACAAATAATTATACAAAAATTTAAACAAATATATGTTATACACATAATTCTACAAAATTTTTATGAACAACACAAACTTAATGCCCAAATAAATATATGAAAAAGAAACAATACTTAGACAGAAAGATGAAAAATGGTTTGCATAAACAAATTAGATAGGTAGCTAATGATTTTTAAGTGATGATATTACAGGAAAAAATTATAATTAAGTAAACTCTCTAAACCCATTGAATGTGATGCAAAGTGAAATGAGACATTGATGTTGATCATCAGAGTAAGTCTTTCTGTTGTCAATGTTACCTTGACGACATATTCTTCTTCGAGTTCTGGTCTTCATTTGTTCACTATTTTCTTCTCCGTTATTTCTTCGACCAAAGTGATTTCGTTAAAACTCTTTGTGTTAGGTATTCCTAGGCAATCCATACCATGTTGGTGTTGTGGTTCTTTAAAATGTCTCTCAAAAACTCTTCTTTCTTTATAGACATTGTTCCCACATATCTCGCTGAAGTGAAAACTTTTCTGTCACCGACTCTGTTTTGATGATTTGATTCCAGGCACCCATCATCAGGTTGCAAAAGGTCTCACTTGCGGCTGATGGACTTTGGCATCTGTAACTGAAATCCTGTTTTTGAAAGCATGATCAACTCGAATGATTTTTAAAAGATAAGCAATTATGATTTAGGACATTATAACACACATATTAAAACATACATAAACAATGTGTAATTAGGAAATTTCGGTCATGGTTTACCAATTTTGATTTAACCTTGCGGCGAAGTGAATCCAAATCCTTGTGGAGTAATGCTAATATTAAAAATAAGGGATTCAATTCACACGATTTTTTGTAGTGTGTGTTTTCTCAGATCATCAATCCACTACAACAAAAATGATACCACAACGTTTATTTTGTTAGCAATCTATATATAACTACAGTAAAACCTCTATAAATTAATAATGTTAGGATGAAATTTTATTAATTTAGAGACTTATTAATTTATCGATAAGTTATATTTATTAATTTATAGAAACATTTCCATATTCTGTAAATAAATATTTTTATTTAAAATAACAAAATTGTCTTCAAATTCATACAAATTCTTCATAAAATTTCTTTATTCAGAATTTATATATTTTAATGTTTACATATTTATTTTACCCGATATTACGCTAATAATTTCGGTTATCATAATAGAATATATATATCAATAGTCTAGTTGATTATTCTGATGAGAATGATTGTAGGGGTCGTAACTCGCACAATTGAATTTGTAAGGGTTGTCGAGGAAATGCGAGACTTCTGAGTTGATCACTATGCAGAAAAATGTAGAAACTTGCGTTTGCTGTTAAGAAAACATTTATTAATCTTTTCTCTGCAAAGTTCTAATCCCCTTTTATGGGTGAATACAATGGACTATTTATATCTTTTTAGACTAGGGCTAATAATACATTTGGCCCAGGTCCATTAAGCATTTAAATAACCTTAGGCCCATGATATCATTAAACCTATTTTAAATAATAGAATTTAGTTCTATTATGGGCCAATTACATATTGGACTTTCGTAAGTCTGTTTACGATTTCTTCAAACCTTTTGCAGAATCATTCTTGTCGTTACATCAATCTCCTAGGGGTGAAATCTGACCCCTACAATTAGCCCCCCAGCTTGGTAGTATCGAGTTAGATGATGCCAAGGTATAAGCTGTTGAAGTTTGAGATTGATGTGATGGATCATGAAGCAGCCAGGCGTTGACGTTTTTATCACCAATTCCAAAAAGTTTCAGTTATTCCATGTTGAAACGATGCTATCGTGTTTTCCTGAACTTGCTTCTGTTGTTTAAAATGAGCTTAAAAGGCTTAAAAGGCTATCGAGCTTCTTTTTATTGAACTTTGAGGCCCATTAGGAAGGTTTCTAAAAATTTTCCAGAAAAATCCTAGCGATTTTAGAAAATCCTTATGGTATAAATAAACCCCCTAGGTAGTCTATTTTTTTTACCAAGTCGCTTTTTCTGCAGTAAAAAAATGTAATTTTTTTTTTTGGTCCTGTAGCAACAGTAGGGTTTTTTTCCGTCTTTTTGTGCCTCCTTCTTCCCATCTTTGTTCTGCCGCCGCCGGAGCTCGATGGAGCAGTCACCGAAGTTCTTCACCGCAAACAACACCGGATCTTCGTCGCAGCACCAGATCATGGAGAAAGAGCTTTGAGCACCGCCAGCTTCGACGTCACGTTCGTCGCCGCATCTGTGGACCTCCGTGAGCTCGAGCTCCAGAACGACAGAAACACCGTCGCATCTCTACCAGTCATCGCCGTGGAGCTTCACTGCTGCCGCTCATGGAGTCATCACATCAGCCTGAGATCATCACGGCGTGGATCTCTGTGTGCTCGAGCTCTAGATCAATAGTGGAGCTTCACCTCATGGATCGATGGATTGTCGTTGTCGTTGCGGTTCATGGCTGCTATAAACGGACGGTGGTCCGGCCATGAACCAGATGGAGGAGAAGCTTCATCCTTGCAGCGGCGGATCGATGGAGCTTCAGGAATCATCGCCGGTCTTCGTCGTTGCTTCAAGAACCAGACGGAGGACCAGCCAGGAGCTACAACGTCGTCGCGGTGGCAGAGCGAAGGAGGCGCCAATTGTCAGAGCTTCTCTGCCGGAGCTTCAACTCACCGTTATAGGAGAAGGAGCTCGCGGCGCAGTGGCTTCTTCTTCTGGTGGAAATGTGATTCAGAGCAGAAAATGCGGAAACGCAATTTTGAGCAGAAAATGGATCTGGAGCGGCGGGGATCTGCATCAGAAATGCATTTGGAAAACCCTAATTTTCGGTCAAAAGAAGTCGATGCAATTTTGGTCAGTAGAAGTCAATATTTTGGTCTGGTCAACATTATGGTTCGGTTAACATACCGGTTTGGTCAACATCCCGGTTCGGTCAACATTTTGGTTTGGTCAGCCAAAGTCAACAAGTCAGCAATAGTCAACTGTCAACCGGTCAACGTAAGTCTTATGGTAAACTGGTCAAAAGAAGTTAACAAGTCAAAGTTTCTGGCTTGATTTTGGATTTTGAGTTTTAACTCAGATTCCGGGTTTTTATTGCAGCAACGGAATATTTCGGCGTAAATGTCTTCTAGCGATGATGGCGGTTCATGAGATACAGTCTTCCAGAATGCTCTGGTTTTGACGATACCAAAATGAGAACTTCCCATGCTACTAAAAGAGACCAGAGTCTTCTAAGTCGACTTCATCGTCTTTAACAGACAATCTTGCGCTTTGCAATGCTTCTAAAGATGTCGAATTTGTCACTCCTTTCCCGGACGATCAGGCTGACCATCCTCCAGAAAAAATTTTCACGATGCACGAAGCCTATTTTTGGACTTTGTTTTTGTGGTTCCCGATTCTTCACGTGATTCTCGAATATCTCTAAATGAATCAGCTTGCCATTTTATAGATAACACCTCGAGGGATGTGCTGCTTAGTTGAACTCATGATTCACAGTTATGAGCACGGTAACGAGCTTAGGGTAGATCACTTGCTAAGTATTTTGACTGTTAAGAAGGTTGGTCGCAAAGATAAACTTCATTACTCTATTGACGGCAAAGTTGATCTTTATGTTATCAAAGATTATCCTCCTCTAGAACACTCCTGGGAGAAAAAGTTCTTCTTTGTGCGAATAAATAGCGAATCAGTCGGAGATAATAACCCTAGACTTCCGAGGAGATGGGGTCATTGTGGTAGCTGACTTAGTCGCATTTTTTCTTGTTTTCCGTTCTATGCTTGTTTTTAGTTTCAGCGATATTCTCATTTTTCTTTGTAAGTTAGTCGGATTCTAACACTTTTGTTCTATTTTATTGTTTTATAGTTCATAGCAGTGCTGACAATTTTTCGATAGACTTGTTTGATTTTTGCACCGATTTCATCGCTGGAAAGTGCAGTTGGATGAAAGACTTCACTTTGCGCCGCGTTCGAGAGGCACTTGTTTGTCGTTTTAGAGCGCACTTGCTACCTTCTTCACCATAAATGTCGAGTAATGGAAAGAAATTGTCAGCGCGTGAGAAGAGAGCTGCTGAGACCAGAGTTAGTACCAGTGCAAGGGTTCCGCAAGGAGCTAGACCTGCTGCCGCGCCCAAGTCATGTCGTCTCGACCTTGAGCGCAATGTTGCTATCTACACTAACCTTCGTCATGAGTCCTCACCAAGGCGCCGCGAGGACACTAGGAATAGGGACGATGCTTCAGATGCAGGTCGCAAGGGTCCCAGAGAAGACTGTGAGAATGACACCAATACAGAGAAGCTATTTAGTAGCAGCAGTATGGTGGCGGCTGAGATGTCGAAGATTGTCATCCTCGGGACTGAGTTCCCTCCTCCAGAAAATATGTCGCGGAGAGACATTTACGCGAGAGCAGCCCACCATGGCATGACGGTATGAAATTCTGTTGAATTCCGCGGCATTATTCTTTTCGCTTCGGATTTGCTGACTTATCACTTTTTTGGCTGTTTTTTGCTTCAGTCAACGACTATCTTGGAAACTGCCCTTTCGCAAAATCGTCACCTTCCTATCGTTTAAATATGTGCGATGATCACAAGAAGCAAAGGCGTGAGGCGGAGGAGCGAGTCGCTATCTTGGAAACTGCTGTGAAGAAGACTGAGGATAAACGGCGCAAAATAGATGGCACGTTTACGCAGTCAGAATTGGAGAGAAAACGCTTGTAGCAAGAAGTCTCTGATCTGACTGCTTGCCTAGATGCTGCAACCAAGCTTCAAGATATAACCGTTCAGCAAGCTGTTGTTCGGGCGAAGTGCGAGCTTACTGCAGAGTATGAGTCGAGGATAGGGCAAGCGAAAGAGAAGCTTAAGGTGCTCAATGAAAAACCTTGGAATGATATCTTACCCAAGTTCAGAGCAACATTAAGCTTTTGGGGCTGCTACAGAGTGACAAGGCGCCCAATCTTAGCGAGGAGCTTGTTGAACTTAGAAAACAGGATGAAGGCTTATCGCAGGCAGAGGAGATTTTTGAAAAGCATATGCGCGAACTTGAGGAGATCCTTAAGACTCCAAGATCAGGTGGAGGGGCTCTTCTTGTAGCAGCTCATATTCGTGAGGTGATTCATCCGGCTTCGAGTTCCTCCAGTTTGTCTAGTGATGAGGATTCGTCAGATTCTGAGACAAAGGTTGAAACTGGTCAGGTTGAGGAGACTGTTATCTG
Organism: Draba incana; assembly: GCA_963576765.1. Lineage (NCBI taxonomy): Eukaryota > Viridiplantae > Streptophyta > Magnoliopsida > Brassicales > Brassicaceae > Draba > Draba incana. The sequence continues at coordinate 35,114,815 of OY755203.1, forward strand.
AGATTGAGGCGATACTACCTTAGTTTATTTTTGGTTTTTAACTTTCAGTGTTTTTCTTCAGTTTGGGTGGTGTTTGCCTTTTCGCAATTTGTTTTGCTTTGTTCTGAACCTTGATTTATTCATAATGGAATGATACGCAGTTTTACTTCTCGCTACCGTTTGCAGAAATGTTGTTTTTAACTTTCCTGTGTGAGCAATAAGTATTTTTCTATGTTAAAGCCAACGTTCTAGACTGTTGGAATTTGTATGAACACTTGGGTTTACGGGCGCATTTTCTACTAACACTTTCGTTCCACTTAAGCGAACATTCTCTAGTGAGCTGACCAACGATTTGTAAGTTGGGTTTTTGAAATGATCATTTGGGTTTGCGGACACGCTTTCCTCTAACGCATCCGCTCCTACAATAAACATTATGTATTTGTATAGCGCGGTATGCAATCCTACTAAGGGTGTAAAAGTCAGATCTAAAGTTTGCGAAGTAGACCGTCGTTGTGGCCAGCAGCGAGGTGTTATGTCTGTTTCTCCTTCTCGGTTTAGGTTGCTCGCATTGCGCAGGTTGCTGCTCGTTGGTTTCCATCTCGAAATCCTTGATTTCGATGTTACCTTTAAGCTACCCAGCGGATAGTGCGGCAGCAAGTTTTGAACCAAAAACGCGGTACTTTGCCGTTGAGTGCCCAAAGGATTTGTCATGTTCGCAGTATGCCTCTTTGTCAAAGCTGCTATGTTCTCTTCTCCACGTATTTGACGAGCTACCGCGGCCTCGACCACGGCCGCGACCTCGGCCTCGTCCTCCACTGTAACCTTTGGATTGCACTTGGTAATTGTGAGCGCCCTTGGATTCATGATGCACAAATCCTGATCCCTGGTTACTCTTCTTAGCTTGCGGTTGAACCTGAGTAGGTGGAAGGTGAGGTGTGGACTTTGTTTTCCGTTGAGCTTGGGCAAAAATACTCTTTTCATCTTCGATTGTCACGAATTCAGTTGCTCGATGCAAAGCGTCTTGAATTATCATGGGTTTGTTCAAAATCATCTCTCTCCAAAACTCAGAGTCGTGCCGTAATGACTTCTTGAGCGCCTCGAGCGTATTTTGTTAGTTGTATCTTCCACTTTATATAGCACTGTCTTGAAGCTCTCCATGATGCATCTTAAAGTTTCATTCTGACCTTACTGCAGACTCCAGAGATCCGCGTTTAATGTTTCATGCTCAATGAAGATGGCGTAGTGCTTCAGGAATGCTGCAGACAACTACTTGAAGTTATCAATAGAGTTCCTCTCCAGCTTGGAAAACTATTGAAGAACTGCTCCCTTAAGATGCTCCACGAAGACAAGATAGCGCCCAGCGTCTTCTTTGCCTTCCATAAAGTTAGCTCGTCCTAGCGCAATCATGAATGCCGTTAAGTGTTCTGATGGATCTGTCTTGCCTTCATAAAAATGCACTTTAAGCCATCCCAGATCGGAGTATTTGACTCGCCTTATGCAATTCGTGAAAGGGGTGTTCTAGACCTCCTCGAGTACCCGATCGAGCTCAGGTTCCTTGATGACTGCTTTGTGTAGCTCAGATCGAACGTTCCTCATGTCAGCGCTTGCTTGCTCTATGCTAAGTTTGCATTGGTGTTGCTTCGCTCAGCGTTTGTTGTTGCTCTAGTGGTGGCGATGTTCTCTGGATTGCGCGCAGGTCTTGGATTTTCCATGTCGGTCATCGTAGTTACTATGACGTTTGGCTGTGCAGTTCTAGCTTGAGCATTTGCGCATTGCTCGCTGCGTGGAGTTTGCGGAGGAGGTGGCAGATCTTGCCCTCTTGGCGTTCTCCCTGGAGTTGCGAAATCCAAGGATGTTGGAATGGCTCGCGCCACTGGTCATCTGAACATACATGCTCTTGTGTCACGGACCCGATCGACTGTTGCGAGGACATGCAGTTCCTGATTGATCTTCTCCAGCTTCTCTGTCTTCTTGAGCAGCGTTTCTAGCATCGTCTTCATGCCGGTCAGGAACTCAGGTGTTATTGCTGCAGTCGCAGTTGCAGGTGTATCTAGAACAATCGTCGTGTTGTTTGTTGTTTCCCCAGTTCTTGTGTTTTCGCCTCCTGATCCGCTGTTGGTGTTATGGCGATGCTGCTGATCCGCGATGCGTCATTGTTCAGCGATGCGCTACTGCTCGGCGACGCGTTATTCCTCAGCAATTCGCTGCTGCTCGGCGGTGAGTTGTTAATTGTCGTCTTCGGGCATTGTCGCTAATGTAGAGTGCACAATGATTCCCTTGAGTAAGAACGTCTTGCGAGTTCCCCTTAGTCGGCGCCAAATTGTAGAAGTGTTAACTTGCACAACTAAATTTGTAAGGGCTGTTGAGGAAATGCGAGACTTCTGAGTTGACCACTATGCAGAAAAATGTAGACACTTGCGTTTGTTGTTAAGAATTTCTTTATTAATCCTTTTCTCTGAAAAGTTCTGATCCCCTTTTATGGGTGAAGACAATAAGCTATTTATAGTTTTTTAGACTACGGCTAATAATATATTTGGGTCAGGCCCATTACGTATTTAAATAACCTTATACCCATAATATCATTAAACCTATTTTAAATAATAGAATTTAATTCTATTATGGACCTAATTCGAAATTGGGCTTTTGTAAGCCTGTTTAGGATTTCTTCAAACCTTTTGCAGAATCGTTCTTGTTGTTACATCAATCTCCTATGACTGAAATCCGACCCTACAATGATATATATTCCAAAATTTAAAGTTTCGAAGACAATACAGTTGTAGTTCAATACCCAAAGTAGTTACACGTAGAGAAACATTTATCGTGACTAAAACTCTTATAATTTTAGGATGCAAATCGAGATAATAACACTATATATTTTTGATGCAAAAAAAAAAAAAAAATTTGGGTTGCAACGAGAGTCTTAATTTAAAAGAAACAGATAATACGAAAGTCATATTTCACTAAAATCATATATATATTTATATATATATGTAAAATTATTATCCGGGATCCAAGATCTGATCCGGAATCCGCTCCGAAAATCCGGATAGTAAAATCACAGATCCGTCAAAAACGGATTCGGATTCGGATATCCTTATTTTCAAGTCTGGATATCCGGATCCGGATCCTTTAAATATATTTAAAATTTTAATTTTTAAAATTTTTTCAAAATAAATTATACATGATAAAATAAATTTAAAATCATTTTCGTAATATTTTATTTATTTTTTAATTAAAATTATAATAATTTTACAAATAAAATCATTTATTAATATTATTTTAATACTTTTAATTTTTTTTTAAATATTTTAACTGATCCGGATCCGGATATCCGCAGATATGTTAATATTTGGAATGATATCCACAGATCCGGATCCGTCCCACCCCTAATATGTATAATTCATTATTATTAATTTATACTATTATTGGGACCATATTTTACACAAGAGTTTCAAAAAAATTATTATCTTATCATTTTATCGAATTTTGTTAATTTTGTTTTTACATTGGCCCGACTCCGGACCGGAAAAATTTATTAATTTATGGTGATTATTAATTTATAGAGTATTCATTTATAGAGGTTCTATTGTATTTAAATAATTGACATGATTTAGAATCTAAACGACTACTTAACACGTGTCACGATCTCGTGAGTTACAATTTTGCGCATCCAAATTTATATAATAAGATCAGTTATTTGTTTTGCGCGTTTATGAGTTTAAAAGTTTTTGGTTATTCAAAATGTGTTCTTCATGTTTTTTTCTCTTTAGCGAGTTTTATTCATGATGAATGTGGCATGTTTAAGTTACGACATTTTTTTTGTAATATGTGGTGTGAAAGTCGAAACCCTCACAATTGAATATTGTTTCATAAATGAACAGAGTTAATGACCTTTTGAGGAAATGAACAAGGTTAATGACATCACTAATCTCAAGCATGTATATCACATATGGCGTGCGAGAAACCAAAGATGGCATGGTCAACCTCTCAACATTTCTACTCGCATCCAGACAACCATTGAAAACATACACGGTGATAAATTCATCTTGATTTGTGTTTTTTGTTCCGTCTAAATATTGTGATATTATCTATTGATCGAGAACATTACAGAAGTGAAATTCAGAGTCCAAACAAAGGAAGCGGTGTCCAAACATGGAGAGTGGTGAATAAAACGAGAAGGAAGCTACCTATTACATGAAGAAAAAATTAAGCCAATAAAAGAGATTGATCCGGGAACCTTGAGCTCTAGTCGAAACACAAACCTTATAAAAATAAAACAGATGTGGGACTAGAGGTTTCATCCAAACGAATATAGCTTCGATACCCGCCTTACCATAATAATAACACAAGTGCGATGCTACCAATCCTTCATATACTCCTCCCACGAAGTAGAGCCAACCGAGGCGGCACAGACAAACAAATACATAGAGACAATTTTGTTCTTTGAACATATTGTAAGGAGGAAGAAACAGCGACGGTGAAAACTCAAGATCCGAGGCAACGAGGAAAACACACAACCGAACCAAAACCTAGGATGAAAGATTAAGACATGCTTCTAGTGAAGCTCACGGAAACCGAACACAAGCCTTGTTAAAAACCAAATCTTGATTTGTGATTTAAAAGACCATCCATTAATTAAATTATACAAATATATGTTGCAAAGTAATTTGAATTTAGGTGGTGATTGCTCGAAAATATTACACATAACCGAACCAAAACCGGATAGTTTTACCAGAATGATTCTTTTTAAATATTTTAGAGAACCGAACCCGAATGAAAACTGAATGTGAAATGCAAAAAGAAAACAAGGAAAAAATTATCATTATATAACATAAAAAAATTATAAATCTGGATAAAGTAACTATAAATAAATATAATTAAAATATAAATGCTACAACACATATTCCCATTATGTAAAAACATAACTATTACAATTTTTATTTGGATTTTGATTAAACCAATGAAATTTAAAAATACTGATGATTTTGGGACGGAAAGTCAATTCCGTTGAAGAGAGCTTTATTAGACTCTTGATAGCAAACGGTAATGGTGATATCTTCTCAAACCCAAGTATTTCCCATTCCGTGTAAAGAGTTTCAAGAAGTCTTATCTTATTCTCGAAAATAAGCCGTTTGAACTCAAGACGTTGTCTTTTAGCCGAATCCTTGCCATCGCATGTAATACACCGTCGTTTGTCTTACATGCTTTTCGGTACTTTATTATCAGCTAAGAGAATTTAAACAAAAAAAACACAATAATACGCATTTGTCAAAATTTGTATATTCTAATTCTAATTAACAATATAATAACGATAACATTTCGCGCTGTAATAATTATGGTACATCGAAACATATTTTAGACTATTGATACCTTGGTTAAAAACGTCTAAGCGTGATCACAACGTTTAGCATCCATTGATCACATTGCAGGTGTATATTCTTGATTCCAGCGCGGAAAGAGAATACCACATATAAATTAATTATAATTCCTAACTATTAAGTTATTTTAAAATTTTAAATTTTGGATATGATAAATAAATACAAACAATATAAAAAATTTAGTATGTATATTATAAATTTTGTTTATACAATATCAAAGCCTTGATTTTTTAATCAAAAACCCTCATCAACACAAGACAAACATGATATTTATCGATTTGATGAATTATTGTTTACAATAATCATATATCAACAAACGTAAAAGACATACCACCACTAATAGATCACAACGTCCTTATTGCACAAACCAAGATCGTTAACCCCGATAATGTGAGTCACACACTCGTCAATGTTCGCTCTGATACCACTTGCGACTCCCCGTCTGCACCTTCCATGGGCCCCATGCCCACTTGCGACCCGTGAGCCCACCATGTTCGACGGTCGATGAGTTAGTCTGGGAGGCTCGAAAGTCTTGTAAATTGTCCCTTCAAATTACGACGCGATATTTTTTTGGGTTTGCCCTCAGTCACACGATACTGGAAATAACTTTCTAGTAGTTTACCCATCTTGAAATTTCTCCATTTTAAGCACGCATAATTATAGAGTTTTCTCAGGAGTTGTGAACAAAAATATAAGTGCACTTTGGTGACATAGATAGCTAAATAAATTTTTTTAAGCCTCTCCGCATACAACACGTATTTCCTGAAACTAATGTGCGACAATCAACCTCACTAATAGATTGCAAGGTCCTCTTTGCACCTACCAAGGTCATTACCCCGATAATGTGAGTCACACATTCATCATGGTTCATTTTGATACCACTTACAACTTCAATGCCCGCCCCTTCCATGGGTCCCACACTCACTTGTGACCCGTGAGCCCACCACGTTCGACGAACGATGCATTAGTCTGGGAGGCTAAAAATTCTTATATATGTCCCTTCAAATCACCACGCGATATTTTTTTGTATTTTGTCCTCAGTCACACGATATAGGAAATAACTTTCTAGTAGATCACCTCCAGCTTAAACACGCTTAACTTTGGAGTTCTCTCAGGATTTGTGAAAAAAAGGATAAGTGCACTTTGGTGACATAGGCAACCAAATAAATTATTTTAAGTCTCTCCGCATACACCATGTATTTTTTGAAACCAGGGTATGATAATCACCTCCACTAATAGATCGCAATGTCCTCGTTGCACCTACCAAGATTGTTACCGCCGATAGTGTGAGTCACACACTCATCATCGCTCTGATACCACTTACAACTCCCTGTCAGCCCCTTTAATGGGCCCCACACCCACTTGTGTCCCGTGGGCTCACTCTGTTCAACGGTCGATGTGTTAGTCCGGGAGACTCAAAAGTCTTGTATATTATCTCTTCAAATCACCACGCGATATTTTCCTGGTTTTGTCCTCAGTCACACGATATTGGATATGACTTTCAAGTAGATCACCCATTTTGAAATTGCTCCAGCTTAAGCACACCTAACTCTGGTGTTCTCTCAGGACTTGTGAACAAATAGATAAGTGCACCTCTTCGCATACACCATGTATTTCCTGAAATTAGGGTGTGACAATCACCCCCACAAATAAATCGCAACGTCCTCGTTGCACCTACCAAGATCGTTACCCCCGATATTGTGAGTCACACACTCGTTAGGGTTTGCTCTGATACCATTTTCTAATCCTAGTCCGCCCCTTCCATGGGACCCACACTCACTTACGACATATGGGCCCACCACATTGGACGGTCGATGCATTAGTCTAGGAGGCTAGAAAGTCTTGTATATTGTCCCTTCAAATCACCACGCGAAATTTTCCAGTGTTTTGTCCTCCGTCACACGATATTGGAAATGACTTTCTAGTAGATCACTCATCTTGAAATTGCTCTAGCTTAAGCACGCTTAATTCTGGAGTTCTCTCAGGACTTATGAAGAAAAAAATAAGTGCACTTTGGTGACGTAAGTAGCTAAATAAATTCTTTGAATCCTCTCCGCATACTTCTTGAAACCAGGGGCTGACAATCACCCCACTACTAGATCGCAACATCCTCGTCGCACCTACCAAGATCATTACCCCCGATAGTGTGTGGCACTAACTCGTTAGGGTTCGCTCTGATACCACTTTCAAATCCCCATCCGCCCATTCCATGGGCTCCATACTCACTTGCGACACATGGGCCAACCATGTTTGACTGTCGATGCGTTAGTCTGGGAGGCTCGAAAGTCTTGTATATTGTCCCTTCAAATCACCACGCGATATTTTCCTATGTTTTGTGCTCAGTCACACAATATTGGAAATGACTTTCTAATAGATCAACCATCTTAAAATTGCTCTAGCTTAAGCATGCGTAACTTTGGTGTTCTCTGTAACACATCTATTTTTTTTTTTTTTAATTGCGAAAATTCTCATAAAAATTAAATCCATAGATATTAAATCAATAAACCAACCATTCAATCCATAATCCAAATCCAGAATAATATTAAAATCTAGCAACCTAACCGGGTTCACTAGAACTTAGCAAAAACAGGAAAACCAAACAACGGCCCTAATCATCCTCTCCCTAAAGCCATGATTCCGCGGTCACACTTTTCCTTTTCCTTTACCTGCAACACAATTGTGAAAAACGAGTTGCGTAAGTATTTAATAAATACTTAATGGAGCGGTCATCCCGTCTACCGGATATATAATAGGAATTAAATTATCAATTCTACGCGAGTAATCAGCAGATCACAATAATTAAACAAATTCAATAAATTAAACAGAGAGTGTCGATCGACACCACCACTTGGTGTCGATCGACGCTTCACTGAAGCAAATGATCCTCACGGTCACAACACAGTGGTGTCGATCGACACTACCTCTAGGTGTCGATCGACACTACCTCTAGGTGTCGATCGACACCTCTCGGGAGAACCTGAACCGAGTCAGATCCTATCGCGACTCGAGTTCCGTTCTATCACCCGATCAACACGATTCCAGAACACAATAATCACACAGAATCAGCACAGAAACCAATCCATAACATCACGAATAACCAATCAAATCCTAATAACCTAATTCCTTATCCACGATCACGCACTCACCTCGAGAACGCAAAAAAGAGAAAGGAAAAATAAAGAACAACGATGAACAGTGACGAACGGCGGATTCCTTCACTGGAAAACACCGAGAAGCATAGCGACAACGACCCACGAACGGCAAGAGAACACGGAGAACGAGGGAACACGACAAACGGATCACGAAACGCCTCGGATCACTAGGAACTCTCTCAGGAACCCTTTTTCTTTCTTTTCTTCTTTTCCCCTCAGAAACACGATGGCTCGTGCCTTTAAAACGAAACCTTAGGGTTCCCAAACCCTAAACCGGCTAAACCACGATAACCGAGCGATTAAAAACAAAACCAACACAATGCAGAACTTGGTGTCGATCGTCACCCACCCTTGGTGTCGATCGACACCCCAAACTGGATTCGACCTCGAATCCCGCAACACACTTCCATTCTGGACTACACTTTGGCCCGCACCGGCCGATACCACAAGAGATTCTCACATAATCTTAAAGACTCACGAACTAATCCTATGTTTATACGCACGTTTCTCAAACATTTATTACTTTTAACTCATCCACACACCACACACTCTAGGGAAACCACCATCCCCTTGGGAGAACTACTGTATCCCTGCACTATAAAGGAACCACCGTCCCATTATAGGCACTCTATACTATAACGGAGACCACCATCTCGGTATAAGTACTCAGGAAAACACTGTCTCCTAGAGAAAACCACCGTCTCTCAACATGCATACGGGAACCACCGTCCTCGATACAAGCCCTGGAAACCACCGTCTCCAGATCATGTGGAAATGTCGGGATCGGGGATGGATTGAGAATGGAGATGGTAAATGTTGGTCGGAAAGGGAGCACTGGTGTTTACTATAAAGAGACACATAAGGAAGGCAAAGGGCTAGCACACTCGAGTTCACAGGAAGCGGAGAATATGGAACTGGTCTCAGCTGAGTTTGGTTTAAAACAACAATGTGAAACGCAGAGCTCTCCGTTGGTTAAACCGGCGGAAGAGATGGTAGCATAACGAGTAGCCCCGGTTGTTCTGTTTGTTGATTATCATTTAATAATGAATTGTTTATTATAGAATTGTCGGGGGGCGCAGAAACTCAATTTTCGGAGATCAATTCGCTATATATTGAAGAAGTTCAACACCGATATCTTAGCAATTTTTGAAACTCATGCAGGAGAGGAACGAGCAAAGAAGATTTTTGAAGGATTGGGGTTTGAGAATTCGATTAGAGTAGATGCAGTGGGGCACAGTTTGGATGCTATGGAGAGAAGGAGTTGGTACGGTGGAGATTATTGAATCGTCGAATCAATTCATCCATACGAGAGTGATGAAAGACACGGATATCTTTCACCTGGTAGTAGTATATGCCGCACCTTCAGCGAGTCAGTGTAGTGGACTCTAGGATCGGTTAGGAGAGGTGATAAGTGGAGTAGATAGGCCGGTGGTGATCGGTGGGGATTTCAATACGATTGTTCACATGGATGAAAGAACATGAGGAATGGCCAACTATCAACCGACTCGCTATCCTTTGGGAATTGGATTAATCAACATTCGCTCATTGACATGGGGTTTCATGGTAACCCGTTTACATGGAGAAGAGGAAAAGAGTAAAGATTTTTTGTCACTAAAAGACTTGATCGGGAGATGTGTTGTGGTCATGCGCGTTTGAAGTGGCAAGAAGTGACGGTGAAACATTTACCCTTTTTAGTGTCGGATCACGCACCGTTGTATGTTCAACTGGAACCGGTTGCAGCATCCAATAGGAAGAGAAGACCTTTTCGGTTCGAAGCGGCTTGGTTAAGCCACTCGAGGTTTAAGAAGTTGATTTTGTCTTCGTGGAATAGAAATATAACTACACCGATAGCATTGAAAGAGTTATAGGAGACGCTAAGGAAGTGGAATAGAGAGGTTTTTGGGGATATTCAAAGAAGGAAAAAACGCTAGTTGATAAGATTAAGGAAGTGCAAGACGTCATTAGTCAAAACCGCAATGATGCGCTTTTAAAGAAGGAGGAATCTCTCCAATGGGAATTTAAGGTAACTCTAGAATAAAAAGAAACTCTCTGGTTCCAAAAATCACGGGAGAAATATATCGTTCAAGGAAGCCATAATACGACCTTCTTTCACACGACAACGATAATTAAGAGAAGAAGAAATAGAATTGAAATGTTGAAGAATAATGAGGGGCAATGGGTTTCGGATTCGCAAGATCTTGAGGAACTAGCCATTGCATATTATAAAAGGCTCTACTCCACGGAAGATATTGAGCAGATGGTGGATAAGATTCCTCCCATGGGTTTTGCTCCACTTTCGGCAGAGGATCAGAGCAGTTTGAATAACCCTTTCACGGCAGGTGAGGTAGAGAAAGCGATCCGTAGTATGGGGAAGTTAAAAGCCCCCTGCCCGATGGATTTCAACCGGTATTTTATCAACAATGTTGGGATGTTGTGGGTGACTCAGTGGTTCAATTTGCATTAGAATTTTTTACATTGGGGATTCTTCCGAAAGAGACAAATGATGCGATCTTAGTTCTTATAGCTAAAGTGTCGAAGCCATAAACGATCACACAATTTCGACCAATTAGCTTATGTAATGTGTTATTCAAAACAATTATGAAAGCAATAGTTGGGAGATTAAAGAGTGTAATGATGAAGATAATCGGGCCAGCGTAAGCAAGTTTCCTTCTAGGGAGGTTGAGCATTGATAATATTGTTGTTCTGCAGGAAGCCGTTCATTCGATGCGTCAAAAAAAGGAAGAAAGGGTTGGATGCTCCTTAAACTTGATGTAGAAAAAGCGTATGATCGAATTCGTTGGGATTTCTTGGAAGATACGTTGAGAGTGGTCGGGTTATCGGAAACTTGGATTAGCTGGATTTTACAATGCGTTATGAATCCGTCTATGAGACTTTTATGGAATGGAGAGAGGACAGACTTGTTCTAACCGAAGAGAGGGCTACGGCAAGGTGACCCATTGTCCCCTTATTTGTTTGTTTTATGTATTGAGAGGTTGTGTCATTTAATAGATACAGAAGTATCGGAGAAGCAATGGAAGTCGATACGTCTCTCCCAATCGGGTCCAAAACTGTCCCACATTTGTTTTGCTGATGATCTCATTCTCTTTGCGGAGGCTTCGGTAGCTCAAGTGTGTGAAATTCGGCGGGTCTTAGAAAGGTTTTGTGTTGCGTCATGACAGAAAGTGAGCCTTGAGAAGTCAAAGATTTTCTTTTCTGAAAATGTTTCAAGAGACTTGGGACAGAGGATTAGCAATGCTAGTGGCATAAAAGGAACGAAGGAATTGGGGAATTCCAATTCCTCATAAAAGAATTAATAAAGAGACTTTCAGTGAGGTTCTTGAGAGAGTATCGTCGCGTTTGGCGGGTTGGAAGGGAAACACGCTCAGTTTTGCAGGAAGATTGACTTACCAAATTGGTTTTGTCTTCAATTCTGGTTTATACCATGAGCGTTATTAAGCTGCCACAATCTACGCATAAGGAATTAGACAAATTGGCAAGAAACTTTCTCTGGAATAGCACAAGTGAGAAGAAAAAACAACATTTAATTTCATGGGAAAGAGTGTGTCTTCCAAAGAAAGAAGAGCGTCTTGGTGTGCGGAAAGCAAAAGAGATGAATATGTCCCTGGTTGCTAAAGTTGGGTGGCGTGTCTTACATGACCAAACTAGTCTTTGGGCTCGAGTTCTACGGAGCAAATATAAGATTGGTGAGATACATGGCGAAGGGAAAATTATCCTCAACGTGGAGAGGAATTAGTCTCAGTTTGAGAGAAGTTGTGAGGAAAGGCTTTTGTTGGGCTCTGGTATGAGGATTAAGTTTTGGGGAGACCGTTGGATGTCAACGGATCCACTGTGCGATATAGGAGTTGGGCACCTCCCAAATGGCTATGAATTGTTGACGGTAAGCGAATTATGGGTGGATGGCATAGGCTGGGACATGACCCGGATTGGCGCTTATGTGACAGAGAATCAGAGAATAGAATTATCGGCGATCGTAGTTGACAAAAGGGCAGGGGCGGATGATAGATTATCATGGAGTAGGACAATGGATGGGCAGTTTACGATAACATATGCGTATAACTTGTTAAATCATAATGATATACCTAGAGTTAACGTGGAGGAAATATTTGATCAGGTATGGAAAGTCTTAGCGCCGGAGAGGGTCAAGACTTTTCTTTGGTTAGTTATGAACCAAGTGATAATGACGGATGCGAAAAGAAAGAGATGCCATCTTAGTAACTCGGATACATGTCAAGTTTGCAAGGGAGGAGCAGAAGATATCATTCATGTCTTTTGGGATTGTCCGGCTATGAGTGGAATTTGGGAGCGGCTGATTCCAGTACGGAGACGACATTTATTCTTTTTCGGGTCGTTGCTTGAATGGCTATATATGGGGCTGAAGAGGGCGAAGACGCACGAGATTTTGGTATTAGCTCGACACTATTTTCCATGGCAGTCTGGTGGGCGTGGAAGTGGAGATGTGGTAATATTTTTGGAGAGAATCGGTTATGACGTGACAGAGTTAGATTTGTGAAGGAAGCAGCTACGGAAGTGCTAGAGGCGTATCGGAAGAGGGGTGAACAAAACCCGCAATCGGAGTTTATTGAGAAAAATATAGTGTGGAGTCCACCGAGTATGCATTGGGTTAAACTCAATACCGATGGAGCGTCACGTGGGAATTCGGGAGCAGCAACCGCGAGAGGAGTGTTGAGGGATAGCGGTGGTAGCTGGTGTGGAGGGTTTGCGCTCAATATTGGGAGATGTTTCGCGCCATTAGTAAAGTTGTGGGGGTGGGGGGGGGGGTTATTATGGTCTGGTCATTGCTTGGGAGAGGCGTATTCCGCGGCTGGAATTGGAAGTGGATTCGGAAATAGTTGTTGGTTTTCTCACGACAGGGATATGTTCATCTCATCCTCTGTCTTTCCTAGTACGTTTGTGCTATGGCTTTCTTGGAAATGACTGGATAGTCCGAATTTCACACGTGTATAGGGAGACTAATCGCCTAGCGGACAGATTAGCAAACTATGTGTTCGAGTTACCTTTGGGTTTTCATGCTTTCGATGCGGTACTGAGTGTGGTTGAATCGATATGGCGAGACGATGTTAGTGGGACTACGGTCGCCCAAAAAGTTCGTATGTAATTGTTTTCTTTCTTAATAATAAATAAACCGGGGAGTTTTCCCCGGTGATCCACCAAAAAAAAACACAAGATACCCAAAGCTACAAAACACACACACATATATATATATATAAAAGATATGGAGGTTGCACCTAGGGTTTTAATAATTAAAAATGATGGGCCAACATTAAATGAAGCCCAAATTCAATAATTATTATCATTAAACAAATTAAAAAATAATTTATTATCATAAAAAAAAAAATAAAGAAAACATATATCTCATGACGATACTTATATGGAAAATATATTTTTGTTATATCTCAAAAACTTATATCGTAAATATATTATTTACTTTTAATTTATAATCTAGAAGATAAATATACTTTTTGAGATTTATACGATAAAGGAAATTATACATTTTGATTTAAGTTTACATGATAAAGAAAAATTGTCTTTATTAAATTTATACGGTAAAAGTATAATTTACATTTTTATTAAATTCGAGAGGATAAATATATTGTTAAGATTTACACAATCTTAAAAGTTTACATTTTGATTTAAATCTATACGGTAAAGGAAACTTTTCTTTTTAATATATATTAATCGATTAATAAATACAGATTAAAAATCTCGACTAAAAAGAAAATCCAAAAAAATTTCGAGCTGACACATCAGCTCTCACACTTAGGGCTGGGCACAGGGCAAGTACTTGTTAATTTTGAGGTACTTGTTACCCGGCTTGGCCCGTTCAAGTAATTGAATTTGTTACTTGTACTTGACCCGCCAGAAACAAGTACTCGTTAAATCAAGTACCCGACAAAAAATTAAATACTTGCAAGTACTTGACCCGCCTTGTTACTTGCCATAATCGGCAAGTACTTGACCCGCCTTGTTACTACTTGCCGTAAAATATGAACTGATTACATGTATTTTGGACGCCTCATGTATAATTTGGCCCAAGTAAGTAATATCATATGAGTTAATCTCTATTTATAAGCAATTACTTTAAGTTTTAGCGACGTTTTTTACCGATGTGGGACTAAAATATACAAAGAAATATGTACATAATGCTACTATTTCGATTAATTGACTTGGCCCATGATACATTCAATAGATCTCGAGCCCATTAGTACATAATAAATCCACTTCTGATGTATATGAAATTTTAAACCAAGTAGAATTAATACTTTTTACAAGTACCAAGTAGTAACAAGCCGGGTATTGAAAAAGAAAATTGTACTTGATACTTGACCCGTACTTGCAAGTAATTTTTTTTTTACTACTTGATACCCGGTTTGACAGTAACAAGTACTTGCTTTTTCAAGGCGGGTACGGGGCAAGTAACGGGTATGGAACAAGTATCAAGTATTTGTGTCCAGCCCTGCTCACACTTAGTAAATAAGTATATGACATCGGTTTACTAGTCAATTTGCAGAGGCAGCAATAACCACACAACAAGGCCACAAAAAAAAGGAGTCCATGGAATAAAAAGAAGATTTAGTAGTCCATTCCCTTACCTTATCCAATCTGCTTTCACTGACTCTTCAATCTTCCTCTTTCATTTTATCATGAACAGCTCCCTCTCTCACCGGGGATCGCTCCCGTTTCCCCCGTCACGTACCAATCCCGTCAGACGAAAAATCGGCGGCGATTTTCTTCTCCACATCCGGCGTAAGGTCCGGTACGATTCGATGGTCGTGGTTACGGCTTCGGGAGCAAGCCTCGACGCGCCTCTCTCCCCTTCCTCGGCTCAGGGAAGGTTTCTAAACACCGTCTTGCTGAATAAACGGCAGCTCTTCCACTTCGCCGCCGCCGATTTGCTCAAACAGCTCGCCGATGATAAGGAAGCCGCCTTATCTCGCATGTTCCTCAGCTCTGGATCCGTCGAAGCTTCTCTCCCCAGGTTTTTGCCCTAATTCTTTGATTCTAGTCATCAATATTGCAGAATAGCGCACATATCTATAATTCTTTGATTCTAGTCACCAGAAATGTAATTTGTGGTGAATTTAGCCTTGTTATGCTGATTTGACTCTGTGTATATGGTTTTCCAGAAGGATAGCTCAACTCAAGGAACATTACTGCCAAACTGCAATTGAAGATATAATGTACATGTTGATCTTATACAAATTCTCAGAGATAAGAGTGCCTCTTGTTCCAAAGCTCCCAAGTTGCATCTACAATGGAAGGCTTGAGATTTGGCCATCAAAAGACTGGGAGCTTGAATCAATTCATAGCTGCGACGTACTTGAGCTTATCAAAGAACACAGTAATGCAGTCATCAGTTTAAGAGCTTTGACTAACAATCACGCTACGACGGAGATAGATAAGCATCATCTTAGTAAACTATACACAGCTTCAATCTTGTACGGATACTTCTTGAAATCCGCTTCCCTAAGGCACCAACTTGAATGCTCCATGTCACAACACCATCATGGGACTCTCACCAAGCATCTCAGACATTACATTTCCGGATTCGACCCCAAGATACTGCGGAGATGCGCAAAGCCGAGGTCTCGTGAAGCTAAGAACTTGATAGAGAAGCAGAGTTTAGCTCTTTTCGGTCCCGAGGAAAGCCAAGAGGTCATTGTAGCGTCGTTTTCTAGCCTCTTGAGGCTGTGGCGTTTGGTACGTTTCTATGGGACACAGAGGAGTATGTTGACGGTGCCTTTCAGCTCAAGGAGAATGAGAATGCAGAAGAAGAAGAAAATAGCAGTGTATGAACAAGTTTGCTAGAAGAAAACAGTCAAGTGTTTGAAAATCTTTTTGTTGTATATATATATAGAGAGAGAGAGAAAGAGAGAGACGAAATGTTTCGACGGGATCTATGGCTATGGTAATTCATGTTCTCCATAGTTTGTGTGATTATATGTGTAGTGTATTCGTGTGTAATGATTTATAGAGAGAATGGCTTTGAGTATGAGTTTCCTATCCTTATCTCCTCTACTAGTATTTGTCCTTGGATATCTTGTGATTTGTAGTCGATTGAACGGTTTGAACCTATACTGATGATCCATTACGTGCGCAGACATACTAAAAATCTTGAAGCCTTGATGAACATAAGAAATTCCAATGAGATTAGATGTTTTTGATGCAACATGTTGGATTGTTGCTCAGATATCTTGGTTCATTGAAACTCCCTACACTTTTCAAGACAATCTAACTTTTCTAGTTTTCAAATTACAAATAAACTTGTTAACAAAAAAACAAATTATTAAGCGAAGATCGGGCTGAGCCCAAATTAAAAAAGGCCCTCTGAGAGGATGTCTATACGAATGACACGTGTCTTTCTCCTCTTTCCTCTCATTATAAATACCGATATGCTCTTAACTGCCCAAACTTTCTCTTTCCTTGGCTGGGGTTTAGAGAGAGAGAGTTTCTTCTTCCCATCAAGAGCCAACCCATCAGAAATTTTTTTTTATATAAAAAAATAATAGAAGAAACATTACAGATATACATACATATATATCTATACACACAGAAAGAGAAGGTATATACAAACACCTATATGCCCAACACATGTAGATTGGAAGATGGATTGGAGGGAGAAAGATACTTGTCATTTCTTTCGATTTCAATTCTTCCTCTGAGATCTTCCAATCGCACCTTTTATTGATTTTGATTTTCGTAATCCAAAAGCTCTTTTCTACCAAAAATCTTAGATTTTAGAGTGAATTATTGAAATTGGATCCGCCTATATTCAGCTGAGTTTTCGCTTCGCTATTGTTGTCACATGGAGAATTGCTACATAGCTTCGAGTTTACGTTCCTCGCATTTGGTTTGTTTGGGAGCTGGCGATTTCACTTGACAGTTTTTTTTCTTTCAATTTGAATTTTTAGGGTTTTGATTGAGGATTGAATTGCAGCGGACAAAATGATATCCACTAAGTTGGAGTTTTGATTAATTAAGGTGCTCTCTTTTAGATGGTCTTGTTAGTATGAGTTGCAGATGCTTCTGAAAGTGGTTCTGATCTCGATTCCTGGTGATATGGTTTGGCAGGCTTATAAATCTCGAAAGACCACTCTTATTCAGCCCGAGTTGACCCGTATCAGGGTTCTGAGGCGTAATTTGCTAAGTTATAAGGAGTTTTAGGATTTGTGGACTTGGAAATTGATTTCTTGGAGGTGTTCACTGCGGGTCATTAGTAAAATTGGAGTTGGAATGGTGTACTGGATCATAGAGTCTGATCTGGTCAAGCGCCGGGGTAAAGAAGTAAATAAGTAGGTGCGTGGTGAAAGTATACAACTTTACAATTTTCCACAGGCAAGTGCCATGTCTCGTTGCTTCCCATTTCCTCCACCAGGATATGAGAAGAAGATCAGACCTGACGAAAGAGACCCTCTTATAAAGGTGGTTCTTATGTTAACTCTTGAATCTTACTCTACCTTGAATCATTGTTATTCTGGTGTTTCTATAACCTAGAAGCAACTCAAGCATAGCATGAGACTAGAGGCTAATGGATTCACAAAACTATTTATATCGTGGAATCTTTTGTCTTATTTCCTAGGACATATAGACACCCTTTTTTGAATAGGGGAATTTTGGACTTGGTCTCTGGTTGTGAAGGTAATCATATTGCTAGGTGGTCAAACCTTGAGTATTCTCTCCTAAACTATTATTGAGAGCATCGGTAATGCTGATAGATTGGTATTGATATGTGTGATCAATCATCAGAGATGTATCTTTTCTTAAGTCTGCCATAGTGTTCCCTTGTCTCCTACTTTATATAGTACACAGTAAGGTCCGCTCGATCCTTGACTGACTTAATTGATGAGGTGCAGGCTTTCATGTGAGGGGCTGTTCCTTTAGTTCATTGTTCTATCTCATTGATTATCTTCACAAGAGTTTGCTTGTTTGACCTGCATACCATATTAATATCTCTTAAACACTTGCTAGTAAATACCCATTTAGGATTAGACTTTCTGCTCACCGTTTTGAAGGACAGGGAGATAGAATGGGTGGCCTGCATTGCATAGATGATTGCATAGCCTTCTTAAGACACTGTACTCTAAAAAAAGTAGTGAGCATAAGAATTAGTATATGGAGCTTGAACTTACTGGAAATAGCTTACGGCAGACCAATCAGACTAGTTACATAATTAGAGGATATATGCCTTGAACAGTAAAAAAACTGTCACCATTCACTTTATTTCTGCCCTGCAACCTTATATATAAGCTCATATGGGTTGTCGAGTTCCTATCTCCTAGAGCAGCTAAATCTTTTCGGTTAATAATTGTCAGGTTTAGAGAATTTATTTCGTCCTTTAAGTGAGATTTCCATGTAGAAATTTTTTTTTTTTTTTTTCTGCTGAATACCTTTTGTATCCTATCTTGATGTTTCTTCCATGTAGAATCTGTTTTAGGTAGACCTATATGCTGTAGCCTCATAAGTTTTTATGAAATTTGTGATCTTCCCTAATAGGTGTGTATGGTTTTCTTCAGGCATGTGAATTGCAGGAGAAGTACAAGGAAAGGAAGCACAAGAAGGATAAGGACAAAGAAAAGAAAGATGGTAAAGAGAAGAAGAGTAAAGATAGAAGCAAAGACAAACAGAAGGAAAGAAAGGAGAAAAAAGAGAAACATAAAGATCGAAAAGACAAGGAGAAGGATAAAGAAAAAGCCAAACCTTTGGAGGAGAAGAAAGCCGAAGTGCTGACGAACACTGGACACGGTGAGAAACTTGTAACAAATAGTAATGGAGAGTCAAAGTATGTACAGGACCTGGCAAGAAGAATCAGATGTGAGGAAGAAGCAACAGGAAGTCAGAGTGCACAAAAGATTAATTATCCTAACCAAAGAAATTCAGGATTAACAGAAAGAGCATTTGAGAACAGCAGTTTCTGCCCAATTCAAGAAACCAATCATAGGGAAGATGATGATAAAAGAATCAATACCCAGAAGAACTTTGCAGTGGCAAAAAGTTCTGAAAATGCAGTGGAGAACAGAAATCAGGCCAGCCAAATGGAATCACCTGAGAAAAGTCACCACAAGGAAAGTGCAACCAAGAGTGATAGATCACGGGATAAAGAAGGGTCAAAGAAAAATGAAGCAAAGGATAAAGACAGAAAGAAAGAGAAGAAAGAGAAGAAAACGGATTCAATAAATAAAACTCGTCACGAGAACGCAAAATTGATAGGAGGCCCCATATTAGAGGAGAGGGAAAAAGACTCTCTTGACATAAGAAGTTTCAAACCACCGCCTGACCTTTCCCGGGCAAGCGTCAAGAACCTTATTGCTGAGATAAATCTTGGCAAGCGGAAGAATCTTGAGACAAATGGATTATTGTATGGTGAGTTATTCCCTGATTCAATTCTCTGTCTGGTGAATGAAGAGGGATATAGGTGTGTAGTTGCCATATTAACCATAGTATGATATATGGTTTGGTACATTAAAAGCTCCTTATAGTTTTATCCAATCATGGTATGTTTTCTTACCTTAAAAGATTATTTAAGTTCTTGGCTTCTGAGTAGCGTGGGTTTTATTTGGACTATTGATGCAAGATCTGTTCGCTTTTAGTTTTTTTCTGAAACCTTGACATTATACTGCTTGTTTTACCAATAGTCTTTAATTCTTGTGCAGAGAATGGAACCATGCCAAACAAATCACAGAGGCACGCAACTTCTGTATTATCTGGTGAGAATGGAAGAGTGTTAAGTGCACACCGAACTCCTCCGTTGCCTTGTTCTGAGGTGCAAGGAATGATGTGCAAGCCAGAAGTCAAGGAAGTTAGAAGTAATGGTTTTGTTGTTCCTGAAGAAAAACAAAATGTCTGTCCACCAAACCCTTTGGCTGCAACAATGAAAACGAAGTTCAAAGAAAATGGTGAAGCATCTGCAAAGCCGCCTCATCCGGACTTAAAGTATCTGAATCAGATATTGAATGTACCAAAGAGGGAGCTGTTGTTTGAGGTTGATGATGAACAAGAATGGCTATTTGGTCCTGTGGGTGTGAAGTTAAAAAAGGCAAGAACAGTTCCTCCTGATTCTGGTGAATCCTTACAGGTCTGGAACCAAGCTTTCAGAATAGAATCTGCCGATATTGCAGCTCTTCCATATGTTATTCCATTCTAGTTGTGACATTTTTCTGATGTTTCTATGCCACAACCCATGACGAGGAGTAGCCCTCACACGACGCGACTTAGCAGCAGCTTTTTGCTCTGTTAGCAGCGTTAGTGATGGTGCTTAAAGGAGGCTGATACAGCACTCCATCGCTCCCAAAGTTTATAAGCAAGGATGAAATGTGTTACACGGCCATAGCATGCACACCCACAAAGCTCTGCACGGGTGCGAAAATGAATGAATGAGGTAAGATGTAAATCCATAGAGAGGTTGCTAGTTGTTGACCAGTTGTTTGGGATGTTGTGTCATAAAGATAAAGGATGTGTGTGGCATTTGGTTCTGCACGCAATTTTGATTTACTGTTTCCTTCATTAACATCAGTGGATGAAGTTTGTATATTACATAGAGAGAGAGAGAGAGAGAGAGAGATTAGGGTTCTTTGTGTGTTATTGCGGAGCTGTGAATGATGTCATGCTAATATAACCCTAGCTTCTTATTAGCTCCATGCGCTGTGCAGAACTCATTGTATTGGGATGCCTTTCTTTTTATTCTCTAATTCCACTACTCACCCAGAGAGTGGGAGACCAACCCTTTATTCTTTTTGATCTTCTTACAACTTTGGAGTAAGCTAAGAAATGGCATTACGCTAACATTGTTCTCTAAACAGATAGGTGCAGGATCTCAGATGACAATAATATAACACACAAGGTTAATCAGAACAAAGCAAATATAGAAATCCCCGCTTAATCCATTGTAAGGTCACCACTAATTCCAAAGCTGGGTTTACACATATAGGCAACACATGGTTCAATCAAGATGAGCAAAACTGATGTACAATAACCAAATAATCTCATTCTCAGACACTCCTGGCAAAACATATTTTCCTCAGGGGAGCAAAAACATCGAATAGGATTCCCGTCAAAAGTTTACGGGTTTGTAGCAAGTTTGTTGAAAGCGGCGTGAACTCTCTCTTCTGTAAACATTCTATGGTTTTCATAGAAATCTAATATCTCCATTGTGATATTCTTCACCTGCCAACATTCAGAACATACCAATGAATCATTAAACAAAGACCTGATAATGGAAATGACCAAACTGTGAAGCAAAAAGCATTCAAAGTTCTCAGATACCTAAGAGGACGAGAACAATGTAATGAGAGACGTTTGAGATGGAGGAACTTAGACTTACTATGTTCATGTCCACAGAAAGCTCTTCAAACCATGTCTTAATATCTTTCTCTTTAAATACAGTAGCAATGTATATGCAAGCGAGTGTGATGAGATACGGTGGGTGTATAAGGATGAGGTCCATTCTGTAAGTGTCGTTGACAAGACCCCTATAGTTTCCACAAAAAATCTTTAGCATTAAAAGAGCATTTTACTTCTAAGAGGGAATGCAATCGACTTCTTTGATTACAACACTTCATCCCTTAGCTTAATTAAGGACAAAACCCTTATGCTACTATACTTACCATGTCAAATGAGTCATACTCGTGTCATTGATTCCAGAATCCTGCAGGAACCTGTAAAGCAAGAAAATTAATCTAAAGGAAATGAATCATATATAGTAGCAAAAGGATTTTGTGTTTGGCTGATCTGGAAGGAACACATAGGATCCCCAAGCAAAAAAACTTACTCAGGCATGGTTCGGTACGGGTGGAATACAACAAGATAGAAGTTCAATGCTTCCAAGATCTTCATCTCCATTTCCAGAATATCTTTAATCTCATATCTGAACTTTTCATCAGCATCTGCAGAGTGAAGCAACCCAAATATCATCAGAAACCCAGCAAATTTCCCAAGCCAAGAAAGGTTTGACGCGAATTACATAATTTTTTGATGTAGAAAACAAGAATTTTGGCATGCACCACGCTCTCCTCTGCTTTACAAGCCAGATACAAGCAGGTGGGAGCAACAAGGCGAGGCTCATATTCAGTCAAACTCTTTCTGCCAAGACAGTAACACATAAATCAATGACCGCACAAGAGTATCAAATCATGAGCAAAGTAGAGCAGCCATACCTTGTGTAAACACGCCGCATATAGGTTACGGCAGTTGCAACAACTCTGACTCATATGAAATCAGTCAGGCATTGTTCATAGATTATCAAAACATTTTATAACTTGTTAAAACTAAAAAGAGGTGAAAAACTTCACCTTTGCCTAATCTTAATGTGTTGTGCCAGTTTCGATATATCTGCAACGAACAAGAATGTCAAATGATGATCCATAAATCAAAACTTTCCAACAATAATGGAGACAACCCTGAGAAACTAGATTTTATAAGCACTAAAGTGAGACAAGTTTAAAATCCAATTGAAACCTCAAAAGCAGAACAGAGAATGAAAAGTAATAAGGAAAGAAAGGTAAGATGTTTGATAAAAGACATACAATTAGACATATGAAGCTTAATGAGCCTGAAATCTTCAAGAGAGATCCCTCTCTGAGCATCAAGAGGATGAACAACATTAATCTCTTCTGGCTCCTTAAGCTCTTTGCTGTGCGAACAAACCCAGATCAACAAAAACAAAAACAGAAAAAAGAGAAAAATTGGATAAAGACGATCTCTTGTTAGGAGATCTGTAATATTATAGGAGATTGAAAGGAACTTACAAGTGCGTTGAAGTCCAGAAATTTGAAGCCATCGCTTTTTCTTTCCTTGTTCGTTCACAAGATGCCTTTCCTTTTCTCTATTTTATGCTTCAATTTCCCTACGGTGAAGCACCAAGCATCATTAAAAAATAATAAAAAATATTAATGTACTTTTTAGTGAATTTTGGTTTTTAACATTTTTATTTATTTAAATTAGTAGATACTGTATAATTTAGTTGACTAAAATTGTATGTACGGAAAATTTACAAGTTGTAAAACAAATAATGGTAAACCTATAGTTTGTTTTGGGAAATTGATTCACTATATTCACTTGAGGTTTAGGTTTGGTAGAAATAACAAGAAGAATGTTACATATCAGGCTACAAAGCTAAGATGAGTATTGATAAACTCTCTAATCTTCTCCTTTTTTCTTCTTCTTCTGTGAGAGAGAAGCATTAAATAAAATCTTGGTAATGCAGCTGCTACGGCTTCAAGGCCAATTTGCTGAATGCGGCATTCACTCTTTCCTCGGTCATGGTCCTGTAATTCTCATAGAAGTCCAGAATCTCCATAGCAATGTTCTTCACCTGCAACATGTTTCATTATACCCGCCAAAGGTAACTAAAGAATACCTTAAACCAAGCAAAAGATCAACAGTTATATAACCAGAGTCTTTGGGAAGAAAGACTGACCAAGTTCATGTCCTCATGAAGATTTTCAAACCAAGCTGTGATATCTTGCTCTCTGTGTACACTTGCTATGTATATGCACGCTAGCGCTATGCGATATGGAGGGTGTACAAGGATCAGGTCCATCTTACAAGTATCGTTACAAATTCCCCTGAAAAGACACACATCTTAGTGTTGGAACTAGGAAATGACTAGTTCTAACCAGATAGAACAAGGACCTTACCATGTAATCTGCTTCATATCTACATCGTTTATTCCAGCATCTTGCAAAAACCTGCGAAATAAAAACTGTCTACAATGAATATACTTCCAGGATAGGGAAATATATATATTGGTTTAAATACCACCAAGGCACACAAAAACTCTCACTAAGAAACAAAAAACCGGTCCAAAATTCTTTCTCAATGGATATGATGACAAAACAAACATGTCAAGAACATTGAATGAGACGACTTGTAAATATACTAACGTTTACACTTGCAATCATCTCTTCTCTGTTAGCAACCAGAGAAGATAAGAGAAACAGGTTCAAATCAGATGCTTTCTGATAAAAGAGATGAAAACGTACTCAGATAATGACCGGTAAGGGTGAAACACAACCAGATAATAGTTGAGTGCTTCTAAGACCCTCATCTCCATTCCTAAAATATCTTTTAGTTCATATTTGTACTCATCAGGATCTGCAACGATATAAGAATCATTGTCGATATGTCGCATATTAAAGGAGATCAAGTCAAAGCATAAAAAACACCAGTAGAAGAAGATATTACACAATCTCTTGATGTAAAAAACAAGATTCCTGGCCTGCACTATGCTTTCTTCAGCTTTAGATTAGGAGAAGAAGTCAATTTTCATGCGATAAAGGGGGGAAAAAGAATGTTACTAGTGAGACGAATTCCAGAAATTGGCAGCCATGGTTTCCGATCTCCGAGAAGGGGAAGAAGGAGAAGCTTATTAGTTAATCTTTAATTTTTTTTAACTTTCAACTTTTTCTGTTGTGTCAAATCTTCGGTCTCCTCACCTATCTAATCAATATCCCAACTTCTTCTTTTTTTTTGTAGTAATTTTTTTTTTCCATAACTCCACTAAAAGACGATTAGTGGAATGGGTTTTTGATAAATCCGGCATGACATTGTCTTTCAGAGATCAAGCCAAAATAATGAAAACTAATCACCAATTCTCATAGGTTAATTATGAAAAGCAAGTTTCAAATTCTCTAGGATATTTTATCGAACTCCTTTTGGTCACAAAATATTCATAATCTACATTTTGATTAGCAATGTTATATCTAGCAATTTGACGTTCATTTCCAAAAAAAAAGAAAAAACACATCATAGCCTATCCCTAGTCTATCAAACCCAAAACCCACTAAAAACTACTCTTAATCTCCAATGTATCACAACATATTTTACACTAAAATTGTGTAACACCAAAATGGTGTTGGGTTTTACTCCAATGTATTACACCATTTTCTACACCAAAAAGGAATATTCTAAATTTATTCTTTTATAAATTTACAAATTAACCCATCTATTTTTTTTTAGTCTAATAAATTATTAAATCATTTAAATTTAACATTACATATGAAAGAAAAAATATAATACATCATATAAAATAAATGTATGTATAATAGATTTTGATTTAATAATTATAAAAATATTAGATTTGGGTTAATTTGTCATAATTATATAAGTTTCTCTTTAAATTTAAAATTATTTATAATTTTAAGGATCAATTTATAAATAAAAAAGTTTTACACCATTTTGGTATAGGATTTGGTGTTGGGTTAGAGAAGATTTTACATCAAAATGAGATTTGGTGTAGGATTTGGTGTAGGGTTGGAGATGCTCATGAAGAAAATGACAAAGATAATCATAGATAAAAAAATAATCATAAATCAAAATGTAAAAGATTATAAAAAAAACTTCACTAGATATGGAAAGATACAAGATCCAAGCAATAATCATAAGGGAATGGTTTGAATCACAAAAGAGGAAGATAACAAATCCAACTAATGATTTTACAATTTCTATCAATTAAAATGTGGATTGGGTTAACTCGGTTTGAACCAGGTCGGGTCTTCAAATTTTGAAAATACCAGATCAATTTTAGACCCCTTCATGTCGAAATTTAAGAGGTCGAAGTTATTTTTGTTTGAAAATGACACCCCCACCAACCAAATTAAATAGGGGGATCATAGTTAGTTTCAACGTGTTGAAATATTTCTTCTACGCCTTTTCTTCTCCTTTAGTTGATTCTTGTTTTTGCATCCTTTTTTTGGTCCAAGTATGCTCTAAAGCCTTCTCTTTCTAGAATCATCACTATTCTCACCTATACAGATAAAACAAATACAAAGGTCTAAATACATACGAATAACGAATTAAAAACATGATGAAAAAAGTGATAAAGTGGTCAAATGTGAATACGTCAAGAAGACGATTCTCTAGGGAGTCTTAGTGAGAATAGTAAAGTTACACATACACGTATACATTCTAAGTGTTGGAAAAAGTTTACAATAATTAGAGCGAAATCCTTTAAAGTTTCTCGTATATTAGCTAGATGCAATTATTGGAATGTGCACTATTGCTTTGATCTACGTAAAAATGGAACTACGACTTTATTTCGTTACATGATAGTTTATTAAAAAAACCTTGGAGGAGGAAAATAGAGGAGCAAGAGAAACTCGAAGAACATTGTCTCTGTTAGAAGATGTGTTTTTTTTTTATGTTAGAGACTCAGGCAAACTTTTGTTTCTCTTGATTTCATGAACTTTTATGAAGTTGTAATTTGTTTGGGTTTATCTTGTTTATATTTGATGTTGAAGTGCTTTAGGACGGGTTTATCTTGTTTATATTTGATGTTGATTGAAGTGCTTTAGGACGATGAATTGCTTTAGGACGTAAAATATGGATGGAAAGAAACTTTTTTTGCAACACATTGTTTCTGGTGTTTGTAAACTTGTGTTGCAGGAAAATATATTTTACAAGATTGGATTTGGAACGTAGATATTTCATTTGGACGCGATCATTTTTTAGTGCAACCTTATACGTCCAGAAAAAAAAAGAATGTCCAATTGACAGTTTTAACTAGAAATATTTATATTTTCGCCGTAGTTTGTAATGATTTTTTTGTTCCACTATTTTAATTTCAAAGAAAATAAAAGAAAATGGAGCCCATGTTATCAGAAATGATTAAATGGCTAAATGCCGAAGAATCTAAAAAAATAAGACTTAAGTCACCATATGGTAGGACAAATAGACTCAAAAAGAATCCAACACTTGGCGTCACATTCGGGTTTAATAACATCGAAAAACAATAATATAACACGTGTGTCTCATCTTCATAAACTATAGTATAAAAGTATTTCTGTTACGATATTGAAAAATGAAAAGGGACCATATGTATATTCCAATTAATACTAATATTTTGGGGAATGTTGTTTGTATTGGATATAAAATTAAAAGTACATACTTTTGTTTGTGATACTGATGAGCCCATAGCAAATCTAATTAAAAGCTTCTTTAACAAGATTGAAGAATAAAAAAAATGTGTAATCAAAAAGTCGTCAACTTGGTTTCCGTCTATATAAACCCATAAAGCCCCCTTCCTTTGCCTTTTGCGTTTCCGTACACTTGCCTTCCCTTCTTCTCTCTCGCGATCAAAACCCTAGGTCCCGCCAGTGCTCTCTCAGGTACGCACCAAATCCAAGCTCCGATTCACTACTCCTACTTCTCTCTCACCTTATTCCGCTACTCTCTCTCTCTCTCTCTATTTTCCCCAATCGCGCTTCATTTTTGCTTATCAAGTGTTTGTGACGATTTCGCCAAATTTGATCTACAGTGTTTCCGTGTGTCTATTAGCGAAATGTGAAGTTGATTCTTTGCGTTATAGTTCGTTTGTTGCTAAATCTCTATTTTCTTTGCTTTTATCGACCTTGTATCTGTGTAGCTCATCATGACATGTTAGAAATTAGTCTGTGTGGTTTAGATTTTACGTTTTAAGGATCTTTGGGTTGTTCTGTGATGAGATCGATTCTAACATTTTTGTTTGAATTTTAAGGCGTTGCTTGTTTTTCAGGAGAGATAACCATGGAATCTGAATCTGTTGCACGAGTCCCTGTTGACCCACTCACTGTATGGGGTTTCTTCTCATTTCACTAGTCCCATTGTGATTCTTGTGCTTCTTCTTCTCTTTTTTTGTGTGTAATTTCTCACCTGTTCTGGATTGGTAAATTATAGGTTGGGAAAGCATTTGTCTTGCAGTACTACCAGATTTTGTATAACATGCCAGAGCATTTGCACCGATTCTATCAAGAGAACAGCAAGGTTGGCCGTGTTGGACAGGACGGAGTCATGCGCCATTTCTCTACCTTGCAAGTAAGTACTTTTTAGCTGAGTTTTGTTGAATGAGATTCTTTTTTTCTCAATCATGTCAAGGATTACCATTTAGTGGTGTAAATTACATGGTATTGGGCTGGAGTGTCAAATGCTTGGGTGAAATTGGATGTCAGATTAAGTAACTTCTCATTGATGCCTATTATTGAGCAGGGTATAACTGAGGTGCTTAAGACACTATCCTATGGAGATTTTAAATCGGCTGAGATTACCAGTTACGATATCCAAGAGTCTCACGGTGGGGGTTTCGTCCTTGCGGTTGCTGGCTACTTCACTCTAAACGAAAGACTTAGAAGGAAATTCTCCCAAACCTTTTTTCTTGCTCCGCAAGAAAATGGGTACTTTGTTCTTAATGACATCTTCAGATTTGTCAATGAACCCCAGGGCATTGATGGAGAGCTTGTTTCTTGGAAAGACTCTGGGTCATACAGTCCTGCTAATGGTTGGTAAAACGTATACTCATTCTAGATTGCTTTTTCTAACTTTCTCTGATGCTATATATATAAAAAAAAAACTTCTTTTCAATACAGCTCCTACAGGCTCTAAGCAAGCTGATTGTGTTTCGGTGAATCCTGTTTGTAAGGAAGTGTCTAAGCCCTTGAATAATGAGAATGCTTCAGTTGGTAAGGAGAATGTTCTGGTTCCTGCGATCGTCAATGGAGAAGTTCCAGATGATTCACTGAAAGTATCTGACCCAGATGATGGACTTGAAGATGTTAGTCAGAAATCTTATGCTTCTGTGGTAAGTAGACACTTGAGAGAATCCGTACTCGGCCTTGTTTCATCTTATTGCATGCTTAACTATATTACTTCTGGAGTTTTCTATTGATAATTAACGACTTTACTAATTTGAAGGTTGCCAAGGATAAATCTGGAGTTTCAGTTGGCTCTTCACTGTCGTCAAAGCAGATATTCAAAGACCAAGAACATCAAGCGCCTTCAGTTCCTTCATTTGAGCAGATACAGAAAGAACAAGGTCATGATGTGTCTTCAGATCCTTCTCCCGTGAAAGAATCTGATGCTGTTTCTGAGGCCGTCGATGCTACTGAAAATGGACACAGTCAGGGTTTAGAAGGTAGAAAGTTCACAGAAAAGCTTACCCTCAAGTTTTCAGTTCTATTTTCTCTTAGCCTATTCTTGACATGGATTTAATCTCTCTTTTGTCTTTTTAGTAGCGGTAGCAGAGGGCACATCCATTTATGTGAAACATCTGCCTGCAAATGTCACCATTGACGAGCTTGAGACTGAATTTAAGCAATTTGGAGCGATTAGCAGTGGTGGTATTCAAGTTGTAAGCCAAAGGGTAAGATTAACAAATGAAATAGCGGAAGTTGAAATCCTTTTCTGTAGACTAGAAAAAACTGAAAATATATTTTATTTTTCTCTGAACACACTGATAGTTTATTGTATGACGTGCAGGGGTTTGGTTTTCCGTTTGGTTTTGTTGAGTTTGTGGAGGCAGATGCTGCTCAGAAAGCAATAGAGGTACATACTAACCAAATTCCAGTTTGAGCTAGTCCTAGTAACTTGATTAGGCACATGAATCAGTCCTAGTAACTTGAAAGGGCAATATTTAACGGGTAATAACATGGTAATGAAACAGGCTTCACCTATGATGATTGGCGGACAGAGAGCTTTCGTGGAGGAGAAGCGATCTACATCAAGAGGTGAGTTGGTTGATGTGAGTAGCAAAACTCTGATATGATTTATGCGAGAGGAGGATGAAGATGTTTGGTTGGTTCTTTGTTTGGTTTGAAACAGGTAACAGAGGAAGTGGGAATGCAAATGTAGGAATGAGAGGAAGAGGTAATTATGGGTATGGGAACAATTACAGGAGGGGAGGAGGAAGGTCGTTCAATAATCGTAGAGGCAATGAATACGTCGCCAGCATCAACACATACTAAACCGGATTGGATGGACTTTTGTGGGGGGAATGATGATTGATTTTTCGGAAGAAGGTAGTAAGAGAACAGACTTGGTAGAAATATATGAGATTATCCATTAGTATATGTCTCTCAGGTATTAAAAACATTAGTGAGACTGAGAGGCCCTAAAAAAGGAAAAAATGTGAGAATTTTATTGTAAGA
This sequence comes from Draba incana, assembly GCA_963576765.1. Lineage (NCBI taxonomy): Eukaryota > Viridiplantae > Streptophyta > Magnoliopsida > Brassicales > Brassicaceae > Draba > Draba incana. Next base: position 35,145,253 of record OY755203.1, read on the forward strand.
CTCGTTTCTAATTCGACCTATCTACAGGAGATTATGTTCAGGTTCTATCTAAATTTAAAATGAACGTGACAGATAAAATGAACGTGACATGTCACAAAGTACAAAAAACATGATTAATTAAATCAATCAATTCTACGGACCCATCCTTCCTTGACCGGACGTTTTTTTTTTATTTTCTTTTTTTGTTCACTTTGTCTGTTTTTTTGAGAAAAGAAAAGAAAAAGAAGCAAAACAACGAATGCTCTAAAGCAAAAAAAAAAATTAGAGGAGGAGCATCCAAATCTCTGACACTTGAGAGTAATTTACAAAAAGAGTAGGGAACTAAAAAAAAAGGGTAAAATTGTCATGTGGTTTCTCAATCAGGAGAGTAAGGAGACAAGGGAGACAAACTCAAGAGTGAGCCTGCCCTTTGATCTGGTGTTTATAACAAAATGCTCTGGGTATTTCCTCAGCAGCATCAGCAGTCCGTACCACGCTTTCCCCTTTGCTTCTGTCATTCCCCACTCCTCCGTTGTCAGGTACCTCCTTACCCGGCTGTGGTGCCATACATTCCCATACTTGTCTAGTATCTGCCACACAACATTAACACTAGTCTTAACATTCTCTACAACATTAACACTAGTCTTAACATTCTCTAATCCAAGACTTGTAGAAAACACTTAAATAGTCTAAATATCCCATTCCAAGGCGGAGAAGATTCCACCTACAAATCTCTACAGATACCATACAAGCCACTTTTGACAAGCACTGAAAGGGTATAAGCAACTATGTATTTCCCAAATTTAACAAGTATAGAATGAGCTAGTCTTTAGAAGTAAAGAAGTAACCACAGAATGAAGCTTCTCCATAGGCATCCACTCTCCTGGGCCACACAAATCAGAAAGCACAGTGGCAACAGATGAGACCACATCTTTTTCCTCCAGCTGCAAAACTTGCTTATCATCAGCTTCACGATCTACCCTTGTTCTTCCCTCTCCCTTCCTCTCTGCACACATTCAGATTGAACCATAACCAATCATTTTCAATGTCAAATTCTGATCAGATAACCATGTTGGATTCACATCCTAACAATTTGCAAACACAGATTATGCTAGAAATGAGTAAGAGTCTGGTTTTACCAATGGAAGCAGGTGCAGACCCGCCAAATCCAAGTCTCCGTGATTTCTTCCCACTGCTCCTCATAGTATCATCTTCCTCATCGTCATCATCATCATCATACTCTTCAAAGTACTCTCTTCCTCGCCCACCTTTCTTGCCTGACCCAGAACCCGGCCCGGAATGGTATTGGCGGTATGGAATGACCGGCCCTGAGACGACGTGCCTGGGTCCGCCAAGGATGCTCCGGACGGGAAGCAGAAAGTAAAAATCCTTGTCTCCGATCTGGAGGAGGTCTTGCGAGTCGAGCTTAACGGTAGGGTTTCCCGGAAGATGGAGGACGCCTTCGACGAGGCAGCCGTTTTTGCCGAGGACCTCCAGGGCGAATCGGCGGCGCGTGAAATCGTAGAAGATCCGAGCGTGGTTTCGCGAGATGTTCATCCCACCGCCGAGGGAAGAGAGGTCGACGTCGACGGTCGATTTCTTAGAGTTACGGCCAAGCATGATTGAGTATGTCTGCATGTAATACTCAAAATCTTCTCCCTGAAGCTTCGCAAATCCCACCTCCACGTCGCTGCCTACGACGGATGTCTCCATTCTCCGCCGTAGAACAGAAATCGAGAGAGCAAGAGCCAGGAAGGCTCGCCGGTAATTTGATTGTGCCTTCGGAGACGAATGACAAGTGTTTGGATAAAAGGATTAGTTTATCCGAGGACTACGAGTTTTCGTTGTTCACTTTTTCGGGTTAAGATCGGTTTAATTCGGATAATTTTGGTCCGTTCGGTTAACCAATCCTTTAGGCCGAATCGAACCAAACTGGTAACCGAATCAATTTTAAATGTCGCTGGCCTGTTGAAGGACACGAATCCAGCTGAATGATAATTTACGTTATTTGTGATTTGGTAATTTGTAATGCTGCAAATCAGAGTTGTACACTTTTGGTGGTTGAGATTACCCACAAAAATAATCTGACTAAGCTCTACTCTCCAACTAGTTATCTAAATTGATAATCTTTGGGTTCTATTTTTGGCCGTGGAAGATGAAATCCAATTCCAGAGGCTGAGATTGCATCAAATGGGACAATATGGAGAAACGAACAACCAATGGGTCACTCATGAAGAGACCAAGACCTGTACCAACACATGGATTTACTACTTCCTCCGCAATACTGAATACGGGAAACAACCCAACAAGTTATACAAGACTGATCATGAACAATACCCCAATGACTATACCATGCAATGCAAGGCTTTCAGATGGTGTTCTTGAAATGTTTGTAATCTATGGTTTTGAGGGGATTATCTACCATCAGAAAAATCCAAATCACACTTTAGTCCTGCAGACCATGATGGATTTAAGTTGGAGAGAACCACCACTCCAAAAGGATCAAAAACTATAATGCATACACCATTTAACATCCCTCCCAAACAACCACCACTTTACCAGCTTGGCTTATAAATTCCAGCTACCAATTCTCAGTATCACCACCAAGCAAAAAGAGAAATCAAAGATTTAACACTAAACCCAAGCTCCTTCTGCCCCTATTTCTCGTGGCATTTCTACTATTTGGCGTTCAAGGAGGGAGGTATCAGGTATGTACCTGAGAAGCCAGTGAGGTCCTCCCCAGTAACCAGCAACTGTGGGGTTGGTCTGCTTTTCCCCATTATGGCTGGCCCTTTTATGGAGGATGGTTTGGTCATTCTCCTCTCAAAGCGGCCCTCAACAAGCAGATCCCCGTGCCCGTATCTCAGTCTACAGGTGATGCCAGTGTTGCTGCATCCACCATGTTTTCATGACTAAAGCGATGATGCATACCAACACAAGGTGCCCATGAGATGGTGAATTAACAAGGCAGAGCAATAGAGCATCAATTTGAACCCGTGTCTATTAGCTTCTGCTACCATTGCCCTCTAGTCCCATGAATGCAGTTCAAATAAATTCCCCTTCTAGTGCCCACTATTTGCTCATACTGACATACACATATACTTAACGCATTTATCAGCATTGTGAGATGAGAACTGGCACACACGTGAACAAGATGCAACATTTTAGTTAAAAGTCAGTAGTAACTTTCTTTTTCCATATAAATTTTCATCTATAAGAGAGATGGGCATCCACTGAGGGGTTTGCAGAGATCTAAATTACATAAAACAGTAACTACGAAACAAATAGTTACTTTGAAATTTAATATTACCAATGATATCCATTAAATGATTATCACTGAATATTTTTCTCCAACAAAGAGAAATATTTAAACTAAAATGCCAAGTCAATTTGAAGTCCCTTCAATGTTCCAAAGCTTATATGAGAATAGAGTCTGACAAACAACAAGACCTGTGAGAATGGAAACCAAAACAAAAATCCCATTTACTTGACCATTGCAATTAAACTAATAAATAGAACGTGAATTACTAATCTAATTTGTAAACTCGAAGATGAAAAAGACTATCATTTGTTCAACTTACATGGTGGCCTGTGATGTTGCTGTACTATTCATCTGGTGGTTGGAAGGAATACCCGAATCAGCTCTTTCGCAGTTACCTTTTTCCTACAAGTAGGGCATTTTGCCTGTCGAGATATTGCCATCTTTATACATCCCTTGCAGAAGATGTGACCGCACTTTGTTGACATCTCCTCAGTAAACGGGCACATACAAATTGGACAAGTAAATTTTGGCTCCTCTGGTGGAGGAATGGTGACTTGAACAACATTTGCAGGAGGATGCTCACAGTCAATGACAGGTTGATTAAAAGGAACCCGCCTGCGTTTGTTGCTTACGTTGGCAGGCACTCTAGTGATACCTCCTGCATTGCCCCGTCCAAGTAAGAAAAAAAATCCAATTTGAGAGCTGAAATTGCACCACAAGAGTATAGTTTTTTTGGTCATATCCTCTATATTTAAGAAACTCACCTGACTCTACATCAACCATCAAACGCCTCCGACGTGCACCTGTCGATTTGTTCTTAGCCTGGTATCAAAAGAAACAAAATTGGTGAGTCTTTCACCCAAACACACAGCCTAAATCCCACACTCTAAAATGGGAAATTAGAAGATAACAGAGAGCATACTTCAGCAAAAGCACTTGCAGATGATTCAATAACATCATCTTCGATAGCATCGACATCAATCATGGTAGGGGGAAACTGAGCAGGTACAGATTCCCCTTGAAGGTTACCAGGAGCTCTAACAGAAGCTGAGGTCCCTTCTTGATCACCGGGTTCCGCATTCAGATCAATCACCGCTTTCCTCCGTCGATTCCCTCGGGGTGTCCTCACCTCCTGTGTGTTCATCTTTCAGCTCAGAATCAGCCAAACTTTGTACCTGTAAGTTTACGCCACAGAATTACTCAGTATAGATTAAAAAATCAATCATTACAGTAGGAACAATTCCCTGAACAATCAAACATCTTCTAGGGAGAAAAAAAAAATCCAATCTTTTGACAGATTCTCAAGTAATTACCCTATTCAAAAGCGAATTCAATTTCAAAAGAAATCAACGAAAGGGACGATAATCAATCTACCAAAGATTCAATCGAAAGAAAACACAATTGAAAAATTGACGAGAAGAACAAACGATAGATCCGATCCTAAAAATCCAGAATGATCCGTCCGTAATCAACAAGAAGAAGGTGATTAGATTAGGATTGAAAGTGAAGAACCTTGGTTCGACGATGGAGATTCTCACCTTGAGCCGAATTTCACTCGCAGAAAATCGCCGGAGAGAATTAGGAACCCAACCTCTTTTGTGGAATCTAGGGTTTTTGAAAGTTGCAGAGAGACCACGAAGGCATTTGGGAAGGAATGGAACGCGGTCGGTGTGGTCAAGCGATGGAGACACGTGTCGCGAAAGCAGTTGTGGACCCATTAGTACGAAACGGCAGGATTTACTTTTTTAATTAACATTCTACACTTCGTGGTCTTTTCATCGTAATTTACAATACCACCAAAACTTTTGAAGAACCAAATTTTTAGAAATACAATTATTATAAATTTGGAAAATTAGGAATAAAATGTTGGACAATTCTCAAAAATACCACCAAAAAAAGTTTTTTTTTCAAAATTACCACCAATTTTCAAAAGTTCCAAAAATACCGTTTTTTCTAAAAGTTCCAAAAATACCATAAAATTTAAATTAACTTTAAATATTGAAAACTAAAACCATAAATCCTACCTCCTAAAACTATACCCTAATTGTACAATAGTTAACCCAAAGCCAAAAATTTAAATTCTACGCCCTTGAAAAGCAATTTTTGAGGTTGTGGTATTTTTGGAAATTTTAGTAGTATTTATGGAACTTTTAAAAATTAGTGGTCTTTTTGGAACAAAAACTTTTTTTTGTGGTATTTTAGGGAATTTCTCTAAAAAGTTTTGACCATATTTTTGTCAATCTGTATATTCTTTTTTTAAAGGTTTGATAAAAGAAAATTTTGATTAATCTAAACTCATAAAAGTGATTTTTTTTTTTCATTCTCAAACACTCTAGGCGTATACAGAAGTTTTATCCTGAAAATAAAGGTTTCACTCACGCTCCATCTTCAGCTCCATTGGTTAATGACGTTCGTTTAGGGTATCACCTACAAAACCACTGTTTCAGATGCTATTAACTTTATGAAGACCGCTATACTATTTTGATCGCCACTGATGTAACACTATATATAGAATGTATGATTCATTTCATGTGAAGTGATAGGTACGTTTTCCACTACGTTTCTTAAATGGTGTTGTTTGCCGGTCGTTTGCCGGAGTTGCAGCACGTCTGCCACTCACAACTTTGGAGTTCGTTGAGAAAGATTCGAGCAAGGAGAGAGAGAGAGGCCCTGTTCGTTTGTACATCTAGAAGGTGCATCCAGATGGAACATCTAAATGATGCATCTAGATGATGCATCTCACTGTTGTTCGTTTTTGTATTTGGATCTTTCAGCTGAATGCTCTATCTAGCTTTACTTAGATGAAGTTTTGTTCGTTTGGATAGTTAGCATTTGCATCTGGATGTACTTAATTTCCAAATGACTAAAATGGACATGATTTTATCTTAATGATATTTTTATGATTTTAGATTCTATTTACAACTAGATTATTTTAAATTTCCTTTTTTTTTTTGCATTTATAAATTTATAAAGTAAAAGTAAATAAAAAAATAGTAAAAACCTTTTAAATATGTAGAAAAATGAATTAATTCTAAAAATAAATATAGTTTGTTTACATTTATACTTAATTCGATAATTATGTTTTGATTATTAAATTTTGACATTACACATACTTTTGTAAAACTAATTGAGAAATTAAGTGAATCAAAATGTTATAAAAATTAAGTGACAAAAGGGAACAAATGTCAAACATAAAAGAACAAACTCATAGTTAACTTAGCAACAAAAAGAGAAAGTAGCAAATACGAATTCGTGATACTTTAGAGTTTTCTTGATTCTACTGATGCTAATATGGAACTCGACGTCCTCTCGCTATCTCTTCAGTGATAGAATCACGTACACCCTCCATCACTCTATCACCGGTGGGCATGTAAGGAATATGATCATTATCTTCTACCACTTGATCACCATGTTGTTCATACTCTTCCACAACTTCCCAATGTGCAAAATCCCTATCTTCTCGATGTGAATCTCTGATAAAATTATGGAGAGCCATAGTAGCTGTCACAATCTTCACCCTGTTAGAATTTTAGTTTTTACATTGTGTTTGTAGAGAATTTGGAGAGAAAACTAAAAGAGAGAATAATGAGTCTTTAACTCAAATTTTTATTAAGCTCATAAGATGTTATGTTTACAATGAGTAGAACAACATATATATAGGCCCCCAAGGTCAATATGACCGTTGGGGATCAGATCAAATGGATGGAGGGATTGAATCCCAAAGTATGAAAGTGATGGGTCCACTTTTGTGCGATCTGGCCTTCGTGTCGATCGACGTACTTTTGTGTTGATCGACACGCCTCCAACGGTCGGATTCCAACGGTCGGATTATTTGAAATCGATGCCGAGTTTTTCCAGAGACGATAATGTCGATCGACATTCTTCCTTGTCGATCGACACTCCACTTCCAGGGAATTTCTTTGACCCGCGGGACGAGTGCCTCGATGCCAACCGTCCCGGATACTCAATGTGTGTCGTACTGCGGGACATACGTGTCGATCGACATCACTCCTTGGTGTCGATCGACACTCCACTTCTTTTCTTGATTCGCCTTAGAACGCCACTCACTTGATGCGGCTTCAACTTGTCTTCATGCGGCCTAGCTTCTCCAAGGTAAGGACACTCTAGGCCTCCACCGTTCATGCCTTGGCCGTGAGTGGACTAAGCCGTTCCACCTTGTTTCACGTCTTGGTCTCCTCCGAGTTGCGTTCTGAGTCATTCCTCGTGCGGCCTCCTTCGTTCCTCATCCGGCCTCACTTCTTCTATACTTGAGTAGCCTAGAAAGCCACTTACCAAGTCTTGAACGCCTCTTGACCATTCTTTCCCAATATTACCCAAACATGACTTTTCTTGGGTAACTTGGTTCCTTTACTTGAACACCGATGTGTTCTCCTTGTTTAACACTCCCCCGCAAGTTAATACGCAGTAGCACGAAGTATTAACTTGGAGACACAAGGAGAGACCTCATTAAAACCTTAGTGGGAAAACCCTTTGGGACAAAACCACACTAAGGAAAAAGAGTATCAATCCAAGATCTTAAGGGTTTTAAACCAAGGTCTTGAGCTTCACCTCGGCTCCTCTTTGTTCCGCCTCGGTCTTGCTCTTCTTCTTTGAGCTTCGGCCTCAACTTATCCGTGATAGCTTCGACCTTGCTTCTTTCCTTGATGCTTCCTTGCTAATACTCCCCCGCACTCTTAGCCGTCGTGAAGACTTGATGAACAAAGGCTAAGAGTGGAGTTTGTACTCGTCTTTGGCCTCTTGATAACTTCGGCCTTCTTTTCTCATTTGGAATTTTGGACCTTCATGATCCTTTTTGGTGGAGCTTTTGGTTCCATGAGCACTTCGCCTTCTACCCGTGAGTTCTCCCCATTCACGCAATTTTATCGAACCGGTTGTGCTTTGATCATCACTCTTGAAATTCGGAATTCTTCTCCACGGCTTGTCTTGAGGATTTGGAACGGCTCGTCGATTAGACAGCTACAAGTTCGGATTTTCCTTTTCGGGCTCGTCGATTATGTAGCCAACAGTTCGGATTTTCCTTTCCATCTCCTCCATGCTCATGGTCTCCAAGTTTGCACAAGTCATGACCATAGAGAATAAGGGGTCCGGTCATGACTAACACAAACTCGGTTTCTTCTTTAGCTCAATTCCACTCTTGAAATTCCAAGTCTCTTCTCAACCTTCCTTAACGCCAAGCCCAATACCTCTGAGGCCTCACAATCTCTTTTAGCTCCCCGGAAGCCTCAAAATGTTGGCTTGTTCAACTATACTTCATCATTCACGGCTCTTTTGGCGGCATTTTTGAATGACTTCAATTTGACCTTCAAAGGCTAGTTGCTTCTTCTTGGATTTCTTGAGTTTTAATTTCACCTTGCATGAACACCATAAACAAATTGGATTAGTCACATTCAAATATTTAAGTTTAAAATCAATTCAATTTCATCATGATTTTAAACTTTCTATCTTCCATTTGTTTATAGGTTCCAATTTGTAAGCACAACATTTTCAACAATAGTAACCAAAGATTTAGAGATTAAGTAACCGAGAGAATGAGAGATTTAGTAACCAAGTATGAAAAATGTGAAACCGGGATTTCCCATCGGTTCACTTCAAGAATTTCTCAAGTAAGCAATCTCAATCTCTTATTAGCTTACTTGGACAAAGATTCAACAAGAGCAACAAAGGCTCACCAAGAACACTAACCAAGATTTTCAAAACATTTTCTTTTGAAAATTTACAACATTCGGTTTTCAAATAACCACAAAGCTTTAAACTTTTGAAATCAAATCTTTTGAAACAATTTTCAGCGGAAGTCTACACGAATTTGTGTTGGGTTAAGCGCATAAGGAAGATGAACACATCCTTATAACGATTCAACCCAACTCATCAAAGAAATCAAAATATTCTTAACTTATGAAAATCGAAAACCGAATAACTCCAAATCTTCTAACCCAAGAGCTTATGCTCTGATACCATGTTAGAATTTTAGTGTTTACATTGTGTTTGTAGAGAATTTGGAGAGAAAACTAAAAGAGAGAATAATGAGTCTTTAACTCAAATTTTTATTAAGCTCATAAGATGTTATGTTTACAATGAGTAGAACAACATATATATAGGCCCCCAAGGTCAATATAACCGTTGGGGATCAGATCAAATGGATGGAGGGATTGAATCCCAAAGTATGAAAGTGATGGGTCCACTTTTGTGAGATCTGGCCTTCGTGTCGATCGACGTACTTTTGTGTCGATCGACACGCCTCCAACGGTCGGATTATTTGAAATCGATGCCGAGTTTTTCCAGAGACGATAGTGTCGATCGACATTCTTCCTTGTCGATCGACACTCTACTTCCAGGGAATTTCTTTGACCCGCGGGACGAGTGCCTCGATGCCAACCGTCCCGGATACTCGATGTGCGTCGTACTGCGGGACATACGTGTCGATCGACATCACTCCTTGGTGTCGATCGACACTCCACTTCTTTTCTTGATTCGCCTTAAAACGCCACTCACTTGATGCGGCTTCAACTCGTCTTCATGCGGCCTAGCTTCTCCAAGGTAAGGACACTCTAGGCCGCCACCGTTCATGCCTTGGCCGTGAGTGGACTAAGCCGTTCCACCTTGTTTCACGTCTCGGTCTCCTTCGAGTTGCGTTCTGAGTCATTCCTCGTGCGGCCTCCTTCGAATGAACAAAAGTGGCAAATTAAGTAAAACCCATGAGCCCAATCAAACCATAAACTATAAACAAAGAAACTTATTTCACAAACATGATTAAAAATCAAAATCCACAACAAGAGCTAAGAATCTCATCAAAGTCCACAACAAGAGCTAAAAACCCATTTCACAAACATGATTAAAAGTCAAAACCATAAATTTATGAATACCCAATTCAAAGAACACAAGACTTGCTGGAAATTTGTAAGGAAACAAAAACAACAAAGAAGACTAATTTCTTTGAAGCAAAGCATCAAACACTTGGCGTGCATCATTTCAAATGTAAAGAACAACACATAAATGAGCATAAAAACACAAAAGAAAGAAACGAAACCTTGAGAGGAGTGGAAAGATGAGTAGAAGAAGCAGACGAGTGCGAGTTCTCTATGAAGTTTTCCAAGAGAAGAAATGGTAGCAGGATAGAACGACGGTGAAAAAAGAGAAAAGCAAAGAGAAAATAGTTTTTAGGGTTTGTGGCATTTTGTAATTCTTTTGTTTTAATAAGGGTATTTTTGTCTTTTATATTTTTCAGCTGAACCTTGTACATCTGATTGCTCCGTTCAGACTCAGTTGGAATTTTTGTATTTTTCTGGATGAGTCTTCGAAACTCATCTGACTGCTCCATCTAGATGAAGTGTTTTATAGCGCTAAACGAACATCATTCGACAGCTACATCTAGATGGAGCAGCCAGATGAGCAAACGAACAACCCCAGAGATGGTGAGTTTAGAGCTTTCAATTGGACGGTTATCCATGGGCTAGCCTAGTCCAAAACATTATTGGTCAGTCATGGTCACACCCATATACAAAGTGGTCTGAATGGGCTATGTCTAGTTTTGTCCGTGGTCAAAAGTGGGTTAGACCGCATGGTCATTGGACAACAATAAAGATTTGTACCGTACTTAGCCAATTTACTTATGAGATTTTTGCGTTTGTATATATTGAAAAACTCCACACTCGAATAGTAAGACAAACACAAAAAGGTTGCAGCATTTTAAGCAAAAAACCACTGCTTACATCTTCACAAGAAAATACAGGAGAAAGAAATCATGCAAAAGTGAATAAAAGATGTCATCTTCAGTAGCTCCTCTTTCGGCTCCACGAAGGAAAACAGCAACCCTGCACATCACAAATTTCCAATGGACGTCAGTTTATTTACTATTTCCTCCATTTTAGAATAAGTGTCATTTTGACACTTTTGAAAACATGTAATTTTTTTGTTTATCATAACTCTAAAAACGGTTTGACTATTGGAATTCTCTCATACTATTGGTTAGACTAAGGAGAAATTTAAGTATTTTACACCAAAAGTTTATATTGAAGTTCGGACACTTGTTTTAAACCATAAAATTAACTTTAAAACGAACATTTAATTTTAAAACGGAGGGAGTAAGATAAATTGAATTTCCAATGGATTTTTTGCTGACTAAATACCTTGGGACTAGACGGTAACGGCTGATGACGTTGGTCGTTAATGGGTTGTGTCGGGGTGCTCTGAAATGTCCCATTGTAAGACCCCGCACTCTGGTTCTGCGATATAGGAAACGGCGGAATAGTCGCCACCTAATTGACAAAAAAAATATACACTTATTGGCCATGTATTTATGAATTGTGACACTATTTTGTTATAAAAATGGTTCCAAAATCCATACCCTTTCATGGCTCTGACCTCTGATATTGCGTATGGGCCTAGGTTGGACTGGTGGAGGATCATGTGGTTGGCGTCTACTTGTTTCCGCTGATCTGCCTCCACTACCGTATGAAGGATGTTTGAAAGCCTCTGGTGCGGAAGTACCTCTCACTATGTTGTTTCTATTGCTGTGTGCAGGAGAATATCTGAATTCTGTTTCGTCCCTGCTACGGAATCTTTCGTGTCTTGGTCTTACATTTTGGATTGGTGGTTGGTCCTGTCTAGAATTTCGAGATTGTGAAGGGTTTGGATTCATATCTGGATACTCGTTGGGGTTAGACGCGATTGTACTTTTCTTCGAACTACTCGCTTTATCAAACACCACCGAAAATGCAGCATCTTCAGTCCAGTCTCCGAATTTTGGTACGTGAGGACGATTCTGTAACGGCAACAGAACGAAGGAATTTTCTTACAAACATAGTCTTGTAAATTGCATTAAGAGATATGACTATTATTAGAATCTTGGTGATTGCCAATTTTTTTAAATAGCATTATGAGATATAACTAAGCATTTGATGTTCATATGGTAAAAACAAAATTTTTCTCAACCAACACAAAGACCTCGTACGTGATACTACGGATTCTAAACAATTCCATTAGCATGTTATATTTATGCCGATTAAGAGAAGCATTCTCTAATATATTTGACTTTTACCCTACATTCCCACAAAAACAGAGTGTGAAGACAAAAATAAGTAGTTGGAAAACAAAAAGCTTAAGAAAATAGATTAGAATAGACATACTGCCATATTTCTGAATCTCCAGGAGCCAGAAATGAAGAATTGCTTTGATGGGTCTCAAACAGAGAGGGCGAGATTATTGAGAGAGACAGAGAGATGTAAGAGACGTGTATACACGAACACGAAGGCGTTGACAATTTATCATAGTTGACTTTTCTTTGACTTCGTAAACGATGACTCTTTTTACGCTGACTTTTCTTCTTTGCGTTTTAAAATGCTCCAATATATATATCATTGACAAAGTAATTTGTTGAAAATGTGTCAAAAACAATATTTACAAAATGGAGGGAATAATGCAACTTACTGTAAGCAAAAACCATAAACTTTACGCCGGCAAAAGCAAATGCAAAAGACATGAGTAGTTTTACATAATTATTAAACACAAGCATTAATCTCTCTTTCTCTCTCTAGATTATTAAACAACATTTCCGACTTTATGCTTTCCACTGAACAGTCCTCTCAGATCTTTCTTGGCTCTTCAGTGCTTCTTCAATTCTTCTTAGTCCTCTCCAATTAATGATTCCCTGGCGGTATCAGGAATGAGTGATGCATTCTTTTAACTGACCAAAGGCGTTTTAGATAATTTGTTGCTTTGTCCTAATCCTCCGATCTGGGATTTGGGTAAAGGAAGAAACTTTAGAGGGTATGATTCAGCTACTGTTCATGGTTCTATTTGTGGAAGGTGCGATTGCATTTCTGCTGCTGATTAAGATTGGTCCTTTGAAAGAGCTTGTGATGAAAAGCCTTGACCAACTCAAGATGGGGAAAGGCCCTGCAACTGTGAAAACCATTGCTGGAACCATGTCAGTTATCCTCTTCTCCAATCTCATGAGCATTGTCAAGATCCAGAACAAGGGTGCAAAGCTTGGGACAATGTCTCCTATGGATCAGGTCCTTTGGAGAACCCACTTGCTTGAAGCTTCTCTTATGGGTCAGTCTCTCTCTCTTCTTCCTTACTTGCCTTTTATATGTTAGGTGTGATCTAAACAGAACCATAGGGGTTTGGTTTATTGCCTTAGTTTGTCTTAGCTTATAAATTACCTTTTAGTTGAACAAAGTTGAAATCTTTGGCTGGACTTTGTGTTGAGCTTTGCAGAGTTAACACAATGAAACAAGGGTAAATGGTCCTGAATGATGTTGCAGGAGTTGTGCTATTTCTTGGCTTCATAATTGACAGAATGCACCACTACCTCAGAAAGCTAATCACTTTACGAAGCAGCGTCGGGTCATCGAAAGATGAACTTGAACAGCTCCAGAAAGAGAGAACAGGACTGAAGGAGAAAGAAGAGAAGGCAACCAAGGAAATCAAGCAGTTGAAAGAAAAATTGTCATCTATTTCTGAGAGACTTAAGAAAGCAGAGACCGACTCGAAAGAGAAAGAGAAGAAGCTCGAAACCGCTGAGACTCATGTCACGGCGCTCCAGAAACAGTCTGCGGAGCTGCTACTAGAGTATGATAGTTTGCTAGAAGACAACCAAAATCTCCAAACTAAAATTTTGAGGAAAACGAAGAGCTGATGTAAGATTGTAGGGTTTTGTCATTTTACAAGTTTGTTTTCTTGTTCCCCTTTTGTTCCTACAACATCAAGAATAGCAAAGACCCAAAGGCCATTCCAATATTACTCTTTAGTCTTCCAAAATTAAGCTTTTCTTCTCACTCTATGTTAAAGGTTTACAACTGTTTGATCTAAAAACTCTACCTACTTTGTCTCTTGAGATACAGATGAAAAGAGAAACAACCCAATGAAAAGTCAAATGCAGGATCATTCTGACGATATTCTAGAATGTATCATGCACCTAAGCTCGAAGGAACAAGCAAATTAAGCTAGCCTATCCACGTTTAGATCCCAAAGCAAGAAGTATCTTCTTCCTCGGTCCCTGAAAAAGACAACTCGAATCAAAACATGGTGATGATATATGCATTATCTTATTAACAGACAACATATTTAGAATGGAGCAAAAGTGAGGCAATGACTCGTATACAGAATTAGTAACGTAAGCTGAAATTCAGCATGGCGATGATAATAAATCATGTGAGGCAGGTTATCATGGACTTACCATTGGTATCAGCATAGCTTTGAGATCATCATCTGTCATATGCTTAAGAGCATCCATATCAACCTGGAAGAGATCGTAAAACAATAAGTATCCTTGGTAATTAAGAAGAGAACGAATCAGTAAATACATCTACATACTTCTTCCACTTGAAATGCGGTTGAATACTTCTCGAGACCCAATGATTCCAAGAAGCTATCAACTGATGCATTCGCCTGAACCAAAAGATAACAAACTGAGAAACTAGTACAGGTGAAACATCCAATCAGTCAAAGACGTATTTGCACGCTATACGTGATCAAATACGGACGGAGAAGTATCGTTAGAGAAAATGAAGTATATTGCCTGCTGTGATGATTTCTTCTTGGTTGCTTTTTTGTTCAAAGCTGTTCTAGTCTCAGATTTGGTTTGACCAGCACCATTCTTTATGGCTGGTCTTTTAGATTTTTGTTGGTTAGTGCTCCTTGGTTGTGAATTCATTGCCCCGGATAGCTTTTCGCGTAGATCCCCCACTCTCTGTCCACTTTGCAAGCCATGATGTCTCTTCTGGAGCTTCAAGCGGAGATCTTTAGGGTCAATTCTGCGATCTTGGTTAGCCAATAAACCACAGAGTCAACAACCAAAACATATACAAAACTTTTGTAGCATTGAATGATTGTAAATGTTAATCACGCAATGTACTTGAAATTCGAGGCCCGTCATCATCGAAAAGATCATGCTCCCACTTGTCATCATCATCCTGCCTTTCTCTGAAAGCATTACGGTAAATCGTTCATCAGACTTTGTTTCCAAAGGTAAAAGATAAAATCACTAGTGTGATAAAAGTACATGACACCATCTCAAATCACCTCAAAACCAAGTGAATGGAGTCATGACAATTGACAAAAGCAAAAACAGATAACCAAAATCTCTTTAATTAACTATACGAACCTTTTCGTGGTCCGGCGAGTAGAGAAGTCGCCATTGAGACGGTTCTTTACAGTTTTCCTGCTTCCATTCTCAACCTCCACTCGATAAGAATACATCTACTAGGAACAACTAGGAAACCCTAAATCAAAACAAAAACGAAGAATTGCAGTGAATAAGAGCGACATAGAAGAAACTCAGCTCGATTTCGTAAGTTACAAACCTAGGTCACAGGAAAACCCTAACCGGAATCCGGAATCACAGAAAGAAGAGGTGAAATCTCGAATTCGACACTTCCGATTGCGATTTGGCAGGTTTCGGCAAATTCACGATATAACGGCAAGCATGACGGCACTATGTAATTTGCCACTACCGTCACTACACTAGTATCAAACACAACCGGGTCCAATCGGGTCACAAACTAATATATATTGCTTTAGTTAAAAATTATTTCTACTTTTTTTTTTTTTTGTGCAACCAAATAAATTATTATTTCTACTTATTGTGCGAATTTAACTCTAGTTACTGTGTGTATATTATTTTGAAAGTGTTATATATAATGAATGAGAATTTATCAACATTATAACTAAAGACAGAAAATTTTATACTAAACACGATACTGAGATTATAAAAAAGAGCGAGAGTATTTGAGTTATAAAGTTGTGTTGAAACAATGGCCGCAATAATCGTTTATATATATAAGTGAAATAGGGAAAATTACTATGTCGCATAATAACGATAAGCCTTCATACGAAATTAATTTTGCTTGACATTTGCATACATGTTATAGATACACTATTATTTTTGACTTTTGATAAAAAGAAGTAAATTTTTGGAGTGTGTTTATATGTAAATTCCATGATGCTCTTTCCACAGAAAATATGATATCGCAAAATACTTATCGCGATATAAAGCCACTTTGAAATCCTAAGAACATCAATACAGTCGGATGGGGTATTTTTTTTGCGTGAAAGCATCAATGTTGGCATAGTAATCAGTATAACATTGCTTAGTAACAAAAGATCCAAACTAATTTAAGTGTTAATCAAACATTAAATTATTCATGCGTTAATGGGAACATAACATTTCAGGAAGACAAAGTTCATTGTTCACAGTTTTGAGCTTCCTTGGAGAGAAGACCGAAGAAAGGATTGGTAATCGCAGATTGCAACTGAAATGCAGCGCCTTGGAGCCGCAAAAAGTCTGCGTCTAGGGTCGATAAAAACAAACACTCAGTTCCTTCCTCTTTCTTGAATCCGCAAAGTTCCATGAACTCCATGGCTTCTTTGAATCTCCCAACTCTCTCCTGGAACAAGCCATTCGTGAGACGGATTCTTCTGTATTTTTCTTCGTCTGGATTTTTCGCTGCGTTCCTCACAATCATAAGTAGCGTCTCAAATGCCCTCCTCGTGATTCTTGGATCTTCATCCTACAACAACAACAAGAAACAATATTCCATTTGCTTCTTTTTTTTTTTTGGATCATCCACTTACTTAAAACGTCATCTTACTTTGTGGTTTCGCCTTAATGATCGTAAACACTCTCTCATCTCCTCAGCTTTCGAGGCAGGGCTTGATGACGACAATAAGATCCTCTGTGATTGTAATGTTACTGTAGGGTCGAGTTCAGCAACTGGAGTTGATGTCGAAGCATCCGTTGGCAATCCGAGTCTACGCTTTCTCTGTAGCTATACACAAAAATGTTAATAGAGATCATCATTTTCGGTACGAGTGTACAAAAGCAAAACAAGAATTTCACCTTGTCTGCATTTACTTTCTGCATAATTCTCTCCCTTGCTTTTTTCTCCTCGTCTTTCTCGGCTTTCCTCAAAGCTATATTTCTGTTCAATAGTATCCAACAGCTTTAGTGAAATCAAATAGACAATGTGAGAAAGAAACTCTCTCTCGTACCGTTTTCTTTCATTTTCTTCTGCGATTTGCTTTGTCTCCATCATCTGTTTCCCTGCTTTTATCCTCTCCTGCAAGATATCTAGAGCTGTAAGTACATTCTTCGTTTTCACGCTAGATGGGTGATACTGTGTACCTTTTCTCTCTCTCTTTCGCGTTTAGTTTCTTCCTCCTCTCTCAGCTTACGAGCTTGTTCCCTGAGATTGCATAAATGCGTCATTTCTCCTTAAAGAAGCTTAAGCAAAAAGGCATGTATTTTCAAATGGTAGAAGACTAACCGTAGTTCTCTTGCTCGTGCCTGTGTAGTCTCTGCAGTATCATCTGTTGAATTTTGAGACTCAATCTCAATGTTAAATTCCACCTGCAAGACCACGTTCGATCAAACCTCTACTTGCAAGGTTTTTTGCATATGAGAAAAAGAAAGCCTAGCCTTTCTATACACACATACCAAAGGCATATTGTCGTACTGCGAATCATTCTCATGATCTATGATCCAATTCACAGCTGTTTCAAGACTAGAGTTACCTGGAGATGAAAAGCATAACATGAGGGTGATAATTCCATGGAATTTTGTTTTCAAGTGGTTCATACGTACCAGAGTGATGCAGAGCCCATGTCGCTCGGGCCATTGAGAATCCCATATCTTCAAGCTCCTTAAGCAAGCCACGATTAACCTCCACTGCAGCAATTTCTGTTTACCAAAAAACACATCAAGAATTACTTAGACACGTGATAAGAGAAGAATTATCAGCGAAATTGAAACAACGAAGAACTATTATTGTTACCAGTTACTTGTGCCATATTTCAAAAATCTCAGAGAGTTCTTGATTCCTGTATAGGTGAGAGAGGCAGATGCTAGATTTGGTATAGTGGTGTTTCTATAGTATGTTGCATTATTGAACATAGATTAGATTCTTTAAAATACAGACAACATCTTCCTTTTGTTAATTACCTTTCTTCAAAGTTCTGCAACTTTTGATTCTAATCAATTCTTGAAACAAAAGCAACGAATCTTCTTTCTCTTCTTCACACAAAACTTCAGGTTTTTTACAATTGGGTAAATCGGGCTTCGGGATTTGGCCCTAATTGACATGCCTACCTATTAAGGAGATGAATCAACTCGTTGTTGATGAATAGAAAAACTAGGCTTGTGAACCAGATAACGTAGTAAGGCATGCTAAAATCAGGTGTCGTCAAAGGCACGAGCAATACTTCTGTGTAAGACCGCACTAATGATTTTTCCTGCAACAAGACAAGACAAACTGATTCGTTGTATTTGAATAGGCAACAAATATGGCAGAAACATGAGTCCTTTGGTGTCTCTACCTTGAGTTTTGATAACAAAGGCGAGTCACTGGATTCTTCTTGGTAATCTAATCTTGTCTGATGATTAGGAAAGCTGATCAGAGCCGACGGGATGTCAAATCCTTGATTAGCATCCGGAGGATATTCATCAATATGTAGGAACCCCTGTTGAGATATTTTCAAAACTCAAATCAATCAAAATGAGATAAGTACACATTGAGGCTTGAAGAAGAGGAAGGGATAATTTACCTTATCAAATTCTAATACTATTGATGCAGATTTCATTCCGCAAGGTAGCTCCAGCAACATCTCCATCACACCAGGTGACGTCTTATCTCTAGATGGCGAGACTTCGATCTTCTTCATGACTTGACTTGTTGTCATCTGTTTCTCGTCCACAAATACTTGTATAGTGTGATAGTAAACCTTAACATACCATGGGAAAATCTGGAATACGTTGGCCTGTACTGAGCATGGACAATCAGAGAGATCTCCGCCCGATAATTTCTCAAATGATTGAGTCGATGTCAATGAGATAGCTATTGCACCCTTTTCATTACCACTTCCCATCAAGAAGCGGTGTGCGAGTAATGGAGCTTGTTGGCATGTCCATTTTGAAGGAAGCTTCCAAATCAAGGCGAGAGTAAATGGCTTGTTGTCACCATATTTGTCGATATCGAACACAAAAAGAAAACTGTTGGTTTCCTGAAGAATACTGTTGGGCTTGACAGAGAATTCAAATCCTGCATTATTCCAGGATGTTTCATTTCCATGATTTGTAAGACCCTCTAATTGAACATAAACTTTACTTGACTTAGCAAGAACACATCTTCTAACAGCTTTTCTCTCGAAAAGAGAACCAAGAGACCAACTTGGCTGTATACTCGTTTCACCAGAACCAGCATGAGGCTATAGTACAACAGTAAGTGTCTGCTCGAGCACAAGAACAGAATCCAATCCAGATTTGATGGTAGTTAAAAGCAATCTATGGGAATGATAAAACGCTCGGTAAATAGATGACCTGTGCATCAATGGAGATAGTCCATCCTTGTCTCTACACGGAAGAAGTTTAAGCCAAGGCGTTAAGTTCTCGGTACAAACAGCTTCGCGCGGCAGCAAACCATATCTCAGTTTGTTTGAGTTTGGAGCAACATATGAAGCTGAAGATTCGAGAATGTTGATGGAAGCACAGAAAAGCCCTGAGAGTGCATTGGTTAAGTTCTTCCAACAAGTATCAACCTGAGAGAGAGGAACATCAAACACAGCCCAAAGCTCGACCCCGACAGGTTTTGCATTCATACTTGATAACGGATCAAATCCGCCCCATTGTTCGTGGTTCCAACGACCCTGAGTGAAAGATAGTTCCATCTCTTTGACCCTAAACTTGTGAACTAGCTGAGAGATAGCTTTGGGGAAGAGATGGTGATGGAAGCCATGAGAATCTGAAGGAGAAGGAGCTCGAGTATCGAAATGGAAGTGAGCTAGCACTTTTTGATCAGGCAAAGGCTTCAACAACAATTCTTCTTTGAATTCTTCAACATTTTTCGACTCAAAAGCAAACGCAACCAAAATTGCTTGAAAAAGTAACAGAATCAGCAAGGGGTTCGATAATCTGGACATAGACGGATCCATGAACTCTAACAGGGACTGATCCTTTATCAACAAAATCTTAATACTTGTACAGCAATACTATCAAAATCAAAGTCAATTTGATGTCTCATAACATGACCTATGAAGTTTACCTAAGAAGATCGTTAATTCTCGTTACCATGGCTCAGACACAAGCGAGCGAGCGAGTCCGTGACAGACATGTGTGATGAGAGAGAGAGAGATTTGAATTTTGAGAGTGAGATGGGAGATTAACGATTATTTGATTTTGAGATGGAACAAAACTAGACACTCGGCTGTGTGCTTTTTAGACCATCTCCAAATGGTTGGAGTTCTATTTTTTATTCTCAAAAAAAAAAAAGGTAGAGATTTATTCCAATAGATATCTCTATATCTTCCTCTAAACATAAAATATTATATTTTTGTTTTATTATTAGATTCTTATAAACCATTTACTTTTAAAATAAACAAAATTTACCTATTTATATTATTTGTATTAATAATTTAACAAAAAGATGATGTTTTATTGAAATTAAATATTTAAAATAAATATATATTTGTATCATACCACATATATAGAGAGAAAAAAAATTATACATTTTTGTTTAAATATTAACATTAATGTATTTCTCCCTCATATGTTAAATTAACGCATCATGAAGTGAGAAATGAGTTTTATATTTTTTAATTACAAATTTTGTTAATTAGAAAGCTAGTTTTTGTTATGATTTTATTCAAATATAAAATTAAAATATATAATATTTGTTTAGGTATAAAATGTAAGTATATAGAAATGAATGGATCACTTTGTAAATCAAAAAGTGATACTCTACAAATAGATGATGAATAGTATTACTTCAAATATAGCGAAAAAATATTATTCATTTCTCTATTTTTATAGTGAGTTATAGAGTATCATTGGAAATGATTTTACTTTAAAAATAGAGTTTAAATGTAGAAATAGAGTACCATTTGAGATGCTCTTAGGCCTTTTACCACAATAGGCCTGGGAAAAAAAATCAGAGCCGAAGAACCAAACAGGAACCGATCCAAAATTATTTGAACTTGAACCGATTTTTAAAAATATTTGTTGGATCCTATATGTTTAGAATAAAAAAAATGAAACTCAACAGATCCAAAATTATCTAAATTGAATTAGACAAAAAAAATTAAACATATGCTAGTTCCTAAGTATATGTTAAGAACCAAAAACCCGAAATCGAACCAATATTAAATCGAAAACCAAACTTGTATTCGAAATATTTGAAACATAAATATCCGAATTCGCAGGCGTGTACCACAATGTGATATTTGTTCCTCAAATTCATTCTCCACTTGGTTGGTGTGTTAAGTCTTGTGACAAAAATAATATTACAAAAATAATATTACATGTGGTTCCTAGTAATCAAAAATAAATGTATTTTAACAAAAACAAAAACTTTCATAAACATAATAAATATTAAAATATACACAAGTGAATAATAATAATAACCGTCTATGTTAGAGTATGATTTAGACTCTTATGTTTGTCTTGTGGAATAAAAGGACTAAGTATACTTAAGATTCTAGGTGATTTAGATAGACTCGGTTTAATCAGGTAGTTATCGGTTTGTGATAACTGATTAAATTATTAGAGTTATCTATAAGGTCTTGGTCTTATCTCTAAGTTGTTATATAAGGAGATAATGATTGTTAAAGACGTGAAGGTTTTTTTAATCACCTAGATCTTGTTCTTCCTCTAGTTTCTCTGCGTTTGAGAGCTAGATACTTATCATAGTGGATTGCTGGCTCCAGAGCAGTAGTTTCACCATATCGGTGGCGAAGCTCTGGGTAACAAACTCTTGTGTTATTTCTCTACTTTGTTCTCACATCTTCTTACGTTCATACAAACTTAACAATCGGAAACTTGTGAGTTAAGTCATTAACTAATCGGTTAAATCCTCAACAATTGGTATCAGAGCTTCGGCTCAAGATCGATATGTCAAACCCAAGGATTGAGGTGGAGCGGTTCGATGGTTCCGGTGACTTCCAAATCTGGAAGATTCGTATGATGGCTAATTTTGGAAGCCTAGGTCTAAAGAACATTCTCTCGGATGAGACCTAGAGCGTTGAAAGGTGTGTTTATTGGCTACCCTCCAGGCACCAAAGGTTATAAGGTGTGGTTAATTGATGAAGGAAAAAGAGTTGTGAGCCGGAATGTTAAGTTCCATGAAGACATGGTTTACAAGGATTTGAATAGTAAAGGTCAAGGTGGAGCTGTGACATCTAAGAAGAGTGTCAACGGAACTGTAAGGGTAGTCACAGAGTTGCCGAGTGTGATCATGAACAAGAAGAAAGCAAATGTATCTCAAGATACGGTTATTAAGGGTGGTGCTGAGAGTTCTGGTAATTCAGTTCTAGGTGGAGTTAACACTGATGGGATTGTTGAACCGATAAGTCCATCTCAAGGTGGAGTAATTTCGGATCAAGGTGACGTTAGTGATGATACTAATGCTGAGGAAGATCAACCTGGTTTGAAGTCTATCATTAGTAAACAAGGAGTGTCTAAGTTTCAAGAAGCACAAGATCGGCCAAGAAGGGTTATTAAGAAACCTATCAGATATATGGATGAAGGCGGTTTTGCTTTTGCATTATTGGTTGATGATATGTTTTCAGAAGAAGGTGTGGTAGCTTTTGCTCTTGCTGCAACTGGGGTAGTTGAAGTTGATGAACCACAGAGTTATTATGAAGCTATGGAGAGTGTTAACAGAGACTTATGGCATGGTGCTTGTGTAGAAGAGAAAGTTTCTCTAGACAAGAACAAGACTTGGATATTGGTCCCTAGACCCGAAGATAGACAAATCATAGGTTGTAGATGGTTGTTCAAGTTAAAGCCGGGAATTGATTTAGTAGAACCACCGAGATATAAAGCTAGACTTGTGGCTAGAGGTTTTACTCAAAGAGAAGGAATAGACTATCAGGAGGTGTTTGCTCCTGTGGTAAAGCATGTGTCTATTAGAACATTGTTATCTCTAGTGGTTAATATGAGTTTAGAGCTTGAGCAAATGGATGTTAAAACAATGTTCTTGCATGGAGAATTGGAGGAGGATTTATACATGTCACAGCCGGAAGGATTTGAAGATAAAAGGCATCCGGATTATGTGTGTTTACTGAAGAAATCACTATATGGATTGAAGCAATCTCCTAGACAGTGGAATAAGAAGTTTGATCAGGTGATGAAACTGCAAGGTTTTAACCGAAGTGAACATGACTTTTGTGTCTACACAAAGGAGGTAACTCAAGGCAGTTTTATCTATTTGCTTTTATATGTTGATGACATGTTGATTGCAGCCGAGAGCATGTCAGATGTTAAGAGCTTGAAGGATGAGTTGAGTGCAGCGTTTGAAATGAAGGACTTGGGTCCTGCAAGAAGAATCCTTGGTATGGATATAGTTAGAGATAGAGAAAAAGAGATTCTTTACTTGTCTCAATCAGAATATCTCAAGAAAGTCTTAAGAAGTTTCAAGATGGAGAATGCTAAAGTGTCTCATACCCCAATCGGTGCACATTTCAAATTATCTAAGGTAAAAGATCAGAATGAATGTGTTGATACATTCATTCTGCTTCAGCTGTTGGTAGCATGATGTATGCTATGGTAGAGTCTAGGCCGGATTTAGCTTATGGAATTGGTATGGTTAGTAGATTCATGAGTTGTCCTGGTGAGATACATTGGGAAGCGGTTAAATGGTTGCTAAGATATATCAAGGGTTCTATTGACTTGAAGCTAGTATTCACTAAGACGGATGAGATCAAGGTTCATGGCTTTTGTGATTCAAATTTTGCTGCGGATAGAGATAGAAGTAGATCTATTTCAGGTTACGTTTTCACCATTGGTGGTAATGTGGTTAGTTGGAAATCAAGTTTACAAGGAGTTGTAGCTTTATCCACTACGGAAGCCGAGTATATAGCACTTACTGAAGCGGTAAAAGAAGTTATTTGGTTAAAGGGATTACTTGAAGATTTTGGGATTAAGCAAGAGATGGCTAGTGTGTGGTGTGATTCTCAGAGTGCTTTGTGTCTTGCCAAGAATAATGTTTTTCATGAGAGGACGAAACACATAGCTACAAAGTATAATTTTATTCGAGATGTTATAGCAACTAAGGAGGTGGAAGTCTTGAAGATTCACACTAGTAGAAATCCCGCGGATATTTTAACGAAAGTTGTTCCCATAAGCAAGTTCAATGCAGCATTGGAATTGCTTAAAATTCTCAAGAGCTGATAAGCCTTCGGGTTGAAGTGCCAGTGGTGTAGAGATCAGAAGTATCCACAGTAGATGAATAAGCATGATACAGAAGAGTTTGAAGAGTCTAAAGCAAGGTGGAGAATGTTAGAGTATGATTTAGACTCTTACATTTGTCTTGTGGAATAAAAGGACTAAGTATACTTAAGATTCTAGGTGATTTAGATAGACTCGGTTTAATCAGGTAGTTATCGGTTTGTGATAACTGATTAAATTATTAGAGTTATCTATAAGGTCTTGGTCTTATCTCTAAGTTGTTATATAAGGAGATAATGATTGTTAAAGACGTGAAGGTTTTTTTAATCACCTAGATCTTGTTCTTCCTCTAGTTTCTCTGCGTTTGAGAGCTATATACTTATCATAGTGGATTGTTGGCTTGAGCTGGCTCCAGAGCAGTAGTTTCACCATATCGGTGGCGAAGCTTTGGGTAACAAACTCTTGTGTTCTTTCTCTACTCTGTTCTCACATTTTCTTACGTTCATACAAACTTAACAATCGTAAACTTGTGAGTTAAGTCATTAACTAATCGGTTAAATCCTCAACAGTCTAATAGAGGTTGGAACTAGGAAATCAATTATAGCAAATGGTGATTTATACACGCCTTAAACGAAGTGTCGATATCATCATCATTACTGACTAGTATTGACTTTAAAAATCTGATTAATTAAAAAAAGAAGAAGTAATTCCGATATTTACCATCGTTTTGTCCCAAGTATATAGCAATGCACCTACCAGAGCTAACACGAAGATAGGAAAGGAGTGGAAAATAAAATCTAAAAAGCGAATATTGATATATCCAAAAACAAAGAGATTATATAATAATTGCACAATTAAGAGCAAAATCGCGAAAAAAGAGGAAGCACGACATAGAAACAAGAAACTAGAAAGCGTGCTTCGCAATGGTCTTTTCTTTTTTCTTTCTACCGAGAGAAGAGAGAGAACAAAAATGCTTTATTTACGCTCCTCTCTCTCTCCTCATAAATAGAGACGCAGAGATTATATTAATATTGACCAGTGTCCCAGAGAGAGAAACTCGCCTCCTTTTCACTTTTACTTTTTTTTTTTTTTTTTATTATTCAAGAGGTAGAGCAGTAAGCACTACTAAGCACATATCTCGAGCCACAAGGTCAGTCAAAAAACTGCTCTTATATATTGTGCATGTATGCTCTTGATTTTTTTTCTTTTCTCACTTTGCGTTTTCTCGGCAACGGCTACTTCTTCCCAGTCTCTCGAAGCGACGAGTATCGGAAATTGGAAGAAGATCGATGGATTACGGAGACGATCGGTAGATTTCTCTTCTCTTTTGCTGCTTCCTCTTCTCGATTTGGTTTTTTTTTCTGGATTTGTGATTTTTTTGGGGGGAAGGAGGACTATGATTTGGTTTTGGTTGTGTGTGTTTGATTTGTGATGATTGTTGATTTTGATTGCGGATTTTCTAGCTTCGTTGATGTAAAATAGAGTCTCGCTTGTCTGGGTTTTACTGCAATCGTTTGTTCAAGCTTGGATTTGTTGGTGATTTCTGGCTCAATGCTGGTTTTGGGTTTGATTGATTTTTGGGTTTTAATGTAATGATAAAATGTCGGATTTGATTTTGAGTTAATAATGTTGGATTCTTAATGAAATTACGGGTCATTTAATGTTGAATTTGGTTTAAGCTTCTTAATGCTCAAGATCTCTTAACATCATTTCCACTAAATGGTGCTTTATGTTTAGTTACTGAATTTTTGGGCTGCACATAGTGGTCAGGATTCAGGTTTGGATGTTCTTGTTTGCAATGTGCTACACTATTTGCATAGTTTTCAGTTGTTGGTTAGTAGATTTGTTTAGTCATTAGTAATTTACAAGATAAGGATGGAAGCAGTCGTCTCTAAACATGTGAATGTACTCTTGGTTTGATCATTTGCAGTAGCCCCTCATGGAATTGGCAAATGCAGAACTATAATGACCAACAACAGTCTGATTTCAGTAAGCTTTTAACTTAATCTATAACTCTTATAATACTGCAACATTCGACAAGAATGATTGAATTGTTCTATAATTCCACCAGATGTCCCGGAGTGCACGATGACTGAAGTCACATTAAACCAGGAAGATCACTCATACATGTTTGATGACATAGCCACCCCGGTGAAGGCCTGTAGCGAGTTGGGTTATCATGTCACAACAGGTTGTTTTTTTTTGTTTTTCTTTCAAGTTTTCTTTTCAATTCCTGTTGTCTATTTAATGAGGGATCCTAATGTAAAGAATTCGGGTTTCAGCAGACGCAAACAAGAAACTGGAAGTGCAAAGTGAGACACGCACTGCACTAAAGAGGCGTCGGATGTTACATTTCGAAGACCAACCTGCGGAAACTTCCCTTTTCAGCAGTGAGAATTTCTCTGCAATCTTAAAATCAAGCGTGAGTACACAAAACACATATCTCGCTTGTAGCTATGCACAATAAAGCTTACATTTGTGATGTATTCTTGATATCCAACCTCATTGCTCACTTATTCGGATGCGGTCTTAGCTTTTTTTCTTCTGTGTTACTGATTGCTGGCTAGTTATGATACTGAAGCTATGTATCTTAGCAACGTTTGATAGCTTAGGAGGTTGCATTAGGTTCTAATACTATCTTTGAAGCTCTGATTGATGTTCTTCTATGCATGTTCAGGCTAGAGACGACACATTTGATGAGCTTTTACCCGAAGGGACTCAGCTTATAGATGGATTTTCAGGTTGAGATCTTATAAATTCTTCTAAGTCAATCTGGTCAATGTGTTTTCCATCTAAACAAAAGATTGTCTCTTTTACAGAAGATGCTTCTGCCTCTAGCTTCGAGGGCCTTGATCTGTATGCTGAAGAGTGGTATGCTGACTGCTTAAATGATGCTGAGACTCCAACCCTACCTGATGACTTGTATGTTTCGACCATTCTTCTAGTAGAAACCACCCAAGCTTATTTACAGTATTGTAACTCCTCATTTGCTTCATAAACTGATAACTATTGTTGTTTTCTCTCAGAAGCTTTGGTTCACCTGATGTCCAAGTAGATATTTCAGGTCAGATTTCTTTGTTTTGGTCACTTCTTTAGCTTGCTCTAGCTCTGGCTTTGCTAAAACCCCTGTGTTGGTGCAGAGTATTTAAATGTGCCACCAGAACCTGAAACAAGGGAAGTAGTTCAGCGGCGTGTGACTCGTTCTTCTCCAAACGTTATCTTCAAAGGTAAAAATAAATGGTTTGAGTTACAAATGGGTCTCATAGTTTTACACATTGAATTTGCGACAAAATGAGAAAACAAAACATTACTAAAATGCTAAGAGGGAATAGCAGGCAGGAAATCTTTTACAAGGCCGGTTTCAAAGCTACCGTCCTCTATCATCTATCCATTTGCATTCATCAAGCCATGTGGAGTTCACGGCGACATGACGCTCAAGGACATAAACCAGAAAATCCGAACTCCACCAGCAAAACCAAAGGAAGACAAAGAAGAGCCTGCAGTGATCCAAACTTCAGCATTCTCCGGGAAACCCGTTGTAGGGAAGACTAGAATCCGCACAGAAGGAGGAAAAGGAAGCATCACAATAATGAGGACCAAAGGCTAAGCGAAGTAAGTTGTAACAAGCTGAGTATAAGTGAAAAGTGTTTTATTCACTGCAGAAAACTTTGAAAATTTTGCCTTATTCTCAGAGGCCCTTAAATCTTTTGTGGGAAATAGTTTCATTCTAGGGCTTTAATCGGTACAGCGGCTAATAATCTTCGAAATCTCAATATGAATCGTGTTCTTGTTTCTTTTTGGTAATTGTACTAAGGAAAAGAACTCAAAGATCTGTAGCCATGTGGTGGGATATTTTTGTTTGTATAAAAGTCTATTTGCTTGTTAATGTAGCTGAAACTGAAATCCAAAACTCTCTGTTGTCTTTGAGTCTCTGGTTGGATTGGTATATAAAATAGATTAATATGCTAATCTTGGTTTTTATTTAACGTACGCTTCAAAAACGTTTAAACATTTGAGATTTTAGCTTGTTTAGTGACAGTAAATTATGTTCTCCTGCTATTAAGCGCAAGCAAATCACGTATCTTTTTGCATTATGGATTTGGGAAGAAAAAGCCCAACTCAAGAAAATAAAGTTAAACTAAATATAACTCTATGATTCTATGATGTTGTATAGTTACTTTACCTATGTTTTCTCTATGAAACCATAGTTACATTTGACCACAAATGTTGTACTATATGTAGTTGTCTCCACCCTAAACATAGTCACATTTGACTATAATATTTGCGTTCATTCATATCCTAAACTATGGTTTATTCGAGAAAACGTTTGGAGGCTTAAATTTGCTCCGGTTTGACTAAAATTTTGGGGTTAGTTTCGTGACTCAATGGTCTTGATATTTAACGGTGGAAATTCTATTTCAATGGTTGGTTCGTCGCAAATCTGAGTTTTATGCGTGGTTGTTTGTGTTTGTTGCGAGTGCAAATTTATGTGTTGTTGTGAGAGTTATAGAAATCCGACAGTAAATTCTTCTTGGATTAAGCTGAAAATTTGCAGAAGTATTTGTGACTTGTTCATATAGGGTTTTTACCGTGGAGACCTGATTTGGTGACCGGAATCCTTGTAAATTTAGGGTCATTTTGGATTGCTTGTTTTTAAGTTTTTGTATTGCTCTCTTGTGTTTTTTTTTTGTGTTGGAGATTTCTCTTTGAAACCTGAGTCCCTGGATTTTTTCTTTGGAAATATGGAGGAAGTAGTTGTTACTCAAATTTGATATAATAGATTTTTAAGTGGACTATGGTCTGTGGTCTTTACTCCTTGCATTGAGAATGTTTTCTTTGTAAAGTAATTCGTTGTCTCATTTACTTTACTTTTTTTATTTGCTTCTCTCTTACCTATATTTTTCTCACAAGTTCACATAAATGTTAAGAATTTTCTGTTGCACCATTGGTGCTTATTGTTTTCCCCCAACAATATATATCTATATCTAGTATATTTAATATAGTTTATTTATTTATTTAAAATATAAATTTTAGAAACATTGAAATATAAAAACTAATTGTCAAATAAGTTTCTCTAAAGTTTGACAACCTTTTCTTATTAGAGAGTATTTTCTTATGTTTACATTTTAAATAATTTTTTTTTCATTTAATTGACGAGAAACATACTACCTATTCCATAGGAAACAGTAAGGTTGACTGATAGAAGTCAAAGATACATAAAGATATTATGTTCCTCAAATCTAGTTACTTAGTTAATATTGTTTTGTAACTTTCTCAATGTATGGAACTACTTCTGATTTTGTGTAACCACTAAGGCTATATAAAGCCATGTAAGTCATTTGTAAAAAGATGGGGAAATACATCAGCTTTCATGGTATCAGAGCTTCTATGGTTCTGATCTAATTTTCTTTCTTTTCCTCTGTTCTTTCTTTTCTTTCTCCCTGTAGAAATGGCTGCTACAAACAACCAAAACATCAATACTGAACGATGCTTTGGAGTCACAAATATCAAACAATACATCCCCGTCATTCTCGATCTAAATGATCATAATTACGATGCCTGGAGAGAACTTCTTCTCACTCACTGTATGGTGTTTGACATTTCGGGTCATCTCGATGGTACCGTTCTCCCTACCGGTGCCAACAACACTGCTTGGAACAAGCGCGACGGCTTGGTCAAGCTCTGCCTATATGGCACAATGGCTCAACCTCTTTCAAAACCGGCGGTACGACTCGTGATATCTGGCTTCGTGTGGAAAACCAATACCGAAACAACAAGGAAGCTCGAGCAATTCAACTCGATAACGAACTTTGGACAACTGAGATAGGAGATCTCTCCATCCAAGACTATTATGGAAAGATGAAATCACTGGCGGATTTACTTTCTAACGTTGATGCTCCGGTGACCGAGAGAACACTCGTCATGTACCTCATTAACGACCTCAATGAGAAATATGATAACATTATCAATGTTATCAAGCACAAGAAACCTTTCCCAAGTTTTGACTCTGCAAAATCAATGCTTGAGTGGGAGGAGACTCGACTGCTCATCTCGCTACCAATCCAGGTATCCTTCACTCCCCTTTTAGTCATAATATCAAACAATTAGTCATTGTGGGTAACGGTTCATCCATCCTTGTGTTCTTCCATTGGTTCTACATCCATTAAAACCAATTCTAGAACTCTCTCTCCAAATCGTGTCCTTGTCACCCCCCACATTGTTAAAAACCTCATATCTGTTCGTAAATTCACCAAAGATAATTGGTGTTCTGTGGAATTGGATCCTTTCGGTTTCTCTGTGAAGGATCTTCAAAGTCGGAAAGCTCTGCTCCGATGTGACAGCTTTGGTGATCTCTACTCTCTTCCTGCTTCCTTCAATAATTCACCGGCTGCTTCCACTGCTCTTTTAGCTTCAGCCCCAACTCTATGGCACAAGCGTCTTGGCCATACAAATAATTCTTCTCTTCAGTCAATTTTTTTCTGCAACTCCTTCTTTATGTAATAAAGTCTGAGTTCCTTTTTGTTGTGAACAATGCCATTTAGGAAAATCAATAAAATTGCCTTTTGTTGCCTCTCAATCTCAAGTTACGGAACCATTTGACATAATCAATTCTGACTTATCGACTTCTCCTGTTACAAGCATGAGCGGCATCCACTATTATGTTTTGTTCCTCGACCATTTTACACATTTCTTATGGGTGTATCCAATCGACGTAAGAGTGAGGTTTACTCCAAATTCCTTCACTTTGCTGCTTATGTCAAAACTCAATTCCAAGCCAAAATCAAAAAAATTCAATGTGATAATGGTGGAGAATTCAACAACTCTAATTTCCATAACTATTTTGCTCGACATGGGATCAATGTTCGATTCACTTGTCCGCATACCTCTCAACAAAATGGGAAATCCGAGAGAATGATTCGGACAATAAATAACGCCATTAGAAACCTCTTGTTTCAAGCTCGTCTTCCTCCTTCCTATTGGGTCGAAGCCCTTTATGTAGCAGCTCATGTCCTCAATATCACCCCATCTAAAGCAATTAGCAACCAAATCCATTTCATTCTTCTTTTTAACAAACAACCACACTATGATCATTTACGGGTTTTTGGATGCTTGTGCTTTCCAAACCTCAATCACTCCAACCTTACCAAACTGTCTCCAAGAACTACGTCATGTCTCTTTCTTTGCTACCCGTCTCAACATCGTGGTTACCAATGTATGGACTTGAAAACCATCAAAATCATTATCTCTCGTCATGTTCTTTTTGGTGAAGATATATTTCCCGCTGCGAAATCATCAACTCCTACAAATACATATCAATTTCTCGATACACCTGATGATCCTTCCCCAATTTTCAAATCAATTCTCCAAGCTCTGTTTCCACTTAATCCCCCACCAGCTAATAATTTTGGGCCCAAACCGAGGAGAACTCGTGTTGATCCTTTATTCCGAGCTCCTCCTTCTGTCAAAACTTGATCCCAATATGGGATTTCAAAACCCAAAAAGATAGTCTCCCTCTTATCTAAAACCAAATCTCATATCCCAGTTAGCTATCTTAGAGCCTTGTCTGACCCAAACTGGAATCCCGCTATAACTGATGAATTTGATGCTATGATTAAGACAGGAACATGGGATTTGGTTCCACGACCACCAAACACTAATATTGTGCGTTCGATGTGGCTATTTAAACACAAATTTGATGTTGATGGCTTCTTATCTCGTTACAAAGCTCGTTTGGTTGCGAATGGTAAATCGCAGAAAGAGGGCATTGACTACACAGAAACATTCAGCCCCATTGTGAAACCAGTGATGATACGAACCGTTCTTAATGTTGATGTAGCTTTGGAGTGGCCGATTAATCAGCTTGATGTCAAAAACGCTTTTCTCCAAGATGAGCTTGACGAAACTGTGTATATGCACCAGCCGCCAGGCTTTATCGACAAAAGCTATCCAAATTACGTTTGCAAGCTGAAAAAGGCAATTTACGGCTTAAAGCAAGCTCCCCGTGCTTGGAACTCTCGATTCTCTAGTTATTTAAAATTAATGGGTTTTGTTCAAAGCAGGGCAGACTCCTCTCTGTTTATTTTCAGGAGAGGCAACGACTGCGCATATTTACTTCTCTATGTCGATGATGTAATTTTGACAGCCTCCTCCTCAACTCTTCTTCGCAAGATAATTGACAAACTCAAAAGTGAGTTCCCTATGACAGACTTAGGCAAGCTTCGCTAATTTCTCGGAGTCAAAGCGGAGTTCAATAACAAAGGCCTTTTCTTAAGCCAATCGGTCTACGCACAAGACATCATCGCTCGAGCAGGCATGTCCGATTGCAAGCCTCTTGCTACGCCTGTCGACCTCAAAACCAAGCTCTCAATCGATGATGGTGAACTGATTTCCGATCCTACATTCTATAGATACCTCGCTGGTGCTCTTCAATACTTAACGTTCACGCGACCGGATATCTCTTACGCCGTCCATCAAATTTGCCTTTATATGCATCAACTGCGGGAACCACACCTTCATGTGCTTAAAACAATAATCTGATACTTGCAAGGAACAACATCCTATGGCATACAAATGATTAGAGGGCATACTGATTGTCTCACAGCTTATTCCGACGCCGACTGGGCTGGCTGCCCGGATACTCGCCGTTCAACATCAAGGTATTGCGTGTACTTCGGTCTGAACCTCGTCTCTTAGTCTGCCAAATGGCAGGATACACCTTCTCGCTCAAGCTCTGAAGCTGAATACAGAGGCGTAGCAAACGTTGTGGCAGAGTTGACATGGATACGAAACTTAATGTTCGAACTTCGCCTTCCAATATCCAAAGCCTCTGTCGTTTATTGTGACAACATCAGTTCAGTGTATCTCTCCACCAACCCCGTCAAACATCAACGTAGTAAACATATTGAGCTAGACATTCACTTTGTGAGAGATAAAGTCGCAATTGGTGAAGTTAAAGTGCTACACGTCCCGACATCAATGCAATATGCTGATATCTTCACAACAGGACTACCAACTTCTCTTCACAATGAATTTCGATCCAGTCTCACCGTTCGTTCTTCTGACGTTGACACTGCGGGAAGGTGATAGAAGTCAAAGATACTCAAAGATATTATGTTCCTCAAATCTAGTTACTTAGTTAATATTGTTTTGTAACGTTCCTCAATGTATGGAACGACTCCTGATTTTGTGTAACCACTAAAGCTATATAAAGCCATGTAAGTTATTTGTAAAGAGATGGTTTCATTGACCTCCATCACGTCTTTCTCTACATGGTCCGTGTTCGTAAATGGCCCAAATACATTCTCTGCAAACTCCAATTTTTGCTTTGTGGGGCATCATCCCGATCAGCTCTAAAAATATCAAAATTCATTGAATGACGGGGCCAAATAAAATTACAATTATATACCGTTGTCCAGTGAAAATTAACATGAAACTTGAATCCGAAATATTCAAAATGTCTGAGTTCAATTATTCCCTTATCTTCACCTTTGTTATGACAATGCACAATCAAATTCGCTTGCGAAACAAGTCTGTTGATTATTACATGATGTTTGGGTGCGAAGGGAGATGCAGAAACTAATGAAGTCGTTTCAAGGATGATTAGGATGAAAATGAAAGTGTGATTCCTTGACAAAGCCATGGTCTTTTTTCTTTCTTTCTTGCAATACAATATTTGTTGGAGTATATAAATGGTTGGAGGATGAATTTAGAAATACATGTATAGAAGAAATATGTCAATTACTAATTTTTTGCATCATTAAGAAAATATTTGTTTTATGTTTTTTAATTAGTATATTGTGAAATCGATGTACCATTATAAGAAGATATTTAACATTAACTCTATTGACCATATTTAGAAAATTTAGCAAATAATATATTGTGTCCCATTATTATGTATAGATCTAAACCATTTTTATTGTCAATAGTTAAAGTTAAACCATAAAATATATTTTCTTTGTTGACAATTTTTTATTACATTTAATTCTGTACTAATTTTATGTTTTATTATTTAATAAATAAATTATCAAATATTATAATGCCTATCCCCTATATATTATTAGAGAAGTGATTCTCTTAAAGAATCTTACATGTCACACTCACATTCACTCTCACAAATAAAATGTGACATGACATCCTCTATAATGTGACATGGCAAATATGAGAGTTTTAGTGGGTCAAATCTCAAATGAATATTATTGGGCTAATTTCACAAATTCTTTTTACAATTCTAATATAATTAGTGTTTTAATTTCACAAATCCATTTAACCTAACCTCTCACACCAAAAGAATTTTCTCATATCAGATCTAACATAACTTCTTAGTTATTATGACATGACAACTCACTTACTTTAGTCATAAACTTCTATAAAATTACTTTCCAATGCCACTTGTAATCAAATTAAAAAAACATCCCCTATATATTATTAGAGAAGTGATTCTCCTAAAGAATCATACATGTCACACTCACATTCACTCTCACAAATAAAATGTGACATGACATCCTCTAAAATATAACATGACAAATATGAGAGTTTTAGTGGGTCAAATCTCAAATGAATATTATTGGGCTAATTTCACAAATCCTTTTTACAATTCTAATATAATTAGTGCTTTAATTTCACAAATCCATTTAACCTAACCTCTCAAATAACCTAACTTTATATAATGTCAAATAATATCTAAATACTTTGAAGTCATTGAATCTATTTTTTATATGTGTATGTGTAAATGAGCATTTTATTTATATGTGTAAACAAATTCATTTTTGTATATACATTAACATTTTAAATATCCATATTCAATAAACAGGAAAGTAAGTATCAAAGCAAATTAAACCAACTTAATGAAAATTTTGTTAACCGAATACAACAATCTCTTTTTGGAAAGACATATATCAATTGATTGTACCATATACCCGAATGAAGATTTCTTTTTTCATATATATATGTGAAACCTAAAAATCTACTTCTATAAATACTATTTAAATCACATAAAATTTTCCAAACAATACTATTTGGTTTCTTAAAAGAACTTATTTAAATACATCAAACAATTATACTTAAGATAAAGAATTGAATTAGTTGTTTCTTTATTATTTTTACATGTACCCTAATTTACTAAAATTTAAAATATTTTATCCGCGTATTACGCGGGGAGTCATCTAGTATTAGATATAGAGTTAAAGTGATTGTGCTCCATATATTGGTGTAGAATATAGGTTATCCGCACTTTGATCCAAATATATAATTAAGTGATGTAAGCTATTTTATATGTTTATTTTGCCAAATTTTCCTTGTAGGGGTCAATTTCCCTTGTAGCAATTTGTAGCTATTTGGATTAATTTAATTTTCCAACAAAAATGTTCATATCGGCATAGGGGTATGGATCAACCCATCCACTTTGATTTTAATTAGTATTCGATAATGAATTATATGCTAAACAAGTGATACATAATCCAACTTCTCAAAATTTTATCGGGATGGTCCAAATGGTTTCGCTCTCCACCTCCACCAGCCACGCGCTTCCACTCTCGCCGGCGTACAACCGCCGGCCGGCGAAGAGAACTTGTACAGTGCAATGTGTCTCCATTTCCCCGCGAGAGCCAAATCATACGACGACGCAGAGAAATTGGCCGATGAGTACGGAGGAGGATATGAACACGAAGATCGCTTCTAGGAAAGCTATATCGATAATACTGCGAAGAGAGGCTACAAAGGCCGTAATCGAGAAGAAGAAAGGTCCCACCAACTCCAAGAAGCTCCTTCCAAGGACCGTCCTTGAGGCTCTTCACGACAGAATCACTGCTCTCCGTTGGGAATCTGCTCTTCAGGTATTAGTAGATTAAGTGAGAAAATCATAAGCAACCTAATTAGATTTAGAAATTTGGATAGTGAATTTCAATTTGATTTGAATCTGGTGAGTGAATAATTTGAGTGTATATGCAGGTGTTTGAACTATTGCGTGAACAGCTATGGTACAAACCAAACGTTGGCATCTATGTGAAGCTCATTGTGATGCTTGGGAAATGCAAACAGCCGGAAAAGGCTCATGAGCTTTTTCAGGAAATGGTCAATGAAGGGTGTGTGGTGAATCATGAAGTGTACACCGCGCTTCTGTCTGCTTATAGCAGGAGCGGACGCTTTGATGCTGCGTTTACGCTTCTGGAACGGATGAAAAGTAGTCATAACTGTCAGCCGGATGTGCACACGTATTCCATCCTCATTAAGTCGTTTCTTCAGGTTTTTGCCTTTGATAAGGTTAAGGATCTGCTTTCTGATATGAAAAGACTGGGTATTAGACCCAATACAATCACCTACAATACCCTCATCGACGCATATGGGAAAGCAAAAATGTACGACGCATTTTGTTTTCGCTTATTATGTTTTAGTTCGAAGCATGCATGAACTGAGATATTTCTTTTGTTTTGGAAGGTTTGTGGAGATGGAAGCAACACTTATCCAAATGCTTGGAGAGGATGACTGCAAGCCTGATTCTTGGACCATGAACTCGACTCTTAGAGCCTTTGGGGGAAATGGACAGATAGAAATGATGGAGAATTGTTATGACAAGTTTCAGAGCTCTGGGATTGAACCAAACATCAGAACTTTCAATGTCCTCCTTGATTCATATGGGAAAACAGGTAACTACAAGAAGATGAGTGCTGTGATGGAATTCATGCAAAAGTATCACTATTCATGGACCATAGTCACCTACAATGTGGTCATTGATGCGTTCGGGAGGGCAGGAGACTTAAAACAAATGGAATACTTATTTAGGCTAATGCAATCAGAGAGAATAAAACCAAGCTGTGTCACACTATGTTCTCTTGTTCGTGCCTATGGAAGAGCTGGTAAAGCGGATAAAATTGGAGGAGTCTTGCGTTTCATCGAGAACTCAGACATAAGGTTAGACCTTGTGTTCTTTAACTGTCTGGTCGATGCTTACGGGAGGATGGAAAAGTTTGCAGAGATGAAAGGTGTTCTTGAACTCATGGAGAAGAAGGGATTTAAACCTGATAAGATTACATACAGGACAATGGTTAAGGCTTACAGAATTAGTGGCATGACTAGCCATGTCAAGGAAGTTCATGGTTTGGTTGAGTCCGTCGGTGAAGCCCAAGTTGTGCTGAAGAAACCGGACTTTTAGCTAAGGAATAGAGCTCACTTTTCTGGTATATATATAATATGAAGTTGCCTGTTCTATTTAAAAAGGTGGTTCATATGAGAGTATATACATTTTCAGTTTGCTTACAGAACTTTGTAAGGAAATTTTTTTGATACAAGTATAGTTCTTCACTCTTGTTTGTGTTGTTATCAGTCTGTATGTGCTGAAGCAGCTAGATATGAGAGTTGAAGGCTGTACGCTTCTTTCAGTTGAGTCAAAACTTCTGCAATAGACGGTCTGCCAGATGCATCTCTCTCCACACATCTTATAGCAATCGAAGCAGTCTTTCTCATGCTCTCTGGATCAAATGTATCCTTCAAGATATCATCCACAATTTCAAATGCTCCTGCTTGTAAGTTTGGCCTAGCCTGCATTGAAGTATTTTGATCTTACAGTATACTTGGAAACTGGGAGATGAGAAAACAAAGGCAATTATGTTTCTCTTACCCATAATACCAAGTTAAAAGAATCTGGTGACCCTAAGTGGCTTAAGGGTTCTCTTCCACAGATGAGCTCCAACAAAACCACACCAAAGCTATAGACATCACTTTTCTCTGTCAGCTGCAGAGTGGAGTAATATCTGGAATGACAAAGTGTGATTAATGATTAGCTAATATCTGTGTCGACATAATGCACTAATTGGAATTACGAAAGAGTTTACTCAGGGTCAAGGTAGCCCGCGGTGCCTTTAACAACAGTAGTAACATGAGATGCATCAGCTTTTGTAAATTGTTTTGACAGGCCAAAGTCAGAAACTTTCGCCTTCATATCCTTGTCCAGTAGTATGTTACTGCACTTAACATCCCGATGTATAATTCTTGGCTCACTTCCGTTGTGCAGGTAATCCAATCCTTCAGGAACAGAAGAAAAAAGTTACCATCTGCCAGGATCAAATGTGTTTTAGCATGATGA
Organism: Draba incana; assembly: GCA_963576765.1. Lineage (NCBI taxonomy): Eukaryota > Viridiplantae > Streptophyta > Magnoliopsida > Brassicales > Brassicaceae > Draba > Draba incana. Next base: position 35,183,746 of record OY755203.1, read on the forward strand.
TACCAATGACAGATGGTGAAGATGTACCTTTTGCAGCATCAACTGCAACTTTTAGTCTTGAAACCCAGTTCAGTGGAAGCTTTTTGCTACTTGGACCTGCAGATGAAGATAGCACAAAAAGGTTTGCGAGGAAGTTGACTTTGAAAAAAGGATGATGAGCAATTGCCAGATACTTGGGGATTTGCATACCGTAAAGGTGATCGGCTAGTGATCCACCAGGCAGATACTCATAAACCAATATTTGCCGGTTTGGTTCATAGCAGAAGCCCTCAAAAGAAACTAAATTTTGGTGGCGGATCTGAGACAGAAGGTGCACCTAAATATGTAGACAATACAAAGGAAGACTTTTAGTTCTTAGCACTTGGGTTACTAAAGATGAGTGCATCCTTCACCATGGATTTATCAAATGCATGACAGTAACTTTGGGAGAAAGGTGTGGGCACTTAACCTCATTGATGAAAGAATCAGCTCCAAGTTGAGTTCTGTCAAATCGGACTTTGACTGCAACTTGTTTTCCATCCAGTAATTTTCCATGGTATACAGATCCAAAACTTCCACGGCCAATCTCTTCCTTGAAATTCTTTGTGGCTGACTTGATCTCTTTGTGAGAAAAGATTCTTGAAGAGTTCCAGTTCTGCATCTTCAGTTCTGCTCCTGATCCAGATTAAGGTATACTATAAGAATCATAAAGCCATGACTTTTTGAGGCAAAGAGAAAGCATTTGTTCCATACTGATTATATCTCTCTCTTTGTTTCTCTGTCTCCTCGCGCAGATCGACATGAAAACAAAGATGAGGATAGTGGCAAACATGGCTCCGCCAGAAACTCCAAGCAAGATTGCTATACGGTTCTGCCTCTTGTGTTTCTTATTGATAGGGATAGTGACTTGTGGTGTGTCAATTGTTGAAGATACATTATTGCATGACAGCGCAGAGAACGAAAGGCACGGATTCCCCGTTGTCCTGACAACAGAAATTCAGTAACACTAGAACATATGAGCAGAACATTGTAGCAATAGCCGAGACAGAAATTGTATACCTGATTTCCAGACCCGTTCTGTTAAGAGATTGTGGCAAGGGGCCTACTAAGTTATTGTTTTCCAGATTCCTGAGAAGATGCAAAAGAAATTTCATTATTTGTGTGATAAGGAGAGTGAATATGGTACGCACAAGCTACTTCTTGATCTTAATGTTTACTTACAGGAGACGTAATTTCTGCAGCTTTCCTAAGGTTTCAGGAACTGATCCTTGTAAGCTGTTGTTTTGCAGGTCCCTTTGAAGAATGGAGACTTTATTTAGAATTTCCAAAGGGAACAAACACATGTCCAGAGAATCTCAGTTTGAAATAACTTACAGAACTTCAAGGTTAACCAGATCTTCCAGTTCGGAGCCGAAAGATTTTAACTGATTGAAGCTCAAATTCCTGCGTATACCGTCAGAAGCTTTTCAACATACTACAGGAAACCTAAATTGATATTTTGTTAATGCTCTATGGATGAGTATTACAGTTTCTGGAGATGCTGAAGGCTGCCTACATTCTGTATTGCTCCAGTAAGTGATGTATTATGCAAGTCACTGCAGGAGGAACACTTGAGATAACACACACATGTATAATCAAGACGGTAGAAATGTTGTAGAATTGCTGACTTACAGTGTCTTGAGATCGAGCAAGTCCCCAAATGTTGGACTAATGGACCTCAGGTTGATTTGTGAAAGAAATCTGGACAGCCAGAAGAAGAAAAATAGAGCTGAAATCATGAAATGTCGAAAGCAATGAGTACATAATAAGGACTGTTTTTACAGTGAAGTAACGCGGCTTCCTTCACATTCTATGTGGTTCCAAGGAAGTGGAGTGCATGGGTCGTCTTGCCATCCAAGGTCTTGCCCGGTAAATTGTTCTATTACTTTAAGTGCAGAAACTGCAAAGATAAACTTTAGAAAGTCAACTCTGGCTGGTGAATTTGCTCTATCCAGCCAAAATTAAGCACAGAGTACCTGTGGTAGAAGAAGCTTCTGGAGGGATTTGGAGGATTTCGTACACCTCAAGAGCGTTCACCTGAGGGCTGAACTTGATTTTTCCGAGGGTGATGTTTAACGTACTGATTCTTTTTTGGGTAAAGTACAAAATACCTGCTTCTGAACTGATCACGGTGTAATCAGATTGTTTGACTTCGTTATTAATCATCACACTAAAAGAAGGGGAGAGTGAGAGTATCCCAGCGAAGTAGAGGATGATGTAGTAGTCCCCTAGTGTATGTAGACGAAAAGTATATGAGAGACTGTCTTTGCGAGCAAGAATTCTCGCAGTCTGAAGAACGGAAGCTGGTGGATTCTCAGTAATGTTGAAGGAACTAAATCTTGTGAGGCTATTGAAGCTTGAAGAGGCATGAAACGGTGCAAAGCTTTGATCCGGATCCCATATTCGATCAAATGGATCTGACGGGTACCTGTCAAATCAACAGAATTCACCAAGAAAATTCAACCAAAACACAATGAAGAAAAACATCAGATTTGGTGATCAAGTTCAGAACCTGAGAATTCTTACCGGATAGTCCCACTTGTGTATCCACTATTGATTCGGTAACTTCTCCTGAGAATTATATTGGGCGACCCCTCGAGGCTGTTTCGGTAAGCACCTAAAGGAAGCGGCCGTATTTCTATAGAAGAGATAAGCGGAATGCCTCTCCCTTTAACCGCGAGCAAACAAAGCGAAAGAGAATCTTTGTTGACTGGCCAAACCAATTCTTCAATCCAAGGATCATTAGTTCTAAGATCAACAGTACTAGTGATTCTCCTTCCCAGAGAGACATGAAATGCTGGAGGACTATTCTGGCTATCATAATTTTTATAAACGAATGTGGTCCGAATCAGAACTGAGGACAAGTCTTTCCTCACAGGTACCTTATAACATTGGCGACCTCGAGAATCCGGGAAGAATCTGATGGGCACACTGGAAGTAGAACTCCCCTCAATGTAATTAACCGTGCTAGTGTTACCTGTTACGATATAATCTTGGTCCGAAACCCAGGAGATATTATTAGCAGCAGTGTAACCTGAGCCACCACAGGACAAGCTCAAGAAACCTGTTCCATTACAAAGATTCAATCAAATAGTTATACAAAGAAAGAAAGAACAATATTTGAAACGATGTGCAGACCATCTGGATTGGAGTAACCAAACACCAAGAAACCACTGAACAAAACCAAATCGACCCAGAAGGACATCTTCTTAATTACTGGTTGAAAACTGAAGAACATATATTAGTTGTTACCTGGTTTTGTGTATGGATCCAATCTTTATATATATGAATGTGTGAAGATGTTAATCATGTTTTCGTAGGTACTTTATTCAGTGGTCATGATGCACTAACAGTCTTTGTCGTCTTAATAATTTCATTAACAATTTATCTTCTGAGTGTTTCTTTACTTAACCTTCCTTGCATATCACATAACATAGAATAAGTGAGATACAGTGTGAAATATGTAGTTGTGTAAAAATTTAGTGTGAAGAAATAATTGGTTGCTCAATTGCTCATTTCTTAAGAATGATTATGAGCATGATGCTTCAGGGAGAATCTTCAAATGCAATGATACTTACGTTTTGCGTGGCTTCCACACTAATCCTCAATGTATCCTCCTTAAGCTTTCTCATAAAGGTAAACCTTTTAGACAAAAAGTAGTTTCCATACTATAATTTCTCCCAAATTTTGAAAAAGTTATATACTAACTAATGCCTCTGAAAACAGGAACCCTTCTTTGACATAATTCGATCTTATGACTTATGAGCTCATGTTTGAAGTCTTCGAATTTTCTTCTATAAATTTTCTAATAAAACTGTGTCCCGTTGTTTTACAGCGAAACCTAGTTGAAATTTTGAATTTTAGTTTATTTGTAGTAGAATTTTTTCTGCCGCTTCACAATCTTTTGAAGTTGTTCATCTTTAATGTCTCTCAACTTCATCTTCATCTCTAGTTTGATCTCACTGTTTTTACGCTTATTTTTCAGCTTAATATGATCTATGATTATATGATTTGGATAAACTGGATAATGGAATGTGTCACGACCGTTACTTACTCATTTCTTGTTAACGGTTCCCCTCAAAGCCGTGTTTGGCCTTCCCGAGGTCTACGACAAGGAGACCCGTTGTCTCCATATCTCTTCATACTTTGTACTGAAGTTCTATCCGGGCTTTGTCGTAGAGCTCAAGAGAATGGCAGCCTCCCTGGAATTAAAGTAGCGAGGAATAGTCCGGCGATTAATCACCTCCTTTTTGCGGATGATACAATGTTCTTCTGCAAATCGGATAGGACTAGCTGCGAGACCCTTCGGAGCATCCTAGCAGCGTATGAAAGAGCATCGGGTCAGACTATTAATCTCTCTAAGTCCTCAATTACATTTGGCTCAAAGACTCCTACTTCTCGGAAATGCTTAGTAAAGCGAAAACTGCGAATTCATAATGAAGGAGGATCCGGAAAGTACCTCGGTCTTCCCGAACATTTTGGGCGACGAAAGAGGGACATCTTTGCAACTATTGTGGATAGAATGAGACAGAAATCCCATAGTTGGTCGACTCGGTTCCTCTCGTCGGCAGGGAAACAAATTATGCTTAAATCGGTTCTTTCGTCTATGCCTTCGTATGCGATGTCGTGCTTCAAGCTCCCCGTATCGCTTTGTAAGAAAATTCAGTCCCTGTTAACACGCTTTTGGTGGGATTCTAACTCGGATAACAGGAAAATTAGCTGGGTAGCATGGTCTAAACTAACGGCAACAAAGAAAGCAGGGGGATTGGGTTTTCGGGATATCATTGCGTTTAATGATTCCCTCCTTGCAAAACTCACTTGGAGACTTATTAAGCACCCTCATTCTTTGCTTTCTCGGGTGCTATTGGGTAAGTACTGTTACTCTACTCCCTTGCTTCAAATCAAATCGCAAGCTGGTGCATCCCACGGCTGGCATGGTATTCTGGCGGGACGAAATGTTTTACTTCAAGGAATGGGTTGGCTAGTTGGTTCAGGTGAAAACGTTAACATCTGGAGAGACCCTTGGCTCTCAACAGTAGTCCCGTTATGCCCATATGGACCTCCAACCAGAGCTGCTCAATCTCTGACCGTTGCTGCTCTTATCCAGCCGATCACAAGAAGTTGGAACTGGAGCTTAATTCGTCACCACCTTCCTCAGTATGAGGGCTATATAAGAAGGCTTTCTCTTGGCTCTACCTCACGAAACGACTCCCTTGTTTGGTTACCAGAGAAGAAAGGAGTCTATACCTCTAAATCAGGCTATAGTACTCTCACTAGCAGGGATTCAGTTATAACATCAAGGGGTTTTAATTGGTTAAAATGCACATGGAAAGTTAAAACAGTGCCCAAAATTCAATCTTTTCTTTGGAAGTCTATGGTAGGTGCGCTTCCAGTGGGCTCTCAACTCGTGACCAGGGGCCTCCCGGTCGATGGTACATGTAAGAGATGTGGACAATTGGAAACAGTAGAGCACATTCTTTTGACTTGCTCTTTTGCCCAAAAGGTTTGGGATTTGGCTCCCCTTTCTATGAACCCTTTCCCAGGGGTACCTTCACTCTCAAGCTTCCTCTCTGAAGCACCAAAGTTTAAAATTCTTCCCCCCACAGGCATCACCTCGGCAGCTCTATACGCGTGGATTCTATGGACCTTATGGAAGGGGAGAAATCTGCTTGTGTTCCAGGGAAATTTTTTCTCGGAAGTGGACATTATCACAAAGGCGATTCAGGAAACCAAAGCTTGGGAAGGAGCTCAACAACTGCTCCATCCTCTTTCAGTAGGTTCTCCAAACTCAATCGCGGCTGCCTCAGCATCTCCTCGGCCTCAGGTTTACCAGGGCCCTCTCTGTTATGTAGATGCAGCCTGGCATGCCACTTCGGGTAATTGTGGAATTGGATGTTTTCTCTGTACCTCATCTTTTGAACCCATCTTTGAATCTCTCTTGAGTTTTAACCATCTACCCTCGGCCCTCGCCGCTGAAGCAACAGCTGTCAAAGCCGCTATGGAACAAGCTAGAGGGAGAAACATTAATCAGCTCAATATCTTCTCAGATTGCCAAGTATTGATCAACCTCTTGAAGCCAGGAGATGACTATAATGAGTTATTTGGAATCCTCGCTGATATCCGCAACTTAGCTATTGAGTTTGCATCAATTACCTTTAATTTTATTCCTCGTACTGAGAACGCCATTGCAGATGCCTTGGCAAAGAGAGCTTTAGCTTCTCTTAACTCTTTGAGCTCTTGATTTAATAAAGTTCTAGTTTTCGACCAAAAAAAAAATATATATATGATCTATGATTCAGCTGCTGAACCCACACGACTTACATATCTGAATTACCTAATTTGGCACTGATGAGTGTGTCCACTCCTTGAAGGTCATGAACTACAACAAGATCTTATCTAATACGTAATTCCTTTCCAATCTGTAACAACCTTTCATTTGTGCAGTTTAATTAAGCATTTTAAATTTAATAAATAGCCAGACCAAAGTACCATACAACACCTAAGTAAAAGTGAGACCGTATTCAAAATTTGAAAAGACATGCAAAGACAAATGAGCTTCTCAGTACTTAATCGGTGCAAGAATTGCGATCTCTGATTCAAGCTTCTCTTCAGCAACATTCTCAGCCTTGGCTCTAAGTTTGTTAAGTTGCTTCTTCCTCTCATAAGCCACTTGACCTCTCTCCTTCCTCTTGTTCTCCAGCTCCTAAATTTATTCCATCCAATTACTAATTACTACCTAAACATCCAAATGGTACAAAATCAAAATTGGTAAAAAAAAGTACCTTGATGGTGTCGTAATGGTTCCAACCGACTTCAGAAGAAAGACGACCCAATAAACAGTATTTGTGACCAGCTTGAAGTCTCAAGACCTTAAGAGCATCAGGGATAACCATCCTCTTGATGTTACCATATGGAGTAGGTACGCCTTCAAAAACCTTCAAGCGAGCAAGCGCATTAGCTCCACGCTTCGTCTTATGCGGAATCATACCGCGAACAGTTCTCCAGAAGATCTTGGAAGGAGCACGGAAGTGGATTGGACCATGGGATGGTTTTCATACGTTTGCGAAGGAATCTCATGTACTTCATTTTCTGACGGACCAGTCCACCGGAAAGGCAAATCTCTTCGCATCGAACAATCACGACCTTTTGTCCATTGAGAAGCTCCTTCGCCACGATCGACGCTAATCGACCCAGCATGTGGTGACGCGCGTCCACGACCACGCGCTTCGAACATATTCCTGATCCTGACACCATTTTTACCACCACAAGCTCTCTCTCGCCAAGCGGCTGCGTCAAAAATATATTCCAGGCTCGACCTAGGGTTTTGAGGGTATTTTCGTCACTTCAGTTCTTAATAATGGGCCGAATAAACGAATTGTTTCAAAATCGTTTCGTTTATTTTCTTTTCTCCTGGTCAAGAATGTAAAGATTCAAAAATCAAACAGTTTAGGATTATGTATACTAGACTCTCGTGGTAACCAAATCATTTTTTTTTTAATCAAAAATTTATAGTGTTATTATTTTGATTTGCATCCCAAAATTATAAGAATTTTAGACGCGGTAAATGTTTCTTTACGTGTAACTATATGGGGTATTGTTTTTTCGTACTAAACTGTATTGAATTGCAGCTGTAGTGTCTTCTAAATTTTAAATTTTAGAGTATATATTATTCTCATCAGAATAATCAACTAGACTATTGATATATATTCTATTATGATAACCGAGAGTATTAGCATAATATGGGGCAAAATAAATATGTAAACATGAAAATATATAAATATTTGAATAAAGAATTTTATGAAGAATTTGTATGAATTTTAAGATATTTTTTTATTTTAAATAAAAGTTTTTTTTACAGGAAATCTCTCTATAAATTTATAAATATTAACTTATCGATAAATTAATAGAGAAATTTTAAGTTATGCCACTTTTTCCATACCACTTTTCAAATATGCAACTGTTTGAAAATCCTTACAATCATGCCACTGTTTTTTTTTAATATTCTCAATTTACTATTTTTTCTTAGAAGATTTCAGATCTTAAAACATAAATTTTTTAGAAAGAAATTTGAGATCGTCGATGATTTCGTCGATTTTGAGATCGTCGATGATTTCGTCGATTTTGAGATCGTAGATTATGATCGAGCTCGATCCTGTGAGGGCAACGATCGTCGTTGATTTCGTGGTCGATTTGGTTAAACCCAGATTCGTCGATTTTGGTTGAACCCAGATTCGTCGATTTGGTTAAACCCTCTTGAGGAGGGTGTATGGGCCAAAGGAGACAGAGAAGAGTCTGTTTGTGGCATTGAGACCATCGTAGGAATTGGCGTAGAAGTGAATACGCACGAACTTACGAAAAAACAACATTCAAATTAAACTTCATAATTTACATACTTCATTGTCTTAAAAGCAAGGCAACACCGAGACAGGTACGGGAACAGGAAAGGGGGACGAGAAACGGCAAAATCGAAAGAGGTAGAAATTACTCTTTCCATGCTAACACCGCTGCCTGTAGAATCAAGCACCACCAAGCGAAGCAGAAGAATTGTGACCACCAAGAGAAGCGCAGAATTGCGACGAATAGCAGGTGGCCTGGAGGAAGGAATCTGGGATTTGAAAGAAGAACATCTGAGATTAGAGAGTCTGATGTAGACGAGATGAAGGTTGAGTTCCATGGTCATAAGAAAAGCTTGAGGAAAACGACGAGGAACAGAGGAACTTCAAAGTCTGGAAGCAATTTAGGTTCAAGGTCGAGAGAGAAGAAGCTGACAATGGATTTAGGTTTTGTTTCTTTATTGAAAAAAAAATTAGCACATTTTTCCTTAGAAGATCTTATAATCTTCTCTGATCAGATTATAAGATCAAAGAAGAAAAAAGCAGCATCCCAATGACTTAATTACCCAAAACTATAGGTTCCTAAGAGGTGCATAGTTCCAAAAGGTGAGCTTTCTCCTAATTCACATTGATAATAGATGTAGGCATCTCACTAGCACACTCTCACTTCCCCTATTACGAAATTCTAAATTGTTCAGTGTAAACCTATCAATTCGCACTATCAAATCACATAACCAAAATGCTCAAAGAGGAAACAGGAAACTCCGATTACGAATAAAGTAACCACCATTTTCGATTGAGAAGTAGGAAAGAGAGAGACCGAAAGTGAACAAAAATCTGAAATCCCGTGTTAATTTTTTTTACTCGTCAAAAACAGCAACGAATCAAACATTGACAAGTATTTAGTAAGATCCAATTCTTAGAGCATGTATAATGGAGACACTGTCGTAAGTGTCTAAAAACTTTTTAGAATTAAATATATTAAATTTAGGATCCTTGAGTGTCTAAAACCGGAAAAAGATCTAATATTGGATCTTTTTCCGGTTTTAGACACTCAAGGATCCTAAATTTAATATATTTAATTCTAAAAAGTTTTTAGACACTTATGACAGTGTCTCCATTATACATGCCTTTAACACTCTTAATTAGGATTCAGTTCTACATAATTATACCATTTTTTATTTAATTTTAATTTGTTTGGTCTTAATAACCATACTTAAGAAGCACCATTTGTTCATGCTCTAAACGCATCGGCTATTTATGGGTATAACCGGACGGTTCGATGGTTTTGTGACGAAACAATGACAAAAATGATGGTTTTGGTGTTAGTCACATAATGACATAACACATGTTTGTTTGTGAATGTCACTATGCAAATTTGATTGTTAGTGTAGATTTTGATATATTAAATTAGTTCGGATGTGTAGCTATGTTTTCGGCTATACTTCGTTTAAATTTGACTTCATGTAGCTCACACTCATTTTTTCATTTAAATAACTTTTGAGTTTTTTGTTATTCAATGGTGGATTTTAATGGATTTCAAATCCAAACATAATCCATTGTTATTCAATGATAACTTCATTGATAGAATTTGAAATCTAGTGTTATTGGTTCTAGTATTTACACTCTCCTCATTAAAAGAGTTTGAAATCCATTGTTATTCAATCAAAGTTTTCAATTGATCATTTAAAATCAGATTGTTAGTGTTGATTTTGATATATTAAATTAGTTCGGATGTGTAGCTATGTTTTCGGCTATACTTCGTTTAAATTTGATTTCATGTAGCTCACACTCATTTTTTCATTTAAATAACTTTTGAGTTTTTTGTTATTCAATGGTGGATTTTAATGGATTTCAAATCCAAACATAATCCATTATTATTCAATGATAACTTCATTGATAGAATTTGAAATCTAGTGTTATTGGTTCTAGTATTTACAATATCTTTATCAAAAGAATTTGAAATCTAGTGTTATTGGTTCTAGTATTTACACTCTCCTCATTAAAAAAGTTTGAATTCATTGTTATTCAATCAAAGTTTTCAATTGATCATTTAAAATCAGATTGTTAGTGTTGATTTTGATATATTAAATTAGTTCGGATGTGTAGCTATGTTTTCGGCTATACTTCGTTTAAATTTGATTTCTTGTAGCTCACACTCATTTTTTCATTTAAATAACTTTTGAGTTTTTTGTTATTTAATGGTGGATTTTAATGGATTTCAAATCCAAACATAATCCATTGTTATTCAATGATAACTTCTTTGATAGAAATTGAAATCTAGTGTTATTGGTTCTAGTATTTACAATATCTTTATCAAAAGAATTTGAAATCTAGTGTTATTGGTTCTAGTATTTACACTCTCCTCATTAAAAAAGTTTGAAATTCATTGTTATTCAATCAAATTTTTCAATTGATCATTTAAAATCAGATTGTTAGTGTTGATTTTGATATATTAAATTAGTTCGGATGTGTAGCTATGTTTTCGGCTATACTTCGTTTAAATTTGATTTCTTGTAGCTCACACTCATTTTTTCATTTAAATAACTTTTGAGTTTTTTGTTATTCAATGGTGGATTTTAATGGATTTCAAATCCAAACATAATCCATTGTTATTCAATGATAACTTCTTTGATAGAATTTGAAATCTAGTGTTATTGGTTCTAGTATTTACAATATCTTTATCAAAAGAATTTGAAATCTAGTGTTATTGGTTCTAGTATTTACACTCTCCTCATTAAAAGAGTTTGAAATCCATTGTTATTCAATCAAAGTTTTCAATTGATCATTTAAAATCTTTTGTTATTCATTTTTGATAGATTTTAACAACTCCTTTTACTTGAGAGATTTCAAGTGGATTTCAAATTGATTTTTACATGTAAAATGATGGCAATCAAAATCTCACCTGTTACCCTAATATTTGCAAATCCCATCGTACAAACAATTTTTTTTAGGGTTAATTGGGTGAATATTACTTTTGAGAGCAATAATTAGGTAAATAACATGTTCAAAAACATATTTAGGTAAGTAACAGAGAGAAAAAAAAATATGACGAAATTACTCTTACAACTATAGTTAAGGTAAATATAATAAAAAGGAATCTTTGTAATTAATGTAAATATAATTAAAAATATTTTCTTAAAATGTAAACTTGATCTCATCTCTTGAACACTTCTCCTACGGTTTATCCCTCCAAAAAAGTAGATCTGAATTTTGTGCTGAAAAATTATAAAATAGGTTAGAAAATGAAAAATAAATAAATAATATAAGATGTAATAGTTAACTATTTAATAACATAGTTAACTATATTCAAATTACCATCTCAGAACAAAGTTAACTCCATCATTGTTGTAAAACATAGTTAACTATTCATTCATATTTATCCACTATACTGATTTGATCACATAGTTGACTATATGAAAATGTTGTTGTTAAAGTTATTTATTTAAATAGCATAGTTAACTATAATGAAAAAAAAACACATATAGTTAACTATTATAATGGAAAATATTGTAACATACGTAGCTAACTATTATCGAAAATATAGTTGGCTAGTATAATGAAATAAATCAGATACATACTTCACTATTATCATACCAATTTCGGAACATTGTTAACTATGTCGATCTTTAGCGGTGTTGAGTTCAACAAAAGAGAAACAACATCACCTTAATTCATAACAAAACAATATTTGATCCATGACAACGAGTTGATTAAAAAAAAAAAAATTTGAAAAAGAAGCGAATTGTGATACTAAATATAAAAAATAAGAAGAAGAGAAAGAAGAATGGCTTTGCGTCGATTATTTTAATGTTGGTATCAGTAATGGAAGAAGAAGAAGATCCATGGTGATATTATCAATGAAAGAAGAAGGAAGAAGAAGAGCCGGCGATGGTCTTGAGAAAATATGATTAGGGTTTTAGTTTTTTAATAAATGATTATGGTTTATTTATTTTAATGTCATTGGAAGTTTGTGTAGTCTGAAATTAGATAACTAATTATGTTTTAAAAAATGTTAGATATTTAATTAGTGGTGCATCCTATATATTATTTGAGAATTATTTTGGGAGCACTTTGTTTAAGTGTCATCACCACAATTTTTCTCCTCTTTATTTTTATTTATTTATTTTATTCTCTTATACTCATTACCAAACACATTTAATTCCAAATATAATTATTTTGATTATTATAACTCTAATTGCCAAACATATTGAATCTTCCTAAACTTGCCAAAATTAAAATATTTTGAAATTTTCAACTTGCCAAAATTAAAATATTTCAAAATTATAGATTTAAATGATAGAATTAAATGTGAACAAAAAATTAACATATATACCAAAAAATTGATTTAAAATAAAATAAAACTATTAATTATCTTTTGAAAATATATGAGCATGTAAAAATATGTTTTTGCATGTGTTGTTTTGTCTGACAAGTAGATGTTTTTAATTTTTCATAAATGCACCTTCGTACAAGTAAAAATATAATTATTAATGAAATTTGTTGGTTTAATTATTTCACGGGTGAAATACATTTGTATGCAAAATAATTGCAAAATTCAAATATATAAATTAGATCTTAGGTTATGTATAATTATTCTTCATAATCTTTTTTTTAACTAAAACTATTGATTTTATTCGATAATCATTTTATCCCGCGTTATACGCGGGTAATTTTCTAGTTACATATTATACATGCTAATATCTCTTTTTTTTAACACTTACATTTTTCCCCAAAATATTGATTTCTTCATCTCTCTCTTTTTTCTTTTCATAGTAATATAAATGTCAATTTTTTCAACCTTTTTTTGTTTGTTTACCTAATTTCTAAAATATACACCAATCATTATTTATCTTTCTTGGTTTGATTTTTTACGTTAAAATTTCATGTAATTTTTTTAAAAACTAGAATTAAAAATTGTGTTTTTTATTGGTCATTTCAAATCTACTCTAAAAAATCAAATAATCGTTCGATTCTTTACTGATTTCAATCTTTTAAAATCTAATCAAATTTAGAATCCACTACACAATTATTGCAAAATCAATAGGAAATCATTTCAAATGAATCAAATCTTTGAAAATCTAATTGGATTTTAAATCTAATGGACTTGAGTTAAAATCCACCGAATAGAATCAATTTGAGTTATTGACTAATTCCTACTAACAACGAGTTTTTGACGTTAATCAAGATTACCCATTCATAGAGGACTCTGCAGACTGAAGTAGGTATAACTTTCTGTGAACCCTGGCATTCTCTGCAAACGGAAATGATAATTTCACATTTATCCTTCACTACTTTACTCTTATCGCTCAAGGCTAAAACTAATATTCCCTTAACATGAGACAAAATACAACAACACCATCATCATAATCTACGTCACTACATTCACATTATTACGTACGAACTACGAAGCTTCAGTTTAGTAACTGAAATATAATTACGTATGTGGAATAAGAATTATAAATCATAAACATATGCCTAACAAATGTATTTTTTGAGTCGACGGATTGAGAGATTATCAAGCATATAGCAAATCTACGATTCCTTACAAAACAAAAACATAAAGATGTAGATAAGTGCAGTGAATCTTATAAAGCATGTTAGATGGCAACACATGATTTTTAGGCATTAGTCGTAGAAGAAAGTACATTTCAAAAATAGTGACTACTTAGAGCTGAAGATTAAGCGAATTAAATCCATGTTTAGAAAAGAGTGGAATTGAGACGAAGAAGAGTGTAAGCAGTAGAAGGATACGGCTGCATGATCGATAGATGATCTGGTGAATCAAAAAATGTTCTCACTGAGTAGTTCTTGACAACATCTCCACAATAGAGGAAGATATGACAGATGGTATTGTCGTATTGAAGTCATTTCTTGAACCTGTTTCAGAAGCATGCCAATGATTCGGTCTGCAACCGACTTGTTCAACTATGTCTTCAAGATATTTCACTGGCCCCTATATATGTTTCTTCCCCAACAACCAACCATATTAAAACCATATGAAAGAAAAATGAAATATGAAAAACCATGTCAGCTACGACTGTAAAGAATTGTTTAAGAAAACCAACAAAGAAAATTAAAAGTAAAAATACTCATTAAGGCTATTAGAACTCAAATGTTCTTTTAGAGAGATCAATACAATAGAAAATCGATCATAAAACATGTCTTAACGGGGAGATATACAAACATAAACCTATCAAAACCATCACCTTAGGCACCGCCACAGTTCTTTCCTAAAGCATAACAAGTCTCTTTCATGGATCTACCACAAAAAAAAATCGCAGGTCTATAGATTGTAACTTAGTCCTAAACTTAATCTGACCAAGTACCAACGGCACAGAGCCTCTGATAGTTTGGGGTCGGTTCCAAGGACGTTAATCACAACTCTATGATTTCCCCATCTAAATTATGTTGAAACAGTAACAAAACATTCACAATATGATATCATATGTAATTAAACAAAAAATTACTCCCATTCATATGTGGTAAAATATTATCCATCGCCCATGCGGTGGGGAAATAAAACAGAATAATTTTTTCTCATTATTTAGGACAATGATATCAACATTTTGAACCTTAACTGATTAAGAATCCATTCAAACATAATTGAACTCGTTCCTACATATCCTCTAAACTGATTAGCCTAATCTATATATATAAACAGAAACTTGCTCTTTCTGTGAACAATAATCTATGATTAAGAGAAGTGGAAATTACTAAGGCAAATGAACCGAATATACTGATTCTGGAATTATGGGTAAGAGGCGTAAGTGGGAATATCTATGACTCATAGACTATGAGTTTAAGAAAGAAGTCTTGGGCTCTAATTGCAGAAAATCTACAATTTTTCTCTAAATATTTTCGCTGAATAAGAAGCAACTTTTCCTTTAGACTGATCTTGACCATCCATTAGGTTTAAAGGAGTTATATTAACCATCAGATGAGATTTTTTTTTCCTATAAAAAAATGCTGACATCAGCAAGTCCAAAAAACAGGTTTGCTATTATACATAGATTGTGTTTTATACAAATTCACAAGTTTCAAAAATTGGTCCCATGTCAAACAAAATTGTACTTGAATACTCTGAATTTACCTTGAGAAATGACAATTTGCTTATAAACAATGGATGACAGTAACTCATATCACCAAAAGGTTCATCAATTTTTTAGCATGCACTTACAAGTAAGGTATATATATATATATATATATGATGAAGTTTGAGGACAATAATCTCAAGCGGAAGCAAGAATGTTTAGTGCAACTTCCTTGAGAGAAGGCATGGCTTCTTGCTGATGAAGACATATGTAACTGTTTCTTGTTCTCCGCAGGACTTGCCATGGACCTGGATAGCATCTATAACGGTGGTTCGATGATATTAGGCTAAATATCAAGAAACAAGAAGGGATTCATTTGCAGGTAAAGAAAGGGAGCTATAGCAGAAACCTGAAAAGAACACCTCCTTTCTGTCCCTTGAAATTGTGGATGTAGTACACTGTCTCCATCTTTGGGAAAAGCGTCTCGGTCAGCGCAGCCAGTTTCGGGTAAAAGAATTTGGGATAGTCTTTTCTTTCGGTTTTAAAGGAAACAAAGGTCTCTCATTTTGGCTCTCAAGTATATGGAAGATAGACTACTTTGTGTATTTGATGAGAAGAAAAAGGATACAGCCTGATCGTATTCGGTCAAGTTCTCCGTTGAAGATGATTAGTTTTCGGTCAGTGTTTGCAACAGCTTCCTTGTAAAGCTCTTCTACTACGAGCATCTCTGAGTGGCAAAAAAATGCACAACAAAGGGAATGAGTCAGATGCAAATAACGTTAACAGGACGATGAGGGAATTAATTACCGTTGACGTTAAAATACGGGTATGCCACGACGAACAGTTGGTCATCTGGCTTCACTCGATCTGCCATTTTTACTCTCTCAAAGAAACCAAAGTCCTCAAAAAGAGAGGGTTTTGTCAGATAGTCCAACTTAAAATAAGTTCCTCCAAAGACGGTTTTTTGAGCAAATTTGACTTCGTTTGCCTCGGGGAAGAACTGAGATTATGTTAAGAAGAAATGTTGAATCTTATATTTTAGGAAGAATTTCACTAGTATGTCGTATACATACAATTCGTGTGCTTCGAGCCTTTTCAGGAGATAGTAGGCGGTCACAAAACTCACGTATCATATTTATACTTTCCGTCATTTCATTGGCTCCTTCACCATCGCCTAACACAAGTAAAAAATGGCACAAAAAAAAACAATAATATCAAGTAAGCAAGAGAGAAAGAAGCCTTGGCATAACATGAAAGGATTACCTGGCACAGATGCAAGACCAGATGTTGGGAACTCAATTTCCTGTAAAAGGGTTCCCTTGGATCACGAATGTCGAATAATAATAACGTGTTTTTGTAGATTTCCATTGCAAAAACTCACCATTAACTGTTTCTCGTCCTTGAAAGCCAATTCAACTGCTTGTTTGGCCTGTATTTTTCAAGCACAAACATCACCCCTTTAATGCTTTACAAGCAATTTGCATAGGAAACCTGAAATATATCATCTTATCACAACACTAATGCCTCGAGAACGGAAACTATTCATTACAAAACCTTACTTGGTTAAGGAGCTCCAAGTAATCACGAGGAAATGGTACATTTCCCACAGAGGTGTTATGCCCTCCAGAAACAGAAAAGGTTCTATAATTGAGATTTCTATTCGTCTTGGAAGCATCATTGTTCTTCCAATACATACTACCAAAACCAGCCTGCAAAACCAAATTGAAACGAGGAAGCACAGTCAAAGAACACAATGGATCGATTAAGAAGATGAAGAAGCCTATTTCAATCGAAACCAACGAACATTTAAACCCTAACATATCTGCTTTACCATTGAGTTCGAGACCAAAGTTCCGGCTAGCGAGGCCGGTGAGACGGTGGTTGCGATGGAGAACGAAGGTAACATATGAACCATAGAAATGGAACTGTATTTCTCTGCTTCACAATTTTGTGGAATGGGAGATATCGCCAAAATATCTGTGGAGTGACATTTCACATTAATTATAAACAACAAAATTAACAAAAAAAAAAAAACAACAACAACAAAATTAATGTGGAACTCTTTTTCCCAGCAAATATATTAAATAGAATTTTATAAAAGGATAACTGGCAAAAATAACAAAGAAAAAATTTAAAACTAAAAAACTAACCAAATATAGCATATATGGCAATATAAATACCATTGGATCATTTTGTTAGTTTTATTTCCACCGCATGAGAAAAATAAGTAGATATTTGGAGTGTAAATGGTTGACACATTAGATAAATAAATTTGGTAGAATATACTATTTTTCTCAATTCCATAATTTCACAATTGAGAATGAATTTGTTATTCTCTAAAATTTAGTAGGTCCCATCAAATAAATAAAAAATAAATCAAATTTCTCTAGATTCTTCTATACTCCCTCCGTTCCCAAAAGATTGATGTTGTAGAATTTTCACAACTATTAAGAAAACACATTAATTCTTAGATATAAATGTCTTGTTTTTTGTACTAAACAATTTTCTATGAATCTAAACCAATAGTAATTCAATAAAACCAATTAATGTGTCTTGGAATTCACAATTTATCATTATTTTTTCATTAAAAATGTATTGAGAATGTAAAAAATCAATCTTTTAGAAATATTTTCAATCTTTTGGAAACGGAGGGAGTAGTTGTTATTCAAATGGTTAAAACAAATTTGGAGTAAAAAATTTTTGTTCCATTTTTTTTTTCCTCTCACCTACGACCATTTGACCATTTGCACAATGTTGGAAAAGTCGATATTCTGTGCTTAGTACTTTTATCAAACCTTGCGATTGATTTTTTTTGTAGATCTGACTATAAAAAATAACGTTTGTCACGTTCATTTGTACCATTAATTAATACAATTTCTCTTGTTTTTTTTTAAAGTATAATTTCTTTTCACTTTTTTTTTTTTCACTTATTCTCATAAATTTCTTCATCATCATTTTTCATACTACTTTTATAACATAGACAAATATCCTAGAATTTTATTAGTGTTTTTGGTTAGTGAGCCTAATTTTCACCGCCAGCTACTAGAGTTACCATGTTAGTTTCCAGAGTGTAAAATTTACCCAGCAAATAAAACGGTTGGTGATAGATCCTTTTCACTTTCCGAATCAAAATCTCTTCTTTCTCCGTCCGTCTCAATTCCTTCTTCACCACAAGCTTATTTTGTATCATCGTCTTGTAAGATGGGCGGAGATGGCAAACTTTTTACCTTGGCGGAGGTTTCTGAGCACAATACCGACAAGGATTGTTGGATCGTCATCGACGGCAAGGTCTCTTCTCCGATCTCTCTCTGCTTCTTGCCTCTGTAGATAGATCCGATCTACTTTGTTAGATTTTTGGTTTTGTTCGCTAGGTCTGAATCACTGAAAAATTGGCTCCGTTTGCTAAACCTAGATTCGTATTTCAATGTTATATTATAGTTGATGCTGCTTAAGAAACTTCTCCATGTTTGGTTGATCTGTGAAATATTGACCACCTTATGTAATTAGTGACGATACTGTGAAAAATCTCTCAAGTTTTGAGTTTTGGATTTTCATTTTAATGGCGTATAGGTCTATGATGTGACAAAGTTCTTGGACGACCATCCTGGTGGTGACCAGGTCATCTTGAGTGCTACAGGTATCATATAGATTCTTTATGTTATTCATTCATGGAGATTAGCAAATTCCTTATACAGTAGTTGTTTGTTGGTTTTGACTTTTCAGGGAAAGACGCGACCGATGATTTTGAAGATGTGGGACACAGTTCTACTGCAAAGGCCATGCTGGATGAGTACTATGTTGGTGATATTGACTCAGCCACTGTCCCACCTAAATTCAAGTTTGTTCTTCCTGCAACGAACACCGAGCCTAACCAAGTCCAGAGCTCCGATCTTCTCATTAAGATCCTTCAGTTCCTTGTTCCTCTTCTTATCCTAGGCTTAGCTCTCGGCATCCGCTTTTACACCAAGACTCCTTCTTCTTGAGGATTCTAACGGGTCTGCTTTGGTTAAACTCCGTCTTTTATCTCTGCCTATCTTGTAAGAAGACATCAGATTTTATATTCTCTTTTGCAATCAAATGGATTCGAATCGTCTTCTACTACATTTGTTGTCTTATATCAATCAAATCCATTTACAAATAGTTCAAAAGGTAGCAATAGGTAGGTAGGAGAAGAGAAGAAATGAAATGATAAATTGAGCTAATCCGCGCTTGCACAAGTTCTTTCCATCACCTTGGAGTCTGTTATGAAGGATTGCTTTGATGGAGAGCTTGATCCTCTTGAAGAACTATGTCCAAAGAAGCTAAGTTTCCCAATTTTCTTTGAGAAACCGCTCATGAATTTGCGCGAATGAGACCTCTGCATATCTCTCTTCATACATATATGCTCCTTCTCTAGATCGTTTAGTCTCATTCTTAACCTAGCTAACTCCAGTTTCAGTTCCCGGTTTTCTCTCCTTAGAGACGCGTAGTTGTCTTTGGGCGACATTGCTGCGCTCAGAGCTCCACTATTGATTCTCCATGACTGCTGTTGCTTTGGCTTTGGTTCGTCGTCTGAGTACGAAGAGCACAAGGTGCTTCGGAGTTTCAGTTGCTCAAAGTATAGAACTTGAACTATTGATTGCAGAGGAAGCCGCTCGTTTTGCGCAGCGTGTGCTCCAATCTCTTGTGAGAGTTTCTGGAAGTCGATAAGCTTTGATAGCTTCTTCTTGTCTGAGTCTGATAACCCTTGATGTGCCTGAGAGCATAAACCTAGGATAAGTTTTTAACAAGACAATACAAAAGTAAAGTTGTTTTGAAGCACGAAGTTACCTTAAGATAGAGATCAATGGCACGGTATAAGCCGTCATGAAGGGTGCGAGCATGGGGCGGTAAGGCTTCTGCAATTAGCAAGAACTTTGGAAGGTCGAGGTTAGCATCGGGAGCTATCTCAGCGAGATAATTGTCTACAAGCTTTGCAACTTTAAACATGGCGCTTTGTGAAGGCGAATGTGGACTACCGCATTCAAACACGGACTCTTCATCCTCGCTATCATCTCCTCCTTGATGCGAGAAGTTCACCAAGATTCTGTGGACCGTGTCGATTTCGAACAAAGTGTCTCCTTCGTGACGAAAAGACGGGATCAAGAGATCGTCTAGAGTTGCCATATCGAGCTGAGAACCGATCCTCCTCTCTAGATCAAGCCTGCAGGAAACTGAAGTATCAAGCATCACTGCTCTTCTCAGTAACCCAAAGAGAAAACTTATTGGAACCACGAGCTTTTCGACAGGCAAAAGAGTAACGATTGTCTCAACAATGGTTTGTTCATGTTCGTGATGTCCAGACTTGGTAAGCTCTTTCTCGGCGTAACTCATCAAAGAAGCTCCTATACTCTCTGAACGCACGCCACGGCACTTCATTGCGTTCATCACTCTCTGATACAAATCGATCCTAAGAACCAAAAGATCCTCAATCCACCAATCTCCTCCGTCGCTGCTCTTCGCCTGCCTGCTCATGTGCAGCCTCCCTGAGCTACTATACTCCAACCGCGAGAAGCTTGAAGCGATCTGCTCAGCGCACGCCTTTGAAGCAATGGCATCGATGCATCTACCAATGATATTAAGTTCGTCTGCAAGAGGGAGCAAATTCTCGGATTGTTTCAAGACTTGCACACACATCTCAAGGTTCTTGCATACGATGCTCTCGAGATACTCCTCTGTTCTTGAAGCCAAATTTTCTTTGGAGTACTCTTCCGTCATCTCGAGGTAGTCAGAGACGCAAAAGAGCTGCGCAACATTTGAGGAAGTGATCTCAAAGTTAATACCGTAGCAGAACTTTGCTGCTAGTTCGAATGTCTCTGCTCCTCCTGGGAGATTGAGAAGCTCCACTTTGGAGATGTCTGAATCTCTGTGTTCTGCAACGATTCTCCGGATTCTTCCGCTTCGAGAGACTAAAGGGAACTGTGAGATGGAGAATCAAACACTGCTTCAACAATTCCATCTATAGAGTTAAAGAAACAAATGATGAATTGTGTTTTGTAAGTATACCTTGTGTAGAGCAAAGTTTCCTCCGTTTACTTCTATGGTTATATCACTTGGAACGTCTCGAAAAATCCTGGAAAGTTACGGACAAGAATGGTTTTTATGGTGCGAGCAAGATCGAAACAGAAGGAAGAGAACAGATCATACCATTCACTACAGCTTTGGCGGGAAGATTTAGCAAGAGAGAGCTTCTGGTGGTGATGGAGATGTTGATGATGCTGTAGAAGAAGATGCTGATGATGTTTGTCCATGAGGCAGTACTATTATGTTCAAGAACCAGAGAAAGAAGAAGAAGCCAACTAAGTGGAGAGTAGTTTGGTGATGGAGAAAGGGAGAGATGGTAATGGTAGTGTTGAATGAGCATTAATCATAACATTTGGTAATGTTTGTTCAAATCCAAAGTTTTTTTTTTGTCTTTAGTTGGGTCCCTTTTGGTGTCCCTCCATATTTTTCTCCTTTTATATTTCTCTCCCTCTTTTGAAAATTTAAGATCAAAGCTTTCTCAAGCAACATTGTCAAACTTCAATTAGCCCCGTTTTTTTGGGATGTCAAAAGATTCTATGCAAAGTTTAGAGCAGAATTTTTTTTTTTTTTGTCAACAGTTTAGAGCAGAAATAACATAAGTTTGATAGGAGATGAGCAAAAAGGAAAAAATATAATAGTATAAAATACTGATAAAGGTGTGAGAAAAAGAAAAAGGCTTAAATCCAAAGGAAAAATGATTTGGGAGTGGGAAAAGTTAAAGCGGGAACAAAAAGGTGTGTTAATTTTGGAAATTTGCTACTTTTTTTTTTTCATTTTCATTATATTTTGCTTATCTCTTCGGGTTAGAAAGTATAGAATTTTAATACAATTAATTAACTGGGATGAAAAAAATCTTTAAATTAATTAAATAGATAATAATTTGTGTCATCCTTCATTAATAAATTACATTTAAGTTTCGGCTAACCAAAAACAAGGTTTGAAAAGAACTACTTATCTTTCTCTTAAGCAGTTGGAATGTATTCGAGATCATTATAAATTCATACATTAATATGAGAGTTCATAATACCACTTGTCAAGGTGGTGCACAAAAATCATGAATGTTCAATTCGACAAAGATAAGCAACCCTCAAAATTGAAGACAAGTAAATAAATAATTTGAGTCATATATATACTTAATCACATGATTTTCCTAATACTAAATCATTTTGAAGTTGCAATTTATGGAGATCGTAAATGCTTGAAGATCACATGATTGCACATATCATGATCTGAAGGGTTTGAGGAAGGATTGCTTGGAGCTCAAGAGTGAACACAATTGGCTCATCAAGATCATGTCATCATTTTTTGATTTTTCTAAATGATTAATTTAAATATCCAATCATCCATTTAATTCCATATCAACTTATTACTCGATACGGCATTGATATTTGTGATTCTCATGTACTTGCTTTTCTAGTTGGATGCCTCTATATAAACATACATTACCACGGCGAACGGTCTTACATGCAACATGTTTAATATTTCCAGTAAATTTGTTTCTATTAATGTATCTTATTCACACTATTTAGAAATCAAAACCCATATCAAACACTAAAACTTTTGCTAACAGCATGAGTTACACGCAAAAAGATCCGTATGTATGGGTTTTAAGGGGTGATACCTTCGAAGGAGTAAGTCATTATAAAGAGAATCATATTATTATTATTTTATAGTTTGGTGTGACTTGATGTCAAATATCATACCCCGATATCCGCCATCCTTTTTGAATGGCCAGATGAAAATAAGTTGTGATATTGCCTTTGCTAGCTCTTTTGGTTTTCCATACATAGCACTCTATTAGATATGTTTTGTTTTGTTTTATATTCTATATGATATGAACAATTTTTAAAATATATACCATCCCCGGGGAAAAAGTGAATGGTGGGTCTAATGAGGGTAATAACTTAGTTAAAGGGTGGGTAATATCAATACCAAAAGCTAAAGATGCGGAGATGATTATGTGAGAATGATGTCTTCTCCACCTCCATTAATACTTTTCTATTTTGATTAGTGCCTTTTAATACAAACAAAAACAGTATCTTTTTGAATCAACCAAGTCAAATCTTTCTTAAGCCCTCTTGTTTATTATTTATTTTGGTAACTCGACACACTAGTAAAGCAAACAATATTCAGTATTGTGTTTTGTAAGGGAAATATATTAAATTTTAGAGAGTCATCACTTGTTCATAATATTTTTTTTAATATGATTTTATCTAAAAATTATTTTTTCAACATTTAGCTATAATTGGCCAGCCCATTAACATAATTACTGTATTTTTAGAAAACGACATTCGATCTCGAGTGTGATGGTGTCTGTTCTAAGTGGACTTACAACTTTCCACTAGACTAATATCACTTTACAATCTTATCTAAACTTTGGCAACAAAATTTTAATTGGATGTATTATATATATATTTAGATCAAAATTCATTTTAATCTTTTTCATTATCTAATGTTATTCTGATGACAGAAACTCATGCAAATCAAGCTAGCAGAACAATATAATTTCAGTTAGACCATATTATTATTTTCGTAAAAATAGACCTCATTGTTTAAAGCATGATACGTATATGATTTATTTACATGAGAACACAAATAGAAGTGGGTTGTTTTGGAGGAAGTATTTTCCACCTATGATCTTGAAAAAGTTACAATGTAAATAGTTGCAATTGAGAATAAAGGAAAGTTGGTTTTAAACTAAAACAATTTTTCCCTTAGAAAATTTTGTTTTCGAAATTTTTTACCCGTTTTACCCTTATTTGCCTTGATAACAAAAAATATATTTACGAAACTGCTATTAATGAATCGGCGGAAAAAGTTCCCGCCAAAGAAAATAAATCTATCATGCTGTGATGGTAGATTTATTTGAAGTCCGTAGACTTATTTTTTTGAGACGTAGATTTATTGTCTCTCCTTGTTGGAATGAAAATGGGAGAATTTAGTTGTTCCATTCGTCCTTCTATTTAGTTTGATCTTTGTTAATCAACGTCTTCTTGTAGAGAGTTTATTCACCTCCGGGATCCAACCTTCTCTCTTAAAACTTGAACTACTTATTTCTTCCCCCCCCCCCCCCCCCCCCGTTTATCAATTCTAGTTCCAGTGTTAATAAGTCATCGGAAACGACATCCAAAATGAATCTTTCCTGTTGCGTGTCCACATGTTTCCCGGTAATTCTAATACAACAAACGTTTTCTATGATGAACAAAATAAACCGTATAAAAGATGTAAAATCCTAATCCCAACAATTATTAATACCATCAATTTTTGAAACAACATTTTGTTGCTTGCACATCATTTAGTTGGCATTACATTTTTTTTATTATGTTATAGAATTCGGTTATTTAATTTCATGTAGTTTTTGTAACGTTGAAAGATATGCTTCAATTTTTTCATATAAGTCAAAACGTAAATCATTCAACAAATCGGGAATCATGGGAACTCTTGTTTCCTCCCGGAGATTATGGAAATTGAAAAGGACAATGATGTTATAAAATACTATAAGTAAAAGAAGATCAAAATGTTAGAAATAGAAAAGATAACGAAGGTTTTTCTTGGAAATAAAAAGGGGGAGGTCAACATGTGAAAGACAATAAATATTGGGGTTGAAGGAGAAAAACTAAAAAAAGACAATATAGATCCTCTTAAGAACGCATAATTTGTCTGCTTGCACGCGCTTTGACCTTTGATTGCTTCGTGCATTTAACGCTTTGATTGTCATAATTGTTTTCTGGTTCATATAAAAAGAAGTCTTTTTATTTTTTGTAAAATACATATAAGCATCCAATGCAACCCTTTTTTTTAATAGATTGAAAGTATCCTAAACATCTCAGCTGGACAGGCCTTATATTCTATCAAGCTCTCTAAAAGTTGCCCAACCCAATTTGATTTTTTTTCAGACCTTTATTTTTGCATTCAACATTTTTTATTTTATAAAGACTAAATATAGAAGTACAAGACGTTGATACACTTCAAAAACATAGTTGGCTTCTAATAAGAGATGAGGTCTTGTAATCAAGTGTAACTTAGAATGAAAAGTTGTGATACAAATAGAAATGAGTATGGCAAAACTGGACTTATATTGATACTAAATAGAATATGCAAAAGACATCTCAAATGAGATGTGTTTACATGGCTGATTGTAGTGCTAAGTGTTCTCATATGGAAAAAAGATGTCGAATTCTCATGAGATCATTTGTACTTATAGCTTGATCAAGCTCCATTGTCTAGCTTCGTTGTCGTGTTATAGCTTGATCAAGCTCAGCGTAATTCGTGTTAGCTTCGTGTCGTGCACGTTCCCGGTTGGTTATCCGGGAATCTTCGTTCCTGGCGACATTGAGGTAATCATTATACTCATTTATAAGGTTATTGATGAATTTTGTGGAACACAAATCGCCGATTTGAGATATTTGGAAAAACATATGTTTGAGTGGTTCCTCAAACTTTACGTCGACACGAGGATGTGTCATTCATGTTGTCACTTGCTATATTCGAGAAAGTTTCATGCTTTCTCTGCCATGCCTTTCGATTTAGAACAACGGTGAGGTTTTCGCTTCTATGTATGGCCCGTACCCATCACATGTTTGTCTTAGTACACACTTGTCTTCTTTTTTTGTTAAGATCCTTGTTGTTTCTGGTTCTTCGAGGCATACATTTTTCCCCTCCCCCAATACTCCAAAGGATTCAAGGTAGGTTCTTTTTCTCATCATTCCCTTAAGTGGTCAAGGGTTACTCCCTTGCTGCATGATCCCACTAGGGAAGTCATGTGATCCTTGATCTCTCCTCCATGAAGCTCATGTTCTTTTTCTTGGGATATTAATATTTTTTGGAGTTTCCTTCGAGGAAATTTTTGTCATTTCTCCTGGAATCTTCTCATCTTATGGAGCGTATGTTTTTCTTCTCTCTTCTAGCACTAAATTTTTGGATCGAATTTAGGATCTTTTGTACAAGGATCGCGGTAGACCTTGGATATCTCTGACAAAATATATTTTAGAGCACCTCGTAGGAGTTTTGTTTACTGAGAGAATGAGAGATGCTTCCTTTGTAGTTGTTATGTTTAGGGGACAATAGTGACAACCCTTTGGGGTGCAATGAAGCAGGCACGAGTAGAATCGTTAAGACAACTTTCGTAAGAATGAGAAGACGATATAACACCCAAGTCAGACTACCTTTGTACACGGTTTATTCATTAAGTGTATGTGTGGGGTGGGGGGTTCGTTTGATGCCATGTTTGTACAATAAAGTCATCGTCAAAATGTATTCACCCCTCCAAACATCTTCCTCCTTTGAGTTCATTTGCTTGATATTTATAGAAAAATGACACTTACCTATGAATCTAGTTGGCTGAGACTCTTTGTGTAGTCACATTTTCCATGTCTTCCGAAAAGTGGCTAGGCACTATATTTGGACAGCGGGAGGTAAAGTCTACTACCGGGCTAGTCTTTAAGGACATCTTGGAGCAAGTCTACTCTGTAGACACTCTTGAAAAAGATTGTCTGTCCGGACCATGATACCCCATGTTTTCTTATGACAAAGCAACATTTAGGGTGCAAAATCACCCCAACAATAACATATAATACTATAAATACTTTATGAAATTTTTCAAGTCAACCTAATTGTATGATCAAATACGGTTAAAAAAAACTTGTGTTTTGAGCAAAAAAAAAAACTTGTGTAAGATAATTTTATAACTGAACATACATCGAAAATCGTATATTGTAGAAACCATTGAATTAAAAAAAATCTACTATAATTTGTCGCAAATTCATCGCTATGTTTTAAAATTTAAACTATATACGCTAAAATTCAAATCCCCAAAATTTTGGTTTATACTGTTTTTGCAGGTTGGAATTCATATTTAAATGCGGGTTTTGGTTCATATTGACAGGCCTTTTGGTATGTGGGTGTTGTTCAAATTCAACGAGCAAATTAGAAACAAATTAATTCAGAACAAAGATGAAGCCAGAAAACGAAAGAGAGTTCACAAAAGAATAAACGAAAGGACAAAAGGCTTCCATAGTCATTGCTCCTTGTTTTTGGCTTTTTCTACCAAAAGGAAAAAAGGTCAAACAAAGCATCGAACAAACTGAAAGAAAGACATCCCAAGTGTGCATTGCCAATAAAAAAGAGATGACGTAAGCGAATCTAACTGTCCCAAAACATTATTTTTATAGCCCGTGATCACACAAGACCCCGTGTGCATACATCACCCATCCACCGTATGTACGTATATATATACTGTATACGTTTTATGCTATTCACTTTTTCACTTCCAAGAGTTTAAACAAAACAAAGAACAATGATTGGTTTGGAGATAAGATTACACAGTTTTTGTCACATGGGTTCGCCAATTTCCGAGAGGTTAAAAGTGAAAAACAACAGAGATTGTCTCAATGAACATTGTAATAGGAGAATATGCATTTGTCCCTTTCGGATTAAAATATGTTCTAACCTCATTTCTAATTACTACACAACTCAATTTCTTGTTTCACCTAATTCATCAAAGAAACCAAATGCTCAATGTAGGTCTCGTATTATTCACATTCACGTGCCATAGATCTTGCGTCAGAAATATGGTAAGAGGAAAAAAGAGTATGCAAAGGAGGGACCAATTCTGTGTAGTTGAATGAAGAGTTTCTGACTCAGATTTCAGAGTCACCTACCATTACACGTGAACCCCGCAATGGATTTCTTTCTTCTGTCACTAAAAGTCTACATCTGAATCATTTTCTCACTATAAGCCAGGCTTCAAATCCCCATCACTCATCATCACCATACACATTAAGCTTACATGATTTGAAAAAGACTTGACAAAAACATAGAAGCAAATTCATTAGGTGTCTAAAACCCTTAAGATATTAGTAGTACAAATGGTGTGAGGTTCAGGTCACTAAGCTACTTTCCAACTTGTTCTATAACAACATTATTACTTAAGATTACACTCCTGCTAAAAGGATTTTGATGTTCGGTTAGTCTGTTAATTCATCACACTCTAACTTCACACCATATCTTTGGAGCTGCTTCCTCTGAACGAACTTCAGGGACTGACTTGTACCCACTCGTAGCGTCCGGTGAGGGGCATGTCATTCACAATGTCAAAGTTGTACCTGAAGATTGCCAATATACACACATGAGTGTTCATCGTCTTGTATTGTACAAAGCAATGCAACAAAACAAATGCTTACTTCTCCATGAATAGCCTCTGCTGTTGCTGTTCTGCATAGGCAAAGAACTCCTCCATTTCACTAGCGGTTGGGACCATGCAATCTCGGTCCCTTGCGTAATCTTTGGTTGATCTGCCCATCGACCTAGTGCTAGACCCTGGAGTACTAATGACGTCCAGATCCTCAACAAAGTTACAAGGTGTGCTCTCCCTTGTGCTGCAGAAGAAAAATCAGATAACTAACTTCAATTACATTATCACCACAAAGACACTATTCTAACCAAAACACAACATCAAGAAGAAAAGAACAAAAGCTAGACAGTACATACATTACACTTATGAGGAAAAGTCTCAATTTCCATGAGATCTTACATATTAAAAGCTCCTGACCTTTACACATCAACTACTATTGTAGAAACGAAAACCATTTGTTGATACTCTCTGGAATGAGGTACACATGGGACATATATCAATAACTCTGAAATATCTAATCTAACACCAAAAGAGACTCTTGCAGAGACAGATGGTTATCAATAATAATAATACCAGTACACCAGACGAGAGTAAAGTCATAAACAAAATAAAAAAAAAAACATTTACTTTTTCCGTGTACTAAGCTAATTCATCCCATTTTTGTTAAAACTGCTGATTTGGGCAAACAACAAAGGTTACAGAGAATCCTAACGCTCTTCACAAATCTTAAGTAAATCCAATTTTCTAAACCCAGAACATTGGTAAGAAGAAAAGCTAGGGCACAAAAAGCCGAACCTGTAAATTGATTCAAAATCAAGGCTGTTTTCTCCAAAAGAAGCTTCTACACTCACAGAGTTACCAAAACACTCATCTCCGTTGCAGCTCCGAACCAAAGAGTCCGAGTCAACGCGAGTCCTCGAGCCAGACTCTTTAATTCCCGATTTCGGTAACCTAGGCAGCTGCTTGGGTTGAGCGAGCGACGGTGGTTTCTCGAGACGGCGGCTACGGAGCTGAAGATAGCAAGAAGAGCCGGCTTCTAGAGCCGAATCGTCGTTAAGCCTCTTCAAGGCTAGGGCTTTAGCGGCTCTCGTGCGAACACCCAGAGCTGTTGGCTCAGAGACCTCCAGAACGCCGATATCGCCTTTAATCTTGGATTTCTTCATGTACTTGCCCATGCTTGAACTCCAATTCGAGAGTTATTCTGGGTTTCGCGAGAGCGGAAAGAGAAAATGGGAGGGAAAATGTTGGATGAAGGAGAGAGAGGAGGGAAATGAAAGACTTTAGAGTTTTTTGGGGTTAAAATATAGAAAAAGAGAAAAGTGAAACCTTTTTATTATATTTATTTTTATATTTGGTTTTTGGGTTTTTGCAACAAGAAGCTTCCATTTTTTTTTACAACAATTTTACGATTGAAAATTAGGTGAAATAACCATTAAAAAATTAGAACTTTTTTTTATCCGGCAAATCATTATCATGACATTAAAAGCCAAATGACAATTACAAAAGGTTTAAAACAAAGAGGATTAACGAAATTAAAATAGTCCAAATCTAAATCGTGATTATTCAACAGATGAATAATATGATTTAGCATACACGTGTTAAGAACTTGCTCTTCACAAAGCCACGGGTCTCAATTTCCCGCACCACCGTCATTTCGTATTCACCTCCGTATTCTGATTAGCCGCCGCTAATCCTTTCACGAACGGTGAGCCTCCTCTCCCTTCTGCCAATCCCTAATCCAAACCATAACACACCGAAATCTATCGGATCTATCAATAAAGTCGCTTCATAAGAATCTCCGAGAAATCACCAATTTCCAGGAAGCTCCATCCGACTATACTTACTTAATGATGTAGTTTGATCCCTTAAATGTTCCTGCGTCTTGAGCTTAAGGTAACGATGAAGATATTACTCCTCAAAAATTGGGGAAAACTAAGAGAATTTAGAAGAAAAAACGGTGAAATCGACAATTTAAAACACAGAGAATGGGGGATTGAGAATCGCGTAAAACTGACCAAAGCCGGTAAGATCCAACCGAAATCGGAAACAAATCCGAATATCGCCGAAGATTTTTCCCCTAAATGGAAATAAACAATTCGATCGTAGATCGGAAAGACAAAAGATTTACTAACATGAAACATAAAAACATGAAATAACTAAAGGTGCAAATGGTTGCACGTTTAGAGGAACAAAACTTGGTGGATGTTCTTTTTTAGTGAAAAGATGGAGAAAAGTTTTAGAGAAAGAGTGAGTTTTTTTCGTATTATTTAATTTGTGTTCTAATAAACTACAAAAAATTAGAACTTAAAAAATCATAAGAATTTAACCTAAAGTTAATGTACATCATTATGCCACATGGGTTAATTTTGGGTAGTTTACTAATTTTTTTTCTTTTTGCTAATAAACAAATAACCCATTTATTTTCTACATTCTTTTTTAAAATGCTGATCTATATATCTAATTCATTAATAACAGCAATACAACCACGATCCAAACGTACAAGAAAACAAAGAACCAAAGAGCGAAACATAACCAAGAGAAATGATGCAGCGAAAACCAAATCGTTGAGGATAATAATGGCGGGAGAGGGAGAAAAGACCCTTTGAGACAAGACTCACCGAGAAAATGCCAGAAGAGTGCCAGTCCCTCCCCCCCCACCCAAGCAGTTCGAGCTCGTGAGAGAGACAAATCGAAGAATGACAAAAAAAAACGGTTAGGAGAAACTG
Source organism: Draba incana (assembly GCA_963576765.1). Lineage (NCBI taxonomy): Eukaryota > Viridiplantae > Streptophyta > Magnoliopsida > Brassicales > Brassicaceae > Draba > Draba incana. The sequence continues at coordinate 35,215,031 of OY755203.1, forward strand.
CTTCTTTTTTAGAAAGAAGGGAGAGGATAGTCTCTCACTAACTTCTCTCTCATTTTAAAATGATGTATTTTCACCAACTCCAACTCACAACTCAGCTAAATTCCATCAAGATTTCAAAAAAATTATATGCGCAATGTGCATACTCGATTATAGGTATATTATCTCTCGATTTCTTAAAACTCCGATTCAAACTCACAAACCGTAATGAATAAATGGTTTCTTGATTTCTTCACTTTCAGTAGTGGTCAAATGGTATTGAAGCTTATTCTCAATATGGATCAAGGAGAGAATGATCTAACTTTGTCAATTAATGATCCGATGACCATCAAAATCAATTCTACGGCGAGAATCAATGGTAACTGAAACTCTTTTTTCAATTATAATGACGATCCAAAGCTGTAAAAAGGGAGAGCTCGATTGAAAATCCTAGGTTAAAGAATCAGAAAAATCTATAGGGGTGTATGCAATGTAGAACTTCAAGGGATTACCGAAGACAACAATCTTGCATCTCTGATTAGAGTTTTCATGAAAGAGAACATTGTATTCTAATTTGCAGACGACATGAAAATACTCTCATTTGCAGATAATGAAAAACAAAAGCATCAAGGGTTGTCAAAACTAGATGCTAAATCACATTTGACCAACTTATCACTTACCAAAACAAGAATCATCAAAAGGACACCAAAAAAAATGAGGTCGGCAGAAAAATATACCATCAAGTAATAAGATTTCACTTCCACCTGAGAGATTGTCTAATCCCAGTGAAGATGAGCCCGACTGATCTACCAATCAAAGTGACGAGAAAGAATGATATGATGCTACTCACTTTATCCAACACCACTCTGATAATTGGCATTCCAATGTCTGATAACTCTAGAAACAAACTGAAGTAGTACCTCCTGTACACATACAAACTTTTTCTGTGAATTCTCAAGGATTTCTTGGTTTTGCGATCGAGGTAAGAGAAAAAAAAGGTTTACCATCCCGATAGAGCCTTAAGCTCCTTGGTTCGTTTAACGGGCAATGAGAAATCGCTTATTATGGAATATCGCAAGGGAGATGATGAGGCGGCTTTAGATTTTCCCGGTGTGAGCTTTCTCCACCAACTAAGGCTTTTTGTATCATCACCACCATCAAGGTTGTTGATAACTTGAGTTTGAAGAATGTAGAGGTCAAAGCGATCCTCATACATTGACACAACTGCTTCCATGTTCTGATGCAACCATTGGTATAGAGCTACCTATAACCAAGTAAAACTGAAATCTTTGTCCATGAGAGATTTAATGTAAAATGGAACTCAACACAAGTGAAGTGGGTTTTTTTTTACCTCGTTACGTAGTTTTTGGAGTGCTCGGCTAGAAAGATTACAGATATCTAATCCACCACTATTCATATCGTTTGAAAATTTGCTATCTACAGAAATGAGCTCTAGATAGATGCTAGCGATACCATCTGCTAAAGTTATCATGAAGTCTTCCAAAATGGCAACCCCATGAGCGCGAAATAAGCTAAGGTCGTAGCTAGAAACTTTCCCAGTAGATCCAAATCTATGGAAATATAAGAATTCTGCAAACAGATCTTCCTTGCCTGATTTTCTTATTTTATCAAAAACAGCATCCTTTTCATTTAGCATTTTGATAAGCAAAGGAGTAATCGCCTGCACATCACGGGATTTATTCTGAGCTCATTTCTAAATCTGGTATTCATATAACGAGGTAAATAGAAAGCAGTTTTGCAGTCACTAAATGCTATAGTAAATCAACATACCTTGTCAGAATCAGTGTTTTCTACATGCAGTTCCCTTTTAAGCCAAGCCGTGCATGCTCCTTGATATGCTTCGCGTACAATATCAGTAAAACGAACCATCCACTCATCCAAACTGATTGGGTTAGAGATCTTATTTGTCTGCAGAATAAAAACAATAGTAGCTCAGCAAGTATGGAGAAACACAGCAAACTTACGTCTCGAATATTACTAAGGGTAGAGAATAACAGATTACTACAAGAGAAGAAGGGAACAAACAAATGACTCAAAGCTTTGTGACATAGACTGGTATCTAGAACGGACATTGATCCAATTACTTGACTCGAAGTGAACATGCTTTAATACTCTATTTTTGATAATGATGATATGCCCCTGAACTAGAAATCAGCGGAACCTCTTGAATACAAATATGGTTAAAGTGAGATAATGAACAAAGCAGGTATAGAAGCTGACCTCTTCTTCAAGTTTTTGAAAACATGACCAGAGTAAGTACAACTGGGGACCCTCAGAGATCGCGTACAAACTCAGTGGAGGCTTCCCTTGAGACTGTTTGGCATTGAGGACTCTACTTCCAAGTGTACTCTCACGCTTGATGGCGTCTAAAGAATCTAAAAGCTTTCCTTTCACCACATCCCACACAGACTCCAAATCACCCTCAAAATCTGTCTCCCTACAAGTCCATGTATAGAAGAACCGGGTTACGTATAAATACACAACAGTTTGCTTTTATTCATTTAGAATCTTTCAAATGTTCTACTCTTACCTACCAGAAGATTCCGAAGCGAAAACATCTGGAGTCTCCTCAACAGTGTTCTTTCTGGACGAGTAACTGGAGTTTTGAAGAGGAATCACTCCATCCATGTATGTAAGGAATATACTAGCCATCAGGAGAACTTGGTCACCGATAGGGATCCAGCCAGAACCAGCAACACCATCAAAATCTGCCAAGCAAGTACACTTACAAGACGACTCTTCCCGTTGTGCTCCAAGATTCAAGGGAGTTGAAATATAAAAGTTTTGAGCTTTCCCTAAAGGTTTCCATGTGATATTGCAACTCCCAAAAGGCTTCCTAACAAAGCCATTTACTTTTAATCCTTTTTGTATACAACAAAGAGGTCAAGTGGTTAGCTAAAAGAAAAGATGGAACCTTTGGGCAATCTTTACATGAGGATTCCTGGAGTGCGTACGCAGCTGAATGCACAATGATGGAGACAAAACATGACCAACCATTGGTAAGGAGATTAGAGCTCAAGGGCTAAAACATGCTGAAATCCCCCAAAGTCAAATCTCTACATCAAAAGAAGCAAAATTAAAAAAACAAAATTAAATTTTCAGAACCTAATTGCAACAAGGCTTGTGTGAGCAGAGAAATGTTTGTATCTAGGACATTGAAACTGAGGTCAAACTAGTAAACTCTAGCTCCAGATTAACACCATTTTCCAAACAAAATAAATAAATACATTGAGATTCAAGAGTTGAAACGATGCAAACAGATTAGACGAGAAACGAATCAGGAAGTACAAAATGAAAAGTAGGAAACAAACCTCAAAGAATCAGGAGAAAGCTGGGTTTGTGATAGGGAATGAGGAATTGAGAGAAGAAGCGGATTGGGGTTGTGCGTAACTCAAAGAGTTTCTTTCGTCGTTACCCAACGACAAGAGACAAAACGAAAAATGTCAATATGTAGATTATATATATTTTTATTGTAGGAGAACAACAAAGGGGTGGTGGCGCAGTTGGCTAGCGCGTAGGTCTCATAGCTACCTGAGTAATCCTGAGGTCGAGAGTTCGAGCCTCTCTCACCCCAAATTTTCGTTTTCTTTTTTATCTTATAAGTCAGGTTGATTCACCGTGGTGTCTGATATCTTCCTTTAGATGGTTTTTAAAAGAAACTATGGGTTTATTCATCGAAGTTTAGTTGGATATCGAGATTAATCCTTTGAGTAGAAAGATAAGACTGATAGTGTTAAATGGGTGTAGAAGTTGGGTAAAGAATCAATTGTGGTGTTTCGTTTAGTGTAGAGGAGGTTGATGATCAATTTGATCTTCCAAGTTTTAAGGAATATTGTTCTAGTGAAAAGAAGATGTTAAGTTGATGGATCGTCTTCTAAATCCAATTGCACAAATATATCAGATATGTCAAAAAAAAAAATAACAATGTAGACAAAATCTTTCTCATCTACATGAACAATTAGGTAATATGTTACTAACCATAAGTATAAAAATGCTCTTCTGGCCGGCTTGGACCAAGGAACTATGGAACCGCTTGTAGCCGAGGAACAACTTGGAATCGTGGAGGTTCTTAAAGACGCAACGGCCTTGGAAATCCCGAGTAGATCAATGAGAAGGTCGATGACAAGACAACTCAACCAAGGCGTCTCTATGCTTGTGTTGAGAATAACCGGCCAACTTCCTTTAGTTGCTCATCAAACCGCATTGGTTGTGATCCGAGCCAAGGAAGGATGATAATGAGAGGTATGTGGGCTCGTACTCTTTTTCCCTATCTTCGGTTTTGTCCCAATGGGTTTTCCGAAGTAGGTTTTTAATGAGGCAAGCACACATACTCTTTCATTTCCTCGTTATCATACTTAGGCTATTTTTAGGCCATTTTCCTAAGTCCATTTATTTGGCCCATGAGGAGATTCGGCCGGCCCATTATCTTTTATTTATGTTTTTATTTTTATGTTTATTAGGATAAGTGTGAGTGTGTTCATACTTAAGAAAACTTTCAAACTTCTCATTTATGCCTTTCAATTTTCCGTGTATTGAGAAGTGGAATGGGGTTTGTCCTTCCATCTTCTCCTCCTTTATATAGTGGCCAATCCTCTCATAGTAAGATCATCAAACTTTTTACTCAAAAATCTCTCAAATTTGTTTGATCATAGTATTTGTGTGTAATATCAAATACTCCTTCTTCTTCCTTTGTGTGTCATATCAAATATTAGAAGAAGCTTTGTAGTCCAAGAGACCTTTCATTTCTTTTGAGAAGTACGCATCGATCCATTGATTCCATCATCACTCACGTTCCAACCGTTCATCTTCCATCAAGAAATTCATCCATTATCGTTATTCCGCGTCTCTTAGAACATTTCAAAGTGATCATCGGACATAGATCCTTACGAGGAGTCTATCAAGTGGTATCAGAGCCACTTTGAACAAGGTTTTATCTTTCTAAAACTCGTTTCTGAATTTTCCAGATTTCATATCTGTTTTCAAAACGTTTTCATAAATAATTGGTTCATCGTAAAATTGTGAATTCAACTGTTTCTGAAACTAGAACGAGTGTACTTAATTTTAAAAATACATCTAGAATTTTTGAACCTGTTTTGATAATTATTTCGAACCGATCAAATTGTTGTATCAAAACTGTCCGTTCATCTTCTAGATCAAGATCCACTTTATTTTCTCCTAGAACTTTTTACTCGTTTATTTTCTTTAAATGGCAGGTACCAAAGCGAGATCCAAGGAAGAGACAGCCTCGTCGAGGTCTCAAAAGAAACTTGTGGAAACTATCGAAGCAACCGTTACCCGGATCCTCACGGAGCAACTCGCGAAACTTCGTCTACCACAAACCGTTCCGGTCCAAGACCTTTTCCTTGTTCAACCACAAGAGAGACCGCATAGAGGACGACAAAGGAGGGAACATGAGCTTAATCCTAAGCCGCCTGATCAAACACTAACATCAACCCGGAGTAGCCCACATAAAATCTCTCACGCTCCCGAATCTAAAGTTTCTTTGTTTTCTGATATTCAACGTGCTAAAAGACTTTATCTCCATGAATTTTCAAGAAAAAGAAATTATCTAGAATGGGAAAGAAGCATGGAAGAATGGTTTTACTACAAGTGCATTGATAAGGACAAAATGATGTCTTGTGCAATTGGCCAGCTCAAAGGAGATGCTTATAAATGGTGGTGTCAAGAAGTTGATAAACGTTGGTACAACAAGAAGCGTACTATCACCTCATGGAGAAAACTTAAGGAACTACTAAGGAATAAGTATGCACCAACACTTTTTATATAAACCCGCACTCAAGCTAAGTGTGCTCTTCCTTCTAAATCTATTAAAGAGAAGTGTGATTTTCCTTCTCAAAAATCTGATTTTGTGCTTGAAAGCAATTGATATATCATGGTTTTTACCCAGTTTAGACCATGATATAAGTCCTATATCTAGAGTATTTTGGTGTTTTCCAGTTGGTTTTTAGAGTATTCACAAGTACTAGACGTTTGGATCATAAAAGATGTTTACTGGGAGTTTTGGAGCATTGCTGAACGAAGTGGCAAATATAGAAGTGAAGAATCAGATTCAGATGATAGTGTCGATCGACACCACCTCTGGGTGTCGATCGACACCCTGCTAGATCAAAGAAAAAGCCTGATTGTGAAGAAGTCCGTTCGAAGCCCGAAAGTCCCAGATGTTTACTTTTATGTTAATGACGGTTTAGGAACCTTATAAATACATTTTCGGAGCCATTGTTTAGGCTCGTGCTTTATTTTATCAATTACTTAGAGATTTTTATTAATAAAAAGATGTTTTCTTCTATGATCATGTCTGAGTAGTTCTCTTATTAGGTTTAGGGTTTTTGAAAGTGTTTGATGGATTGCTAGATCTGATTTCAATGTTAGGATAATATCTTTAGAATGTTCTTCATCTTGGCTTGTGTTTATTGCTGATTTCAGCGTCATGAACTGAAATCTGATCTTAGATTAATTAATAGAAATGACAGGTTTATTGATTTGCTTGAACTAGTCTTTGATGAGCAAAATCCCTTTTCGCAAATAAATTTGGTTTAGGGTTTTGTGAACAATTGAACCTGAAATTAAAGCTTGTTTAAATTCATAGGATTCGCAAAAAATTTGACTTTCTAGGATTTAGACATAGATAATATTCGCAGCGACAACTAGTTTGTTTTACTTTCGTGTTCATGTTCAAGAACTGTGCTTTAATATTCCTAACTATTGATTTATCTGCAATTCTGATTCACTAGATATCTCCTTGTGCCTAGTATTTTCTCTTAATTGTTTTACAACCGTTTTAATTGCCTGCTTTACTTGCTTTTACATTCACCTTGCCTAGTTTAATTCGAAATTATTAATCTATTGTGTTTTCTTGATTCCCTGTGGATTCGATACCTAAAGTACTATAACTGATCTCTTAATTTGAGAGAGTTTAGCTCTAGGGATAATTTGAGCTTATCAAATTTTGGCGCCGTTGCCGGGGAATCATAAACTATTAGATTTTTACTATTAGGATTTTGTCTAGGTTTTTTATTTTTGTTTTTACTTTGCTAGTTTCTTGTCTCTTTTTGTTTTGTGTTTCAGGTACATGCGAAACCGCAACACCAGAAGCAACAAGGACAAAAAACTAGTCAACTACGGTCTTCAGGATCTTGCACGTATAGAGTGTGAGAACAGAAGAACAGCAAGAATGGCTGCTCAAGAACGTATTATACTGAGACCGGGAGAAGATGGAATCCTGCGTGATCCGGCATGATTAAAGTACAACGAGGAAGGATTGAGGATCGACGACGATGGAGCTGTGATCTTCAAGAATATTGAGGAACAAGCGCTTCTGGAGCCTCCTGTAGATACGTCAAGCAATTCTGCTGAACGCTGCTCCAATCTCCAAAAAGAACAGGAAAGAGTGATGCGTGTGAGAATTAAGTTTTACCACTTAATCCAACTACATGCAAGTGCACAGCAATCATAATTAGTATAGATAAGGAATCGAATCCACGAGGACTTGTTAACCACACTACGAACTATAATGATTAAAATAAAGCTAGAACAAAATAAAGTCGTTTGGGTGATTGTGAATAAGGTCGAAAACAATAAGATAAAAAGCATTAGGACTTAGGCAATAAGAATCATGCAACGATAATGATTGATTTAATCTAGGGACTTGGGATATACGCGCCATCTAGGACTCATAAAACTGTTGTATAACCATTCCACTTTCGTGGCTCCGGTCACTATGTTAATTCTCCCTAATAGACTCGACTTTCGCACGGCTATTACAAGGAGAAAACATGCAATAAAAGTATGGGTTATGATATTGTCCACCAAACTCCTTAACTAACGGGTTAGGTTATTAAGACGCTTGGCTCATCAAATACTAGTTCCAGATAATATAGAAGCTTTTGGAATCTATAAAATCCTAAGTTCAAGCCGCTAAATGCGCGGTAAAGCAACTATGCATTGAGTACAAGTAAAGATGAAGATACTATAATTTCTCTAGACAATCATCAACCAATCATCGAATTATGAAACTCATTGAATACCTAAAACCTAACTAATGAACTACTCATACATGGTGCACGAAAAACAGCAAGAGATTAAAGAAAACATGATGATAAACTTTATTAAAAAGTAGGGATAAGAAGATTCTTCTCTATAGCGAGGTACAAAGCGAGATCATCCACCAAAGCTCCTAAAACTTAGATCTATCTTAAAGCTCCTCCAATGGAGGCGTGGCTGCTGTTCTCTATAGGTAAAAGTGTTTATAATTTTGGCACACCCTAAAACAAGAGGCTAAAAACAAGTATTTATAGTGCTAGGGTCTTCTAGGGTTCTTCAGGGGCAAAACCGTCTTTCTGCTGCTCCCTAGGTATCAAGGTCGGCCACATGTGTATGGGCTCGTGTATGGGCTTGAAAACACTCCATATTGGGCTGAGAATGGTCACCAACTTCGGCCTTAAGGTCCATCAAAGTCTGACTTCATTCTGCACCTTCTTCATCTTCGAGGTAATAGGACATGTCTTCACTAAATCCAATTTATCTTCTGGCTCACATCTCCAATCGTGATAAATCTAACTTCATTAGAAATCTGACTCAAAGACCTTGAAATGTAGCCGTCATTCACTAATTTCCAAGTAGATTTGGTCGGTCGTCCGTCCGTAGCAGAACTTCAGGTGCTTTGATTCTGTCCATCTTGGTAGAATGTGATATCTTGTGAAATTCATGGCTTGGACTAAGTCTTTGGCTTGATAAATTTTCTGTAGCTAGGAATACACCATTTTAGGCTCTTTTTGCTCCTTTTAGATGATTTTCCCTGTTAACAACCTAAAACTAGAAATACGAGGAAAAACTACCTCTTTGGTGTAAAACCTTATTGAAATGCTTTGAAAATACTTTAAAATAGATAGTAAAATAGGTAAAATATAGAGTATATCAACTCCCCCAGACTTAAACCTTGCTTGTCCTCAAGCAAAATCCAAGAATAGAAAAGAGGTTTGAAAATACGGGAGACTTACAATTTCTGATAAACATAGCGTCGATGCTATGATTCGCGATCGGTCCGAGGGCGACTCCTTCATCCACCATTCATAACTTTCGCAGCCTGTTCCATACTCAAATAATAAATCTCACCAAGTTTCAACCGCACTTTCAATTGACTCTAAGTGTGGAGTTTCTTATTAAAGAATCGTTAGGTAAACGGCTCGGTATAGGCTAGTTTAATGGGTGAGGCTAAAAGTGTTTAGGGTTACCCTTTTCTCCGGGTTGCGCGACATTATGCAAAATCGCAGGAGAGAACAGATTTATTGAAGTCCGCAACTTCCCAATCACTTTGTAATTCGTCTTTTTCTCCCCCAGACTTAGACTTTTCTCCGGGAATCTTCCTTAAATACCCTTCCACTCTTCTCTCCATTGTATCTTGATCATCCTTGGGTATTGTCTAGCCTTAAGACTCTTTGGATTCCATTTCCTTCCCCTTTTTACGTTTTTTTTTTTCGAAAGGGGGAAATGGATTCATAAAGATATAAGTCAAATAAGACACGAGATTTTACCATTATATAAGCTTCCAAGGATCGGCCAAGCTCTCTGTAAATTCGTTGTTTGTACTCCTTCCTTTTAGTATTGGTCTTCGCATCTTCTAGTGATTGGAAAATTGCGTCGACCCTTTTCTCTCCGACGTTTTTACACATATCTGCATAGTGGACATAGCAAAAGAAGTGCAAGTGGTCTGAAGGAAAGGTTAAGGGCTTAGGTAGGGTACAAACTAAAAATGAGCTGGCCGCTCAAGACACTGAAAAGGGTAAAAAGAAGGGTAGAAGTGTCTTGAACGTATATTACGTTTCCAGGTCTAACTCCTTAACAAGAAAATATGAGGTGGTTAGTGTAAATAGAGCCAAAATAAGATTAGTATCGGCGAGGCAAAACCGTATTTAGATGGGGCGAGTCCGGTGATGAAGGTTTCTGAATCGGCTTTCCTGAACTCATCTGGTGATAAATCATTGAATCATAACATCTAAGCATACATTCCTGAAAATGTTTATGATCCAAAACATAGTGTTTTGAATCGATAAAAATCCGAAAAAAATAATAAGAAAAGAAAAGAAAAATAAAAAGAAAATGACATTAGTACGATTAATCCCCCCAGACTTAATTCACACCGTCCCGGAGTGAAAATAAGTGACAAATGGGAAAGATTGACACAATAAAAATAAAAATAAAAATGAAATAGGGGTAGAGGGATAGTGGTCGAAACACCTGGCTCAAAATGTAAGCGAAATAGACTCCGGAGTGTCTGGAACATCGGCGGGCATGTGTTCACCACCGGAATCGAGGTAGACGATCTCCGTGTCGCCGGAATTAGCTTCCGTAGTAGACTGGCCGTGAGTCTCTAGGTTGTAGTGGTGGGTAGTGACATCATCCTCACCGTCTTCGTCGCGATCAAAACCCGAAAGAAGTGACAAACTACCTAACTCGTAATCAGTAGAAGTCTTGGTACGGTTCTTTGTTGAGCGCTTGAAAAAGTGAGGGACCGTCTTCTTAACCACTTTAACAAGTGTAGAAATCAACTTGCCTTGCTTGGATATTGTAGCTTCAAACTCCTTTCTCTTCTCCGTTTTTTCGCGTAAGCTAGTCATGAACCATTCGGTTGAATCGTTGTTGGTTTCGGTCATGGAAGTGCGGTTTTGGCTCGGCATGGAGGAAGATGGTCGGGTGGCAGCGGCTACACGCTCTTGAAGCGCCTTCTCCTTGTTACGCACAAGAGCTTGTGCGGTGTAGAAAAGTGAAACTCCCACAAGAGGAAAACCGGGGATACGCGGGTACCATTGAGTGTGTGGAGGATTGAAGTAAGGCATTCCATCACTCAAGTCCGGTAAGTCCTTGTAGGGAAGGAAAACACACTTTTCTTCTTCCGAGTAAGGCGGTGTGAAGAGGTAACCAAAGCTTTCCGATTTATCGTACCATCCGCAAAGAAAATGTTTCCTTTGGAGCGCTAAAAGATCAATCTTGCTTTCTCCGGTTAAGTGACGTTCTTCGCTTAAGTTGAATCCACAAGCATCCAAAAGTATGGTGATTACGCTTCCAAAGTTACACGGTGGTTCCTTTACTAGTCTTTGTTTTGTTGCTTCATGCTTAACCATGACCAATTGTTTAGCCAATAGAGAACCGAGATTAGCTTTCTCTGAATCCTCTACAAATGGTCCGATTAGCAAGAAGAACTCATCGAGTTTGACCGTTCCTGGCTCCTTTCTACTATAAAGAGTTGTCTAATGAGTGCATACACGTAATGAATTGCCGGATGAGTGATCTTGGCCGCCTTTGAGATTCCCGGAGTGAGTCTCTCATTAGCAAACCTCATCCATTCGTTGTAGTACGTATCTCTAATCGTAAACTTCGTTCTCTCAACGCATTCAAATCCAAAGATATCACAAATGTCTTCGATAGTCAAAGTGTATGTCAAAGACTCCTTCCTTAGCTACCGTATTCTTTCCCCTCGGATATTCCAATGACACGGTCGAAAGAAACTCCCTACTTATCTCCGTGTAAGTCGGGCTCTTCATTGATACAAACTTCGTCAAACCGAGTTTTTCGAGGTACCACTCCACATCTTTTCTAATTCCGAGTAAGTCAAGAGTTTCGGAATCGATCGTAGGTGTTGGAGGAATGATAAATCGCTTGAGGTGCGTGTATTAGTCTACATCGGCTCGGATATCGGGTCTAACGGTCTTCATCACGACGCTAGTTCTTGAAGATTCACCGGTATTCGACTTTTTCTTCTCTTGTTTCGGTTTCTTGGGTGGAGGAACCGGTTTTGGCACAATGGTTTGTGTGACTTCTACAAATCTCATTGGCTCTCTCGTATCCTCATCTTCTTCGTCTCTAAGGTGATATTCCATTTCTTCATCCTCCTCTCTCAAATTTTCCTTTCCATCTTTTTTCTCGATTTCGTAGATTTTCTTGAACGCGATCGACGCGGAGCTTTAGGCTCTCGTTCTCCAATGATTTCCGGCTTCTCACGTGGTTTTGCAACTCTACTAGACCTTCTCGTGATAGGCTTGTCCTCCATTGGAATCACTACAAAAGAAAATCTCGAAAAAGGATGTTATGTTCTTGAAAATCGAAAATTCCAAGAATTGCTTCTAATGAGAATTTCATTTATTAAAATGCATATCAAGACATGGAAGAAAGGTAATCCAAGGGCAAATAATTTTTCTCAATTTTAATCATAATTTTCTGATTAATGCTTAATGACATGAAAAGTTTGCAAGAATTATGAAATTGAAGCTCTAATATGTCAAATTGCAAGCTAATCCTATGTATATATGACAAACCCAATTCAATGAATGCATTATGACCATTAGAAACACTTAAATTCGGATTCAATTGATTGACCCAACAAATCAATTTTTATTAAAAAGTGCACAAGGGTGATAAGTATGCAATTAAACATTGAATGATGCAATTCCTAATGTCTAAACAAGTTCTCTAATGAATTCTCTAACAACTTAAATAAATTAATTGCCAATTTTGAGAATCAAGAAATATCCATAAACTTGAGATTTAGACAAGAGGGGGTTTATAAGAAAACATACCTTTGCTTTGGAGATAGTGGAAAAGGGAGTTGAATTCCTAATCAATTTCTAATCAAATTTAAGTGAAACAAGCAAAAACCCTGAAATTTGGTGATTAGGGTTCTTGAGCTTAAACACTTGGAAGAGAAAGATAGGTGATGATGTTTTAAAAATATGAGACAAAGGAATCTTTAGAAACCTTTAAAAATCCCAATTTATGTTGTTTTTGGTTTAAATTCGGTTAAAATCGGTTTAGAACCGGATTGGAAAAATTAAAAACAAACTGAATTTTTTTTTTCTTACCCGGACCGGACTTACCGTGGGTCGCGGGACGTGCCGCGGGACGGGCGGGACGTGTGTGGGACGGGACGCTGTGCGGGACGCGGACGCGGGTAGAAAAATTCACGGCCCCGGACTAAACATCGTGTCCGGGGCATGGGACCGGAGTCTGGGACGCTTCGTGCACGCGCGGGACGGATGGAACACTCGTACCGGACAGGGACGCGGTCCGGGGCGAGCGTCCGGGGTCTGGGCGTTTCTTCGTCCTGCGGATCGGTCTGAACGCGCAGAATTCTCGGCACCGGTCGAGGTCCCGTGACCGGTGCATCGGTCCGGTGTCTGGGCCGGTCCGACACCATTTTTTTTTTTATTATTCCTACAAAAGCCAAAGTAAAAATTATTCGTAAAAATTTAAAACTTATGAAAACTTAAAAATGAGAATTTAAAAACTAAAATAAGCATGAATAAAAATTAAAAATGTGGGTTGCCTCCCACAGAGCGCTTGTTTTAAGTCAATTAGCTCGACTCCTTTGTCGGTTTTAGACTTTTGATGAATCTACTAAAGGAATTGTGGTTCCCTTAGCTTCTTTAATCGCTGAATCCTCAACTTGTTTGGTTGCTTTTGCTGGATCTTCATCGTCCAAGTTGATGATGATGCTCATGGGGAAGAGTTTCAAAGTGTTCTCAAGCTTTCTTTGAATAGATTCCGCATCATTTGTCTCGCTTTCCTTCGGTATGAAGATCTTGATTATCGCGGCTGGTTCGTCGGAGAGTCTATATCTCCGTTCTTCTTCCTTGTTGGCTTTAGAAATCTCCATGGTTGTAACTATTGAGTTAATATTTTTGGAGATTCCTTCTTGCACCTCTTTAGTCGGTTTCTTAATGATCATAACGGGGGGCTTTCCTTTCACGATCTTCGGCTTCCTTTTCGTAGCATCTCGGGGGTCAATGCTTTGTTTAGTAATCTTTATTCCCACCGAGTTAGGCACACCAGTAACATTCATCGCATGAAAGACGAGTTGCTTGTTGATTTTAGTGAAACAAATCGTTCGGTTTGGAAAATCGATGACGGCTCTAGTGGTTGCTAAGAATGATAGGCCGAGTATCAATGGCTTCATCCTTCCGGTCTTCATCTCTAGGACTTGAAAATCAGTTGGGACGTCTCTTTCTCCATCTCTTAACATGACATTCTCCAGAACTCCAAAAGGTGTAGAAGATGATAAATCCGCATATTCAATGCATACCTTGGAAGTTTCGAAACTAGAGAATCCTAGCTCCTTTTCCACGGCCAAGGACATCACATTGACACTAGCTCTGATGTCACATATGCTATCGTAGACATCTATTTCATTAATAGAGCATGGAATAGAAACCTTTCATGGATTCTCGACCTTTTCTAAAGGGACGTTTCTCATTCTTCTCTTGTATGCTCTTCTAGATTCATCAGGGCGGCGTTTCTTCATTGGTTTCAAAGCTACTGTAGCCTTGTCTTCAAGTGGGTTAGGTGCATCCACGAGGTCTTCCTCCTTAATATACACCATGTTCGCAAACATTTCTCCTTTCTCCTTACCTTGTCTTTGAGCGGACTCGGTGAGTTTATTGTGTTGGGTCTCCGTTTTTGAAATGTGTGTAGTGAGGGACTCGTACTTGTTGTTGAGGTCATTATACACGCCATCCATCCTTTGAGATAACTCCTGCCTAGTTTGGGTTATAGCTTCTAACAGGTCTCTCTTGAGTTCTTCAAGCTTCGAATCCGGGTTTATCGGCTGTTCGGTTGAAGGAAATATGAACGGCTGCTTGGTTTGGTATACTCCCCTAGGGTAGAACGGTTGCTTAGGAGGATATTGGGATCCTTGATTATAGTTTTGCTCGTTGTAGCTCTGCTTAAGGTAGCACTACAAGAAAACAACGAGAAACTGACGGAACTCTGTCGGAAACTTATCGGAAAGTCGTCGGTTTACAAGTTATCGGAACTCTGTCGGAAAAGACATATTCCGACAGGTATTTTCGTCAGTTCTATCTTGTCGGAAATGATAATTCTGTCGGAAATTCGTCACAAATGCCGACGGATTTCCGACAGACTTATTTCCGATGGAATTTTGATAGCCTGCCGGAGTCCGGCAACCCGTCGGAATTCCGTCGGAAGAATAACCGTCGGTATTGTTTCCGACAAAATGTCGACGGGTTCCGATAACTTGTAAACCAACGACTTTCCGATAAGTTTCCGGCGGATGAATTTCCGACGGTTTTATTTTCGACAGCTTTCCGACAGATAATTTTCTGACGAATTTCCGACGGGTTCGTAGAAATTATTAAAAATGAAAATAATTTAAATAATAATTAATTTAATATAAAATTTTAATTTAAAATTTGAAATTATTTAAATTATAATAATAAGTAAGATTGTTTTACAAAAACGTTGAAAATAAAAATCTAATCGGTGGGCGGCGGAGGAAATCCGGGTTGCGCCCCAAGTACGCCATCATTCGTCGCATCATCTCCCTGTCCTTCTCTCGGTCGGCTTCTAGGGTCTTCTGTGCATCTTGTATCTGTTGGACCGTCGTCTTCAATTCTGAAATTTCGGTGTCCTTTTTCCTGCATCTGGGCTCTCAGGTCGGATGACTCGCTGTAGTAACGAGAAGACCCCGATGATCCTGCATCGTCGGGAAGACCATAAATCCGCCCTTTGCTCTGCGGAGCAACCTGCGGAACAAATTAAATTGTAAATGAAAAAGATTTGAAAACTATTTTAAATTTTACATACCTTTAAGACGAATTGGTTGATGATGTCGTCCGGGGCTTGGCTGAGGGGAGGGGTTCCTTCCGTGGATGGCTGAGACAGAATGTACTCGTCTTCCATTCTTCGGACGCTCTCTTGAATCTCCCGAGCTAGCTGATCCTGGACGACACCAGCCTTGTCGGTGTGTGTTGCTAGCAGAAGTAATTATAAATATTTCATATAATTCTAAAATTATTAAGAAATTCTAAAATTCTTAACTAATTATTACATAATTTAAAATTATAAAATATTAAAATTCTAAATTAATCCTTAAAATTGTTTAAAAAATAGTAGAAAATGCTAACAATTTTTTCCAAAATATATAAAATATAATTTTCCTAAACCTAATTATTTAAAAAACATTTTAAAAATAGATATAAATTCAAAAATTAAGTCATTATCTTCAAATTTCGAAATAATTGTAAAATTCTTAAGTAATTGTTACATAATTTAAAATTCTAAAATATTAAAATTCTAAAATTCTAAATTAATCCTTAAAATTGTTTAAAAATTAGTAGAAAATGCTAACAATTGTTTCCAAAATATATAAAATATAATTATCCTAAATCTAATTATTTAAAAATTTTAAAAATATAAATATAAATTCAAAAATTAATTCATTATCTTAAAATTTCGAAATTGGTTAAATATATAATTATAAAAATACAATTGTTTAAAAAAACATTTCTTAAATTTCCAAAAAAACCAATTTGATTAATTTAACTTTCCTAATTATAAATCTAACCCAAATCCTAAATTTATATTTCACAACAAAAAAACATTTCTTAAATTTCCCTAACCCTAAAATCTAACTTCCCTAATCCTAAATCTAACATCTCAATTCCTAATTCACAAACTCAATTCTTAAATCTAACCAAAATCAATATATAATTTGAAAAAACTTACAAATAGGAAGGAATTTCGGTCATGAAATCCGGTGGAGGAGAAGATGCAGAGGATCGGAGGAGAAGACTGGCGGAGGAGAAGACCGGCGGCAAAATCCGGTGGAGGAGAAGACCGGCGGCAAAATCCGGCGAAGAAGGCGAAATCGTCAAATCGGAGGCGGAGAGAAGGAGATTCTAACCCGTCGGTTGTGTTCTTCGGGGAGAAGAAGATCTGTTAATAAATTAGAATTTCTGACGGATTTACATCTGTCGGAAATCCGTCGAAACGTGGAAAAAATCAAATGAACGCGTGTTTTGGACCGACTGATTTCGCGGTATTTTTTTCATTTCGCAGGTAAAATTTGGCACATCCGTCGGAAATCCATCGGAAAAATATTCAATTTTCCGACAGATTTCTGACAGGTTTTTGGTTTTGAGCTTTTTATCGTTCCGTTTTCGTTCATACCAGTTAATAGCATGATTGGATCATGATTTAGAAGATAAAATACTTCATAATGATCATTGTTACTTCCAAATTCTAAACAATTAGTATTTTTAGTATTTTCAGTAAACATCTATTGTTTTGTATATATAACTGTATGAAACGCTTTTGGTTGAAACATGACAAAATCATAAATCATGATCTGTATAACATCGACAAGGTTATTTACTCACTTATCTATTACTTTAGTTTTTAGAATTGTATGCCGAGACTTTGTCTTCTCGAAATTCTGGAATTTGACCTCAAATCCCCAAACCCGTTGGAAATCTAGCGGAAAAATAGATACGTTTCCGACAGATTTTCGACAAATTTAAGGGTAACACGTGTCGTCCATTAAGGTTAGCCTGATATGAAGCATCCGTCGGAAATATATATATTTCCGACAGATTTCCGACGCAAAATCAAGTTATTAAAAAAAAAACAAAAATATAAATTATCTGAAATTCTTGTTTATGTTTACAGATACAAACATATAATGTAACTAATCTGAGTCTGATTTTGATCCTTCCGAAGGAATTGTGTCTTCGTCTTCATCAAATTCTCCAACTTCTTCTTCTGATTCTGAATGTACTATATTATCACCAAATTCTGTGAAATCAACTAAAAGGTCCACCGCAGAAGAATGATCAACTGGATCCATCGGAGTAATTCTAGTTTGTTGCATAGCATCTTGCTCAGCAACTCCATATAGTCTCCCTCTTGGATTAATTGGAGTCACTGTAATCCAAGGATCTCCTCGATGTGTTACCCTAGGGTAAGAAATGTAGTATACCTGAAACAAACATATTTAATTTAGGCAATTACAATATCATTATTTATCAATAACGCACGTATTATAAAATTTTAAAATCAAACCTGGTCTGCCCGTGATGCTAAGATGAATGGGTCATACTTTTGGTTGGAAGTTGTTGTTGTTATGAGTGAATGAAGATGTGTAGAATCATATATATAAATATGCTGGCCGTCGGAAATCTGTCGGATAGGCGTCGGAAAGCCAACGAATATAATAATGGCTATATAACAGCTATTTTTCTGACAGCTAGTTGGGTGTTTGTCGAAAATCTGTCGAAAAATAATAACGGTAATATCGACGTTCGTATTTTCCGATGGATTTCCGACAAACAACCGAAATCTCCTCCGGTGTCGGCACCGGCTAGTTACATGGTCCAATAATCCGACTGATTTCCGACGGTCTTCTTATCAGTCAGAAATAATTTCGACAGATTATCGACGGAATTAAAAAATTTCAGTTCCGTCGAAAATCGGTCGGTATACTGTCGGTAACTTTCCGACGGAATCACTTTCGTCGGAAATTATGTCGGTTTTACGGCTGTTTTCTTGTAGTGTAGGCTTGATCTTGAGGGTTCTCCACATTGTTGCTTCGGTAGGAAATGTTTGGGTTAGGCCGAAAATTGCTGTTGTAGCCTCGGTTCCCATAGTTTCCTCCTATGTAGTTCACTTCCTCTTGATTCTCTAGTGCTCCATCTCCAATAAACTCCAAATTAGGATCGTAGTTAGGATTCACGATTTCTTCAACGGCATGGAATCCTCGTTGGCTCTTAAGTAGTTGAGACATCATACTCTTGAGCTCGGCGATTTGTGCTGATTCGGACGATGATCGTGTGTTGTTGATGGTTCTATTGTAGTCTTGAGATGAGTTTGCATCACTTGCAGCAAGGTTCTCGATCAATTTCTTAGCTTCCGGCACAAGTCTAGTCATGAAATCTCCGTTACTCGCAGCATTCAAAGATGTTTGGTGCTTGTAGTCGATTCCATTGTAGAAAGTGTTCCACAAGTTTCCTTCAGTGAAACCGTGGTTAGGGCAATCTCTAGTGTACTCCTTGAAACGTTCAAGGGCCTCGAAAAAAGATTTGGTGGCTCCTTGCCTAAAACTAGAGATCTTGTTCCTTATAGAGCTTGATCTCTGCTTGGTGTAGAACTGGTTCAAGAAGGCACTTTTGTATTCGTCCCAAGTAGTAATGGACTGCGGCGGCAGCGACTTCATCCATCTTAGAGCCTTATCATTTAGAGAAAATGAGAAGAGTTTGCACTTCAAGTAGTCCGGAGGAACTCCGTTTGCTCGAGTTGTACTGTAAATCTCCTCGAAAGTATCGATATGGTCTAGAGGATGCTCGGACGGAAGTTCATGGAATTGGTTTTGCTTCACCTAGGCAATGATCTGAGGCTTGATCTCGAAATCATTCCTTTGAGGAGGTGGTGGACGAATTGGATTCCTATCCAAGTAGAAAGCATCAGAGGAATCGATATCTTCGATAGTTTGGTGTTGGCAAAGTTGAATGAGTTGAGCTTGTCTCGGGTTCACAGCGTGCTAGAGATTGAGGTTTCCTTGATGATTAAAGTGTTGAAGTTGCGGCTGGTTCCTCATATCTCTAGGTGGCACGAGATGTTGGTCTTCTACTCGAGGTTGGGGTTGAATTCCTTCCGGCGGAATGTCATCTTCTCCATCTCGGGCAGGCTGATTGTTTCGGCCTCCTTGGGGCTGGTTCCCGTCGAGATTGGCTCTCTCTTGAGCGGCTTGGGCAGCGAGTGCTCGCTCCTCTTCAGTTTGATTTGGTAAATCGGCCATTCTTTGTTGTCGAAGTCTTCTTAAAGTACGTTCAAGCTTGTCTATTTCTTGCTCAGGTTCCACTAGGCTTTTCTTGTTAGAAAGTCTAGTACTAGGCATAAACTCCTGAAACACACGTAGAAAGAACGAGGAAACAACGTGTTAGAAATTTAAAGTAAAAGAAAATAAAACGAAATTAAAAGGAAAAATAAAGAAAAACTGAAAATTAAAAGCGTTCTAAACTGGATTTTAATCAAAAATTCGGAGGTGATGTTCTTCCAAGTCCCCGGCAACGGCGCCAAAAACTTGATGCGTGTGAGAATTAAGTTTTACCACTTAATCCAACTACCTGCAAGTGCACACTAATCACAATTAGTATAGATAAGGGATCGAATCCACGAGGACTTGTTAACCACACTACGAACTATAATGATTAAAATAAAGCTAGAACAAAATAAAGTCGTTTGGGTGATTGTGAATAAGGTCGAAAACAATAAGATAAAAAGCGTTAGGACTTAGACAATTTCGCAGAGAATCATGCAACGATAATGATTGATTTAATCTAGGGACTTGGGATATACGCGCCATCTAGGACTCATAACACTGTTGTATAACCATTCCACTTTCGTGGCTCCGGTCACTATGTTAATTCTCCCTGATAGACTCGACTTTCGCACGGCTATTACAAGGAGAAAACACGCAATAAAAGTATGGGTTATGATATTGTCCACCAAACTCCTTAACTAACGGGTTAGGTTGTCAAGACGCTTGGCTCATCAAATACTAGTTTCGGATAATATAGAATCTTTTGGAATCTATAAAATCCTAAGTTCAAGCCGCTAAATGCGCGGTAAAGCAACTATGCATTGAGTACAAGTAAAGATGAAGATACTATAATTTCCCTAGACAATCATCAACCAATCATCGAATTATGAAACTCATTGAATACCTAAAACCTAACTAATGAACTACTCAGACATGGTGCACGAAAAATAGCAAGAGATTAAAGAAAACATGATGATAAACTTTATTAAAAGAGTAGGGATAAGAAGATTCTTCTCTATAGCGATGTACAAAGCGAGATCATCCACCAAAGCTCCTAAAACTTAGATCTATCTTCAAGCTCCTCCAATGGAGGCGTGGCTTCTGTTCTCTATAGGTAAAATTGTTTATAATTTCGGCACACCCTAAAACAAGAGGTTAAAAACAAGTATTTATAGTGCTAGGGTCTTCTGGGGTTCTTCAGGGGCAGGACCGTCTTTCTGCTGCTCTCTAGGTATCCAGGTCGGCCACATGAGTATGGGCTTAAAAACACTCCATATTGGGCTGATAATGGTCACCAACTTCGGCCTTAAGGTCCATCAAAGTCTGACTTCATTCCGCACCTTCTTCATCTTCGAGGCAGTAGGACATGTCTTCCCTAAATCCAATTTATCTTCCGGCTCACAGCTCCAATCGTGATAAATAAAACTTCATTAGAAAGATGGCTCAAATACCTTGAAATGTAGCCATCATTCACTGATTTCCAAGTAGATTTGGTCGTCCGTCCGTAGCAAAACTTCAGGTACTTTGTTTCTGTACATCTTGGTAGAATGTGATATCTTGTGAAATTCATGGCTTGGACTAAGTCTTTGGCTTTATAAACTTGCTGTAGCTAGGAATACACCATTTTAGGCTCTTTTTGCTCCTTTTAGATGATTTTCTCTGTTAACAACCTAAAACTAGAAATACGAGGAAAAACTACCTCTTTGGTGTAAAACCTTATTGAAATGCTTTGAAAATACTTTAAAATAGATAGTAAAATAGGTAAAATATAGAGTATATCAAAGAGGTAGTGGTTTCTGAAGAAGTAAGCACGATGATTCAGAGCAGAATCCCAATCAAGCTACCAGATCCAGGAAACTTCGTGCTCGATTGCTCCATATCAACATGGCAGTTTCCTCACTCTCTTTGTGATTTAAGTTCAGGTATTAATTTGATGCCACTTTCTGTTGCTATTGATCTTTGGATGACTGATTTTAGGGCAACAAGGATGTCTCTTCTCCTAGCTGATTGATCCAGGAGATTCCCAAAAAGAATTTTTGAGGACGTGTTGATTAGGGTTCAAGACTACATTATTCCTGCGGATTTTGTGGTTTTGGAGTATAATGATGAGCCTGAAGATCCTCTGATTTTGGGAAGATCACTCTTGGCTACTGCTGGCGCTCAAATCGATGTGAGGAAGGGAAAGATCAAGCTTGATCTAGGTGACATTGTCATGTATTTTGACATGGAAAACACCAGAAGAAAGTCCACCATTGATGGTCAGACTTTTCTGTGGAGATTCTAGAAGATGAAGACTCAATCAAGGAGCTGGAGTCTAGTCCTTCATCTGTTGCTGAACAGATCATTCCACTTATCCCATTCCACGAACCGCCCAAAGAGCAAAGGTACGAAATCCCTAAACCTGAATCTCCTGTCAGTCAAGTTTTAAAAGTTGAAAAGGTTGTTACGCGCTTACGCAAGCATCGAGTTTCTCGTGCAAGTCTTGGTTTTTCTTCTTATAAGTCTTCATGAATTCCTAAGAGGAGTAAAAAGAGTTCTAAACTGTTCGCGAAAATGCGAATTATCATTCCTCCAAAGCTGAAAGATAAAGGCGACACAGTTGTTCAAACAATGGTGCAGAAGACGCAGAAACTCTTTTAAGGAGTGATTCCATGGAAGAGTGCAGATCCTCCAGATGTCTAGATTCCTCATCACAGTCAAGCTAATGACTAAAAACAAGCGCTCAGTGGTAGGCAACCCACTAGTAAGTATTTTATTTTTTGTTTTAAATTTCTTTTATTACTAACTTTTATTTTTATTTTAAGTATTTTCTTCAAAAAAAAAAAAAATGCGGATGAACAGTGGATCGACCATATGGTCGATTGGACCAAAATCATGGGTGTCGATCGACACCCTTACCAAGTGTCGATCGACACCACCCCCAACAGGTAACAAATTCGTCGTTTTTCAATTTATTTCGTTTTCTATCTATTTTATTCACCTTCTTCAGGCTTAATAACACTAGGGACAATGTCGTTTAAGTCTAGGGGAGGTAGTTACTAACTATGTTTTCTATTTTGAGTTTCTATGGTGTTTTTCAAAAATAATTGTGTTATTTGGGTTGAAACTCCCCTTTCTACTTGCTTTGAACAACACTCAAGGACCATTACATTGCGAGTTAATTGAATTTACAAGGTGGGTAACTGGGAGTGAATCAGTTTAACGGAGCGAGTTCAGACTTCTGGAGAACGCCAGAAAGACGTTGCAGACCCCGCCCTAATGTATCTTTAATTTCTTGTCTTGGGAGTTGGAAATCGCAGGACTTGATTCAGCTTCCAAACACTTGAAAGCGAGGACGGACCACTCTTGAAACTTCTTCCCAAATGACGAATATAACTGTCCTAGATCAAAAAGAAAAAGCCTCATGACCCTGTCTCCACAAGAACACTAGTAGTGAGCGCTGATCTAGTGAGTCATAGAGATGCCAAGGATCTAATAAAAAATTCTACAGAAAAGTGCAAGTCCAAAATTAGAAAAATCCTGAAGAAAAAGTTCAAAAATGGGCAATGCATCTCTATGATATCCTTAATTGGATACAGTTTCAGAGGGAAGAGAGAGGGTGAAACGCAGGAAAGTGTTCAAGGAAGCGAAAGAATCTAGAAGGTCTAGCAATCGATATTCCCTCGATGAGACCGCACCTAAATAATGAAAGGGGTTTGCGACTGAAAGTCTGAGATTCTCTAAGGGGTTTGGATTCAATCTGGAGAACTGCTATATTTCTAGGAAAACATCGAAGTATCACCGGATTAGCTTTGCAAGGTATGTGGTTCCTAAAGGAGTGATAACGCTGTTTTGCTTAGGGACAAGCAAAAAGCTAAGTCTAGGGGAGTTGATATATCATGGTTTTTACCCAGTTTAGACCATGATATAAGTCCTATATCTAGAGTCTTTTGGTGTTTTTTAGTTGGTTTTTAGAGTATTTACAGGTACAAGACGTTTAGAGCATAAAAGATGTTTATTGGGAGTTTTGGAGCATTGCTAAACAAAGTGGCAAAGATTGAAGTGAAGAATCGGATTCAGATGATGGTGTCGATCGACACCACCTCTGGATGTCGATCGGCACCCTGCTCGATCAAAGAAAAATCTCGATTGCGAAGAAGTCCGTTCGAAGCCCAAAAGTCCCAGATGTTTACTTTTATGTTAATGACGGTTTAGGAACCTTATAAATACGTTTTCGCAGTCATTGTTTAGGCTCATGCTTTATTTTATCAATTACTTAGAGATTTTCATTAATAAGAAGATGTTTTCTTCTATGATCATGTCTGAGTAGTTCTCTTATTAGGTTTAGGGTTTTCTGAAGTGTTTGATGGATTGCTAGATCTGATTTCAATGTTAGGATAATATCTTTAGAATGTTCTTCATCTTGGCTTGTGTTTATTGCTGATTTTAGCGTCATGAACTGAAATCTGATCTTAGATTAATTAATAGAAACGACAGTTTTATTGATTTGCTTGAACTAGTCTTTGATGAGCAAAATCCCTTTTCGCAAAGAAATTTGGTTTAGGGTTTTGTGAACAATTGAACCTGAAATTAAAGCTTGTTTAAATTCATAGGATTCGCAAAGAAATTTGGCTTTCTAGGATTTAGACATAGATAATATTCGCAGTGACAGCTAGTTTGTTTTACTTTCGTATTCATGTTCAAGAACTGTGCTTTAATATTCCTAACTATTGATTTATCTGCAATTCTGATTCACTAGATATCTCCTTGTGCCTAGTGTTTTCTCTTAATTGTTTTACAACCGTTTTAATTGCCTGCTTTACTTGCTTTTACATTCACCTTGCCTAGTTTAATTCGAAATTATTAATCTATTGTGTTTCCTTGATTCCCTGTGCATTCGATACCTAAAGTACTATAATTGATCTCTTAATTTGAGAGAGTTTAGCTCTAGGGATAATTTGAGCTTATCAGCAATCAAGCTTGTGAAAAGCTAACCATTCTCAAACTGGTGCAACCGAGTAGTATTGATTCTTTTTCACAGGTTATTGAAGAAAAATCACTAGAAGAAACACCAAGGAGTTTGCCATTGATTTCTAACTTGGAGCAATCGACCAACCTTCTCGTGGAACCAATCCTTGAGTCATTTCCTTGTGTCTTCCCAAAAAAACACTATAAGGAAATTGATTTGGTTAAAACAGAGCCTAATTTGTTTGTGATGATTTCTGCTCAAGATGAAAAATGTTTTGGTTTGGAAAAAGTGAAAGAACTTCGTGTTTCAAATTCTGTTTTTGATAAAAATGATTCCAACTTTTGAAACACTAACACCTAAATAGTTCTTTAAGCGAAGCTGTTTATCATTTGAAGAATTTTGTGAATTTCAATCTTCTTTGGGAATTTCTTTGTTTAGCAACAATTTTGAATTGATTAAAAATAAGGCCGAGTTTGTAGTGGTTAGAAATTTATCTAAGTTAAGACAAAACGTTTTAAAACCATTTAATGAAATTTGCAAACCAGTTTTAAACGATCCTTTAGTCTATGATCACACAGATATGAATCACTTGTCTTTGTCAAAAGAGCCAAATGCAGGTTTTAGAGGAGCCTTGAAACACATGGGAAGTATGGAAAGGAGAGAGGAAGACAAACGATTCAAGCCACCTGATCTAAACCAAATTACTGAAAAGAGAGAAGAAGACAATCGGTTTAAACCACCTGATTTGGACCAGGATAAACACCAAGACGTTAATAGCTTCATGTTGATCAAAGAAGCACCTCCTGATGCAACCTACAATCCAAAGCTGAACCAAAAGAAATTTGAAGGTATGGCCTTAATCCTTTATGAATATATTTCTTACTTGGTTCGTTGTTTTGCAGATGATTCGGATTTGAGGTCAAATCCTTTTGAAGAGGGAGGGAATGATAGAACCCTGGCCGGCTTGGACCAAGGAACTATGGAACCGCTTGTAGCCGAGGAACAACTTGGAATCGTGGAGGTTCTTAAAGACGCAACGGCCTTGGAAATCCCGAGTAGACCAATGAGAAGGTCGAGGACAAGACAACTCAACCAAGGCGTCTCTATGCTTGTGTAGAGAATAACCGGCCAACTTCCTTTAGTTGCTCATCAACCCGCATTGGTTGTGATCCGAGCCAAGGAAGGATGATAATGAGAGGTATATGGGTTCGTACTCTTTTTTCTTATCTTCGGTTTTGTCCCAATGGGTTTTCCGAAGTGGGTTTTTAATGAGGCAAGCACACATACTCTTCCATTTCCTCGTTATCATACTTAGGCTATTTTTAGGCCATTTTCCTAAGTCCATCTATTTGGCCCATGAGGAGATTTGGCCGGCCCATTATCTTTTATTTATGTTTTTTTTTATGTTTATTAGGATAAGTGTGAGTGTGTTCATACTTAAGAAAACTTTCAAACTTCTCATTTATGTCTTTTAATTTTTCGTGTATTGAGAAGTGGAATGGGGTTTGTCCTTCCATCTTTTCCTCCTTTATATAGTGGCCAATCCTCTCATAATAAGATCATCAAACTTTTTACTCAAAAATCTCTCAAATTTGTTTAATCATAGTATTTGTGTGTAATATCAAATACTCCTTCTTCTTTCCTTTGTGTGTCATATCAAAGATTAGAAGAAGTTTTGTAGTCCAAGAGACCTTTCATTTCTTTTGAGAAGTACGCATCGATCCATTGATTCCATCATCACTCACGTTCCAACCGTTCATCTTTCATCAAGAAATTCATCCATTATCGTCATTCCGCGTCTCTTGGAACCTTTCGAAGTGATCATCGGACATAGATCCTTACGAGGAGTCTATCATCTTCTAACTACACAAAATAATATATAATACATGGTGACATATACCAACTATATGTAAACATGTTCAAAACTACAAATTGAAGTTTTTTTATAAACAATTGTTAATTTGGAGTCAATATGTAGTTATTTTTATATTATCATATTGATATTATCGCCAAGATATTTATTTTATCTAGATAGCATGGTGAGGCTGGGATTCCAAAATGGTATAGTTGTGTAGGATGATCCATGTATCTTCGATATTTTTCTCTGGACAACATTAAGTAGAGGAAGTATTTTGCATCCTAATTTAAAAGTCAATAATTTAATTAGTCTACAAATGATTGATGTGACCCAATCCTTCATGAGTTCATGGATCTGGGAGACATCCCTCTTTCGAGGACTTGACGATACCCTACATTCAAATGGAATTTAGTATTGTAGTCGGACATATATACGGTTAGGTCAGGTTATTGGTTATCACAAGTGTTTAATATTGGAGAAGGGTGTCAATTTGATATAAGAACCAGGTCTCACGACATCAAAGGCGCATGTTTAAAAACTTCAATGGCCTAAAAATTATCATTTTTAATGGTAGGTTATATTAGGCTCATTTGCAGTTTTGCCGAGGTTAAATTATTTCAATAATTATTCTCATTTAAGAATGACATAGTCATTTAGTGGTGAAAGCGGTTTTGATTAACTCAAGGTAAGAAGATGAGGCTAAATTGCATTGTTCATGTTAGGATCAAGAACAGAATGATACCAAGTCGAACGACCATCGAACAAACCATGTCGATGAAGATTGAATTTGTAAGTTGTGTGGTAGGTGTGGACTAATGTATCGGGGAGTATGTCGGATGACTATAGCAACATATTTCGGGTGTCAAAGTCACTTGCAACGATTGACATCAACCGTAAAACAATTAAGAACATCCCCAACAAGGGATTCTCACAAGAGTTCATATTAGAAAAATAATGTAAGTAGAAAACGGAAGAAAGAGAGGGCGAAAAGATTCTCAAATGAAATTTTGAAAAACCCATGAAAACTTCATAAGACACTTAATTAAGTAGCTGACTCAATTCTTTTTGCAAAATCAAATTTAATTTTTATTAAAGTATTAATTTCTTTTTTGTTGTTATCGTATGGTTGGAGATGCTCTAAAAAAGTAGCCGACAGAACATTATTATTGTTGTATGGAATCCTTGTTGTATATACAAAGTTACTGAAGGCAACAACAGAACACTTATTTTCCAACACATCAAACTATGAACCAGGAAAGCTATAATACACAAGAGGCGAAAAATAAAGTAATTAACAAACTAATTGATTTCTAAAAGAAGAGATCTGTTCGAAAATTGGCAATCTCTTAGATCTAAAACTAGTGTCCGTTATCTCTTCAAACCCAAAAACAAAGTCATCGTCTAGTATATTTCCCAAGACATCATCCATCTCAGCATCTCGCCTACGCGGCAGTGAAGCCTCTAACTCACTCAGAAGCTCATCGGCTCGTTGCCTTGTTCTACAATCATCTGCACCCAAAACCCTAGACTCAAGTACATCATCAAGAACTGATCTTCCCTCTTCAAACCTGCCTTGTTTGATAAGGCACATCGCGAGGTTGCACGACTTGTTAGCATCCGGCTCCACCATTTGGGCTTTTCTGTACACAGCTTCTGCGGACAAGTACTTGGCTTGTTGCATATATGCCCACCCCAAGTTCCCCTGTATATTAATTCCCGTTAAATCGAAAGAACACGACGAGAAAATATAAACAAATCAAGCTGGAGGACTAATTACCAGTAATCTCGAGATTTCTTGTTGAACGGTCACTTGAAACTTTTTGCCGTGTGACCGAGCGGTCTTGGTGGGTTTACCGTTGAAAGCCTCTCCTTGATAGATCTGTTTTAGTTTCCTCTTCAATAACTCAACTTGCTCCTCCATTTTCCCACATTTCTATTCATTGTAAGAATTTATGCCGTGTGAGTGTTATGGTAACATATTATATAATTATTGCTCTATAGTCCGATGATTTCAAACCAAAATCCAGACTAATCTTTCGACACTATAATATCTATGCAAATTCTACAGTGATCACTGAAATGATCTATGGACTATGGACTAGCTAGATTTACATAGCGATGACCATTAGATTATCATTTTAGGAAGATGGCCACTAAGTCATACAGATTATATTAGAGTGCAATGAAATAAATATATGTATGGTTATAGTAAGACCTTGTATAAGTCGATAAGGACGTTATCGAGGGAATCTTGGGAGTTCTTGGAACAGCGAGGACGAAAAGATTTGATAGCTTCGATGGCTTCTTCAGAACGGTCAAGTTGTTTCATTACAACAGCCATGTCCTTGAGAGCACTGTCTACTCTGTCTCCTGTGTTGATGGCTTTCCAAAACCATACTATTGCCATTTCAGGGTTCTTCTCTATCAACTGCAACCAACAGTAATTCAACTCTTAATTAGTGATAACCTTTCTTTACCATTTTCATCTGGAAATATATTCATGTATTTGCCAATATAAAAACGCAAAGAAGAATATGAATTTTCTTTTGAAAAACAAATTTAATGAGCCGCCCTCATTTAGATATAACGTAAAGACTTTTTGCATTATTCTAATGAAAAGTAAACGCGAATATTAGTGCGAAAATCCGGACCATCGATGTGCAACTAGTGACTCTCATACGTACACCGCCTTAATTCATTTTTTTTTCATTTTTACTTTACTCGTCAAAAAAAACTTACCAAAATGACATAAGTGTGACACATTAGTTCAGATTATATTTTTTTAACCAGATCACTTGAATATTATCTCTTTGATTTAGCTATGTTTTTATCCACCAAGTCATTTACTAACTCTTTCAGGTCTATCAGTCTATGCAAGAACATTCAAAATCCATTTCTTTGAATATTGATGCCAATATAGCTATTTCTATACTTATTATTATCTTTTATACCATCAATATTATGGGTGATGGGGTAACATAAATTTGATTTTTTTTTTTTTTTTTAATATAAGTAGGGGGTGATCCGCTTTTTTCACGGGACTAATTTCCAGGGAAAGTGTTGCCCTCGAGTAGCACATTCACCAAGTTTTTAATAGTTTTTTAATGGACCTAAACATGACACCTCAAATAGTTTGGTGTCAAATAGTTTGAATAGACTAACTGAATCCTTTTTTTTTTTTTGGTCGGGAGACTAACTGAATCCTAACGTAGACCCACAGAACAATTCGTGAGAAGGCACTAGCCCACCACCGCTTGATTTCATTATTTTAAATAATATTTACAAACAACATTTTTGCAAATAAATGACGTATTTTGTATCGCGTATTAAATAAAGATGTTAGTATCAGATAAAGCGTGAGTTAAAATAACATGATGTTTAAAACAAACAAAAAACAGTAAAATCCATATAACAATACACAACTTATCAATTTCATGAAAATATTTACAGTTATATCTTATACCATAATAAGTTCATTGGTATCAAAGTCCAGAAGAAATTAAGGAGGACATAAACTAACAAAAATGAAAAAATATGCAATCTTTTTTTTTTTTAGAAAAGTTTTCTGAAAAATATGCATTATCTTGTAAAATTTGTATTTGAAACCAAAAAGAACGAACAAGAAAACATCAAAAGAAGAAGGAGAAAATCTTAACCTGAGCATGTTTGGCTTTGACATAGGGAGTATCTCCACAAGGAACTTTGTGGATCACATGAAACAATTCATTATCTTTCATCAAATTGCCTCTTGTTGCTGAGTTTGTATTATTAATACTGTTCTTGGTCATCTTCAAGCTTCTCTCCATCTCTTTTTCTCTCTCAGTCTTGTGAATAATTCAAGATTAGATGTCTATTGAGAGGCTGGGAGAGACCAACTCTGCACTAAATTTTATATATGCCTAAGTATCTTACTCTAACAAAAGAATATGGACGATATTTCGTCTTTGTTCGTAAGAGCAGCCACGTCACCTAGAGACTTCTTACCACGTATAGTTGAACGAGCAAAACGTGTCTTTTAACCATTGTTACTGTCTCTTTCTATATTTTTGGTGTGTCTTTTAACCGCCAAGTATGATTCTACAGTTCGTTGCATATTTATTAATTATTGCGGTGTATAAAAATCTCTTTATAGCTGTTCTTTTGTCCCTATCAATTTTGACTGTTCAGTCAAATACTTTAGCTTAACTCGGTAACAGCTAGAAAGATTTCGATTTACCTTATGGTACATAGTCAAATACTTTAGCTTATTAACTCGGTAACAGCGTAAAATATCTCTTTCTACATTGTTGGTGTGTCTTTTGACCGCTGGATCACTCTCCATTAATATACTAGATTATGTTCTAAATCACATGTATAGGAACATAACAATCGGATGTCGTCATGGAAATCCGCTTCTTCTCTTTTGCGGTACAATATTTATAATTGATTTTTGTTGGTGTAAAAATGTTTTAGCAACTTTTTTTTTTGTCAAAAATGTTTAACAATTTAAGAATTTAGAATTGAATATGGATTTAAGGATCTTTGTTATTATAGTAACAAAAAAAAATCAAATAAGGACAATGGCAAAAATAACAAAAATATACTAAATTTATTAAAGGATTAGCGTACGGAGGCAAAACAAACAAAAGAAAGTAACGAGATTTGAGGTCGAGAATCACGAACAAGAAAAATGTTATCGTAAATGCTAGTACATTGCGATATAGAATTATATGTCATTTCATTTCTTTTTCATTCCCTTTTAAACACTAGATGTTTTTGTTTTATACTCTAATTCAAATTTGTGATTTCTAAATATTTTTAAAAAGCTACTACAATAATATTTTTTATGTGTAATGGTAAACACTATGTATTTGAGAGCCGTGGATGATTTAAACTTAACAGTATACATCATTTAAGTTTCCATAAATATTTTACGGTAGAGTCAATGTCACTAGGTGAAATCGTGATTTCAAATTATGATAAGGTGATGTACCTTTCTTTGGCGCTATTACTATACTGTCAGTAATAATTGAGTGTATATCATATATGACAATATCAGAAGTGAAAATCATGTAGAAAATATAATTAGTGGTCGAGGAGAGTTGATGAGTAAGTAAAAAGAAAGAGAATGTCGGTAGTTTGAGGGTGGATAAACTATGAATAAGTTGCTTTGCCAACCCTTTAAAGAATTTTACATGCAAACCAATATAGATGTCAAGAGTGACAATTTATGGCTAATGGATTTAAATTGTCTACTAATGGATTGAGAAACTTAAGAGAATTAGTTCCATGGATATATTTGTGTCATAAGCCCTTTATCAAAAAAAAAAAAAATATATATATATATATATATATATATATATATATTTGTGTCATATAACATCAACCAATGGTCAGACTTGATGATTCAAAATAGCTAGTCTATGAATGTAGTCTAAGGAGTACATGAAAACCCAAAAGCTAATATTCTCCCAAGAATATAGTTGCTACTTTGAACAATAGTCGGCTTTGGAAAAATTATCTAAGCGAACTGATTCAAAAAAGTCTTCTCTAAGCGTGAAATTTATTTTAAAATATGAAATTAAATTCAGATCCAAGCAAAATTTTGATGTAATTTAAAATTTTGTTTCATCTAAGATTATGATATTATGGTAATATAAAAATTGTTACATTTCTGATTTTACACATAGTTGTTAAATCACAAACTCAAAAATTCATATGGAATAAATTCATGATTTTTTATATATAGTAATTTGCCCCAAAAAAAAAAAAACCCAGATCAACAAAAGTAGGCTTTCATATGATTGGACGTTGATGTTCATAACATTTAATTTACTCAACTTCTTTCAAGTTAGTAAGTTACACAATGGGTTCATAAACCGGTCAAGGATAGAATATAAAGAAAAATAAAACTGACGAATTCATAAATAGCCGACTTCGAGAGGTTCACTTGATATATTGATGCAAAAATGGCTCTTTTGCAATCACCTTCTAGGTCAAAGATCCAAGTGTTATATTACTATTGGTTAATTAATACAAGACAGCTGAAATTATCTTCAATATCTATAAAATTGTTTTTTTTTATCTAGTGGTATTTAGATTTGTTTTCATTGTTTTGCTACTCGTGTTCTTAATATATTTTACTTTGGGTCAAATTACAATTCATGTTCTAAAAACAAAAAAATTAAACAGACAATTCATGTACAGTCTTATTGCTATTGATTATTGAAATATCAATAAAAAGAAGTCGGGGAGTTTATTAAAAAAGACAAAAAAGGTGGGAGAGCCACTGAGGGAGCATAGTTATATAGTATAACCACTTAAGCAGAATCTGAAGTAGTGCAATGCATTTCAATCTTCATAACAGAAGATTAAAAAAAAAAAAAAAAACCCCAAATATTTCATTATCTAACTGCAATGATTCATCGTCATTCGAATCATTTTAAAGAAAAAGTGATTAAAATATCAAAGTGGCTACCACAACAAAGTGGCTATCATCGTCACTCTCACTCGTGATGGCGTTAGACAATAAACAAGGGATATGTAGAAGAAGCACACTGAATGTGGACATAATACTTGGCAATATTCACTAGTTAACAAGAGTTGCCGCTTTACAAATCGCTAAACATCCTGATAATATGGGACCACAAACATTAAGCCAACACTGTTTTTGGGATATATTGTAATGATAATAATAATTCGACGGACTTGAGGCTTACGTATAGTCAATATTAAACATTATATATAAATCCGAGGGTAATGGCATGAATCTGGACTCTTTCTCAGCAATATTCAAGATTGATTTGGTTTGGGTCTATTCGAGTTTTTGTATAAATAATAGTAGTATTTTACCTTTTTATAAGAAATATTGATGTATTCCTTAGAGTGTGGATGCTCGCATTTTAGTATTGACAACTTGCTTGATTCATTGAACTAATTTAGTAATTTTGTATTACTTTTAGTTATTTAGTTGGATAATCTTCCAAGGCCGAGAACCCAGACACGAATTAATTAGTTTTCCTATCTATTCTCTTTTTGTCGTTGGAATTTATATTGTTGTTTAATATCATAATAATAGAGCTAGGATCTTCTTATAGTGATGAAACGTGTTTTGTCAGAAAGGGGGTGGGGGTGGGGAATTTGGGTCACTTAGCTTATATTCTTCGTTCTTGTAATGTATGTGTTGATACTCTTGCAAAAGCGGCATGAGCTGTTGGAACTAATTTTATTAAACAAATGGATCATTGGTTTGGACATTTGGTTTATGTAAAATTGAGTTAAAGTTTGAATGAGAAATTGATTTTGATTTGGGCAATTGAACCTTTGGTCCATTAAGATTATTCTTTTTGAAGAAAATTTTTATTAAAAATTTAACCGAATAATCGCAACCTTTCGGTTCATGGTGACCGAACAATCGCAACCGTTAATCGCAACCCATCGGTTCTTTAAAACTTGCGCCCCATCGTCTCTTTTCAGGATCTCTTTTCTCTGCGAAATTTTTTCTTCTTTAGAAAAACTTTGATCTTCCACAAAGTAAGTCTCGAGAGTATTCATAGATATCTGTTCGTCAGATAACGATTCTGAGTGCTGCAAATCGTTTTCCTTACGGTTTTATCCTGGGATTCGTAATCGTATCAAACCGTCACACTACAGGCGATTTTTCGAATTAAGGACCGAGAGTAATCTCGACTCCGTAAACGTTTTATTATCGAGAATTTCTTGTTCTTCTTAATTCTTGTTCGTATTTCATTCGGATTTCTCAATTCGGTTTTCGCGGTTCCTACAATCTTAATTCGAAAAATCCGTTCTTCGCTTATCGCTTAGTCGGATTGAGAATTCGCCGAAATTCGTTCGCGATTCGTTTAACGTTTCCGCGAAATCGTCTTCTAAAAAGTTTGTTTTATCATTCGAAAAGTTTGATGTTTGTTTATTGAACTGAACTGATTGGTTCTGGTTTGTTTAAACATTCGGGTTTGATTATTGCTTAATAATCATCTTGGTTCTCGTGATGTTATCGACGAGTGTTTGGCAATAGAATTGTCTTTGCATAATTATGCTTTTAGAAAATTTTAGTTGTGAAAATTCTAATTCAATTTATTAATATGCTTCAGTTGTGGAGTATATACGATTAACCTTGAAAATTTTGTTGCTATACTTATCAAATTTTGATTTCATTTTACGTATGACTATGTTGAGTTAACAGTTTAAATCGGATTTATGTTTTTCGATTTTTAAAAGCTGTCTAACCAAAGAAGCATTTAGATCAACGTTAGATTGCACCGGAATGATGAGTCGACATCCTATATTGGGATTGGTCTGCCTCCTTGTGTGTTTATAGATTGGAATTGTAATATTTCAATGAATATCTATATTAGATCCACACCGGTTAACAAGAAATCATTTTGGTTAAGGATGACTTGGTTGTTAGTTCTACATTACTCGTTGATTTGAGTGCTGAACATTGGCTGAATTTTGGTTGATGAATTGTTTCAGAACACTTAAAGTCATTATAATATTTCATAGCTTGAGTTCTATAAAATATTTTAATCGACATGTTGTAGCAATAATTGTCTAGATTGCATCTGTTTGTTGTTTGCACTTTACACTGGTTAATGTATCTAGAACAATAATATCGAATATGTTATTGCAATGTTTAAAATAAGGAAGAACATGTAAAGTGAGTCGACATACTAAATTCAGTTTGGTTAATGGTCTTCTACATACGAGCTAAATTCTGATTTTATCAGATTGTCTTGATAGTGCCTAATGTTGTTAACATAGGACTAATATTAAACAAAGTCGGTGTACTTCAATTGATGTTGAAATTAGAGAAGTAACTCATAAATGATAATATATGAGCATAGTTACTTCTAGGAAATTATGAAGTACACGTCTAAAAACTCTGAATACACTTTAGTGTATTAGAAAAAGGAGAAACGGACGGCCAAAGCAAGTTGGATTCGAGTAAAACTTTGTGGACCGATTTGGGCAGATTCGACCAGTCCACTTGTGAAGTGTTTTCTGGCGATTCAGAAGGAACCAAGAGGCGATTTGCATATCAACAGAAAGCCCTCGGTGTCTAGTTTCTACAACCGTTTTCTGATTAAAATTCTGATATTTGTAGCGTCAGTTGTCGCAGTTACAGTATCGCGTATCAGATTAGTAGTTACTCTTATGTGCTTTACTTATCTTCTAAAAGGCTAAATTATATCAAATTTGTGAAAATGTTAGTGCCTACCGCTGTGAGCGTAGGATTGATGCCGAAAGAGAATTATAAGTCTAAGGGCGTAAAGAAATTCGCATTGGCAAAATTTTCTAGAGTTCAAAAAGGTGGATTCAAAATCCATTATGGAACAAGTGAAAGCAACGTAATTGCTAACACATAAGATAGAATTTGAGAGTATGTTCAAGATGAACTACTTTATTGAGAAGCTCCCTCGTAGTTGGAAAAACTTCAAGATCTATCTCAAATATATCCAGAACATATAATAAAAATCAAACTCTTAAAGAGATGATGAATGTGATGTTGGAGGAATCTGGGTGGAAAGTGTGGGGGGGGGGGAGCGTTGCTTACCACTAGTTATATCCTCAACAAAATATCACCAAATCATTAGCAAAATGTTATATGAACTCTGGAAAGGTGTTGTACTTTCATACAAATACCTCAAATGTGGGGGTGCCTAGCAAAAGTGGTTGTACCATCTCCGAAAAAGGTCACAATTGGACCTAAAACAGTGGACTATATTTTTCATAGGATATGCACATAACAGTAGTGCTTATCGGTTTCTGGTTCATAAATCAGACATACCTGATATTCATGTGAATACAGTAATGGAATCACGAAATGCGTCTTTCTTTGAACACATTTTCCCTTGTAAAGAAAAACAAAGTCAGAAAATGACATTTGAACAACGGGAAACAAACTTCTCAACAAATGAGGCAAGCAGTTCCAGAACCTTAACACATGATGTGGAAGACGTAGCAGATGAACCTCGACTCAGCAAAAGAGCTCGTAAGGAAAAATCTTTTGGTGATGATTTCATGATGGTGTTTCTCCCAGAGAACGCACCACAAACTTACTCAGAAGCAGCCTATTGGAAGGAAGCTGTTAATAGTGAGATCGATTCTGTATTGCAACATCATACATATGAGATTACCGATCTACCCGAAGGGTCTAAAGCACTAGGGAGTAAATGGATTTTCACAACAAAAATGAAAACCGATGGTTCTGTGGATAAGTATAAGGCTAGGCTTGTGGCTCAAGGATTCCGACAAAAAGAAGGTCTGGATTTCTTTGACACATATTCTCCAGTGACGTGAATAACCTCCATTAGGCTTTTGGTTGGTATCGCTGCATTAAGGGGCCTAGAAATACATCAGATGGATGTCAAAACCGCTTTTCTTCATGGAGATTTAGAAGAAGAAATCTATATGAAACAACATGAAGGTTTTGTTGTCCCCGGACAAGAACACAAAGTCTGTAGACTTGTCAAATCATTGTACGGACTGAAACAAGCTCCAAAACAATGGCATGAAAAATTTCATAATGTGATGATGTCAAATGGTTTCAGCATTAACGAATGTGATAAATGCATATACATCAAATGTACCCCTCACGGATATGTTTTGCTATGTTTGTATGTTGATGACATGCTCATTATTGGCAACACTAATGACATGATTAATCAAACAAAGAACTTACTTCATCGTAACTTTGAAATAAAAGATATGGGATTGGCAGATGTTATTATGGGTATTAAGATTCACAGACATGCTGGAGGAATTATATTATCACAATCACATTATGCTCAAAAGATACTTGATAGATTCAAAAACTATTTAAGTGGGACTGCAAAAACTCCAGTTGATCCTCATATTCACTTGACTAAAAACTCAGGTGATGCATTTTTTCAGGTT
This sequence comes from Draba incana, assembly GCA_963576765.1. Classification (NCBI taxonomy): domain Eukaryota; kingdom Viridiplantae; phylum Streptophyta; class Magnoliopsida; order Brassicales; family Brassicaceae; genus Draba; species Draba incana. The sequence goes on from OY755203.1 coordinate 35,252,354, forward strand.
GAGTATGCACGAGTAATCGGAAGTCTAATGTACTTGACAAATTGTACTAGACCCGACCTAGCACATGCAGTAAACATACTGAGTCGTTATTCTAGTAATCCAGGACATAAACATTGGAAAGCAATAACTAGAGTATTGAATTACCTACGTTATACCAAAAATTATGGACTACACTATGGTAAAGAATCAACAGTTTTGGAAGGATATAGTGACACAAACTGGATTGCGGACTCCAAAAACTCAAAATCCACAAGTAGATATGCCTTTACCCTTGGAGGTGCAGCAGTGTCCTGGAAATCTTCTAAACAAACCATGATAGCCACGCTCTAGACAAAACTGCTCAAGAAGTAGAGTGGCTTCAGAATTTTTTGGAAGATATCCCTATGTGGGAGAAACCAGTGCCAGCTTTACGTGTACACTGTGATAGCCAATCGGCTATCTCTCGGGCACTGAATAATCATTATAATGGTAAGTCTCGTCACATACGACGACGACATAAAACCATTAGAAACTTGATCTCCACCAGAGTACTCACGATAGATTATATCAAATCTGCCGATAACCTAGCTGATTCGTTCACTAAAGGTTTGGCAAGAGATCAAGTAGTCAAATCATCAAGAGGAATGGGTTTAGAAGCCTATGAATAAAGTTGAAGTTTGATTGACACCCCATCTACATGACTGGAGATCCCAAGAAATAGGTTCAAAGGGACAACAAATTCAAACTTAAACTAAAAGAACACTGTGAGAATAATATCTCTACCCAGTTCCTAGGATGACATGCAGTGTTACATCGGTATGGAATAAGGATAAGCTTTTGGTTTTTAATGATTCTTTAGTCTTATAATAGATAGTATTACAGAATACTTCTAACGCTAAGCTAATGAAGATAACCTAGTGAGTGTGAAATGGGGCCGTTTCTAGGAGAATGAAGGAAAGGCTATATTCTCCAAGTTCACTCATGACAACCAGGCAAGTTCAAGGCCAAAATGAACACAATAGGGAACAAGGTTATATGAGAAAATGAGTTGTGTTATAGTTGTTGTCTAGGTTTACATCAAAATCCGGGTGGTTCAAGACATCATGTTCACCTCCTGGCCAAGTAAATCCGACAACTACTAACTACGAGTGGTTCAAAGCTGAAAAATTGCTACTAACTCAGATACAGTAATTTTTCGTTATACTCTCGAAAGTCTGTCTGTCAGTCTAGTCATATAAGTTAGTCTAATCAGTAGAGTCTTAGAGTTTATCGAGTCGTCATATGTTTAGAGGTCATTTCTATTCATGTGGGGGATTGTTGGAACTATTTTTATTAAACAAATGGGCCATTGGTTTGGACATTTGGTTTATGTAAAATTGAGTTAAAGTTTGAATGAGGAATTGATTTGGGTTTGGGCAATTGGACCTTCGGTCCATTAAAGATTATTTTTTTTGGGGAAAATTTTTATTAAAAATTTAACCGAATAATCGCAACCTTTCGGTTCATGGTGACCGAACAATCGCAACCCATCGGTTCTTTAAAACTTGCGCGCCATCGTCTCTTTTCTCTGCGAAATTTTTTCTTCTTTAGAAAAACTTCGATCCTCCACAAAGTAAGTCTCGAGAGTATTCATAGATATATGTTCGTCAGATAACGATTCTGAGTGCTGCAAATCGTTTTCCTTACGGTTTTATCCTGGGATTCGTAATCGTATCAAACCGTCACACTACGGACGATTTTTCGAATTAAGGACAGAGAGTAATCTCGACTCCGTAAACGTTTTATTATCGAGAATTTCTTCTTCTTCTTAATTCTTGTTCGTATTTCATTCGGATTTCTCAATTCGGTGTTCGCGGTTCCTACACGAGCACGTAACCATATCTTTTCCCCTGTAGATTTCGATGAGTTGGTAGATAGTACCCGTTTTCGGGATGTTTGTACCGACCAAATGTGATCTAATATATGGAAATTGTTGGGAAAAAAAAAACTTTTTCGTGATTTCTTTTGCTAAATAAAAAATGGAAAACTTTTTGTTAGTTTATTTTGTAAATTTGTGTTAAGAAAAAAAAATGTTACAAAATGATTACAAGAAGTTTAAAAAACGTTTTTGTTTTTTTTTTAATTAAAAGATATTTTGGATCTCTTAGTCATTGAGATATGGACGGCCATGTGCCATCGCCCCACTTGTCTCCTTTTCTTGAGCCCGCATTTAGTACAAAACATTGAAGAAACGATGGAATTAATAGTTACTTAGAACAAAAAGCATTGAGGAAACGAAGGAAACTTAAAACCTTGATACACGCTTTTGAGGTGTCGATATAAGTTAAAAGTCTGGTAGAAAGAAATTGAAGAGGGATGCACCGGCTTGTTTTTCTCGTAAAGCTTGTTTTTGAGGTGTCGATAACTCGATATAGATTAAAAGTATTAAGATTATTGGGCTCTCATATGTTTAATTTGTTTGCTATGGTATCTATCATATGTTGGGTTTTGAGTGGATTTTGTACTAAGTTTTTGCCTTTTAAGAACTTTAATAGAAATGGGTTGAAAAAAAAGAGTAGAAGTGGTGTCCGCTCAATTCTCAGTTCGGTTTCGGGTTCATATTATATTTTCAATACAACGTCATTAGGACCAATTTTGATATTTTAAAATTTTGGTTCAAATTCAGTTTGAATAAGTTTGGTTTAGTTCGGTTTGCTTTGTTGGTTACAATTTTTATGCCGAGGAGTCGAGGACTAATTCTACCCCTTCGACCATTTTAACCTCACACATTAGTTTTGAGAAATGATAAGATGGCATGACAATACTTCAATGCACGCTTACCTTTCTTCTCGATTTTTGTTTTTCTGTTCATTTCTACTTTTTGTTGTTTTAAAATTCCTCCTATTCATCTTATATAGTTATTGTCAATCATTTTCTTGAAGAGATCAAAATCAAGTAAAATCAAAGGAGGAAAAAAATTGAGAAAAAGGGGAAAGTGTATTGTGTAACCAACCAAAAAGAACTATAGCTATGAAACTAACCTAATTTATTTAAATTTATTGGTTATGGTTTTGCATACAGAGCAATATTAATTTTTTTTTGTCATGATTTTTTTTAATTATTCAGCAAAGGGCAATTCTCATAAATACCACTTTTTAAAGTTTTTTTTTCTTAGATACCATTAATATTAAAAAATTCCATAGATACCACTTTTTCCAAAAATACCACAAAATTAAAATTAGTTTTAAATGATCAAAACTAAACCCTAAACCCTAAACCTACACCCTACTCCCTAAAACTATACCCTAATTGTACAATAGTTAATCCAAACCCAAAAATTTATTTTCTCACCCTTTAAAAATCAATTTTCCTACCCCTAAAACTATACCCTAATTGTATAATAGTTAACCCAAACCCAAAAATTTATATTCTACATCTTTTAAAAATCAATTTTTGTGTTTGTGGTTTTTTTGGAAATTTTGATAAAAGTGGTATCTAAGGAACTTTTAAAAATTAATGGTATCTAAAGAACAAAAACTTTATTTGGTGGCATCTTAGAGAATTTCTCTTCGGCAAATTAACCCTAAAACTGGATCATAGTTAATTAATTTTTCTCTCCGCCATCATTTTAACTTATTGAAGGATGGGATGAACTTTGTTCATATCTAAAAGCAGAGGCAATTTCGTCCACTTGCGTTAAAATGTTAGTTCTTTAATTTATAAGAGAATTTTCAAGAAATGTCATTTTTGACATGTTATTTTGCAAAAATGTTACTACCACTTTATCAAAATTTTAAATCATTTATGTTTGGTTTAAATATGTTATAGATTTAGTTTTTTTGATTTAAGGTTTGTTAGGATTCAAAGCTTTTTTTAAGATTGAGATTTTTGAGATATAAAGTTTTGAAACAAATTTATAAGTGACATGCTGGTAAGAAAATAATTCAAGAGTGACATGTTTGTAAAAGATAATTCAAAAGAGGCATTTTTGCAATTGTCCCAATTTCAAAATACATATGGCTATATTTTTATTTTTGAGCGGTGCTAAATCTTTTTAATTCTATGTTTATAGAGTTCATATACATAATACATCAACACAATAAAGAAGTCTAAAAAAAAAATCATAGATAAGATAGTACGAAAACCCTAAAAACTATAAACAATAAAGAAAAATGAAAATGTTAAGAAGAATATGAGTTAATATAAAACAAAACATTTAAGTGAAAATTCATAGTTCCAACATTAGAGTTTTGGAGAGTTTCAAAAATATTATTATTTTTAGTGTGTCAATTTCAAGAAAAATATCTAGATATTTTTACTCGATCTTTTAATTACATGGAGGGTTGATAACCGATTTCTGTAGTTGAAGGTGAATCTTGCAAAAAAAGAGATAGTTGGAGGGGTCACTTGCATATTTCCTGAAAGTAAACACCGAACGAACGATTGCTTCTAAACATACCCTAAAATCGAAAAGCTCGGAGCAACAAGAGTAGCAGAGAAACCACCAAATCCGATTCCTCTCGCCGCACTGCTCTTCCTAATGTCGAACAATCCGTCGCAGCTTCTTCCGTCAGGTATGCATTCACATCTCTCTCTCTTCTTCCCTTTTCTAAACAATAATCCAACTCGAAGGGGAACTGGATCTGCGAATTTCTTACGCGATTCGTGTGTGTTTTTTTGTTGCAGAGCTAATCGATAGGTGCATAGGATCGAGGATTTGGGTGATTATGAAAGGAGACAAGGAGCTCGTCGGTATTCTCAAAGGCTTCGACGTTTATGTCAACATGGTCCTTGAAGATGTCACCGAGTAGTAAGTCTGATTTAGGGTTTAGGTTTTTCATTTGTTTCGGAACTTCTATTGCTAATGCTATGATTTTGGAGATGAAAACACACTCATTGAACTATAGGTGTGATATTTAGAATAAATTTCTCAGTTACTAAGTTTTTCGAATAATGCTCCTTTGTATTCTAACTCGTAAATTTTCATCGCTCTGTTGAAGAATGGCACTAAGATCCTTTTTCTTGCATACATGTATGTGTAAAGGCTAGTTAGGATGGATATTATGCTGTTTCAGTGACATGAATTTGATTATGGTGCTTAGATCTGTGATTTAATGCTCTAGAACCTTGCTGCTTTTGAGATACAAACGTAGTAAACTAGCGTGTGTGTCTAATAATATAAGCATCATCGTGCAGCGAGATCACTGCAGAAGGAAAACGTGTCACAAAGCTTGATCAGATTCTGCTCAATGGCAACAACATAGCCATTGTAAGTCAGCATAGCTTTCACAGTAGTCATTCTTTGTTATTTCTTTCCAATTGTCTCGAAAATAATCAGTATCGAAATGTTGTGATGCAGTTGGTTCCAGGTGGTCCTCCAGAAGACGCAGAATGAGATTTGTGTATGTTGATTGGTACAATAAATTCGCGTGAGGAAGGATGTAACTTTTGGTTTTAGATAAAACTCATGTTCAGTGGAAAAGTACTAGTTGAATTTAAATACATAATTGACAAACTTTTCATTGTTTCAACAATGTGAAAGAGCTAGAGCTTCACATTTATTCGACGCATTTCTCATTGCTTCTTCTTATTCAACTTTTTGACATTGTTCTAATGACCACCTCCATTAGCCACGCGAGCATTGGACAAGTTATCAACAGAGTCTCCTCGCTCAAAAACCGCTGCAGCTCCCATACCAGTGCCTGTTACATTTGCATTTAACATGTACCATCAACATAATATCGAGGTAATCGTTCAGCCAATTCAACCTCGAGAAAATTACATACCTATGCACATTGAGATAACTCCAAAGCGGCAATCTTTCCCTCCCCGCTTCATCTCGTGCAACAATGTCGCAACACAACGAGCTCCTGAACATAGAATTAAACGCTATTAGCTTTGTACACATATCACATATTATCTGATAAGACAAAGCTTGTGTGAGTATCAACCTGTAGCACCCAGAGGATGGCCAATAGCAATGGCTCCTCCATTAACATTAACCTTTTCCATATCCAGCTCTAGCTTCTTGCAACAGTACACATACTGTGAAGCAAATGCCTGTGAACAATTTGTCAATAGAGAGATTCATAAGTATGAATTATTCTGAAACAGAGTTTTTGAAGAACCAATGTGAAAACATTGTACTACCTCGTTGATCTCGAATAGATCAATATCACTGACGTTGAGCCCTGCAAGGTTCGTTGCAGCAGGAATGGCGACAGCTGGACCGATACCCATTACAGCCGGATCCACACCAGTAACAGCAAAGCTCCTGCATTGTTTTGGGGTCAGATTTCTCAGTTTCTTGACCAATCAAAATGTCGTCCAAGTCTTTTCATTTACCTGAATACTCCAAGAATGGGAAGTCCCTTCTTCATAGCCAGACTTCTCTTCATTAGCAATACAGCTCCAGCTCCATCACTGATCTGACTAGCATTGCCTACATAATACACACATATAAATGCTTCAATCCATGATCTGACTTATGTCAGTAAAAAGTGGAAAGTTCTTTCTCACCGGCTGTGGTGGAACCGTCTGGTTTAAAGACTGTCCTCAGCTTTGCGAGATCCGCCATGTTTGAGTTTGGACGTACACCATCATCAACAGAAACGACGATAGCCTTTTCTGCTTTAGTCTCAGGGTCCACAATCTGTCAAGAACAATCCGTTATAGAGAAAACACTACCAAAATGGCTTTTAAAGAAAGTTGGAGTTTCTTGTTCTTACCTTAGTAGCAACAGGAATTATTTCGTCCTTGAATTTACCAGACGCATTCGCAGCTGCAGCGCGTTTGTGAGACTCCACCGCAGCCATATCTTGTTCTTCTCTTGTGACTCCGAATCTTTCTGCAACGTTTTCAGAAGTAATGCCCATTGGAAGCAAACAGTCACGGGCTTTAGGGAAATCTTGTGCCTGTTCCCATTTTTAAGAGTGTTTACAGAATCAACACAAAGCTCGTAAATTTATACATTGAATGGGATATATACATACTCTCGGATTAGAGGCCTCAAAGCCGCCTCCGGGAATATGATTAGTAGACATTGATTCCACTCCAGCACCAATACCTATAAAACAAAGAGAATCAATCTTGCAGCCTAGACAAGAAAGTTGGAGATTACATTTGAATCAGATTCATACCAATGTCGTAATATCCAGCTCTAATGGAAGCAGCAACATCAGCAACAGCTTGTAGCCCTGATGAGCATTGTCTGTTGACAGTTCTAATAGGCACCGAATCTAGCGTAAGAGCGAAAAAACTTGTCAACAAATTGTGTTGTTTTATCTTCAATGGTAAGAAATATTGTTTCTCAAATTTAGTAGTAGTACCAGGGAAACCAGCAAAATATGCAGCTACTCTGCATTCCATAGCTCTTTGAGAACCGGGCGCTAAAACGGTACCAACAACGATATCCCCAACTTCACTTGGATCCAGAGATGTCTTTTCCACCACAGCCTAATTGGAACAAAACATGAGAAACCAGTTTTTGATTGAATTATACAAGTGAGCTGAGGTTACCTTGAGGACAGAAGCAAGAAGATCATCAGGACGAGTGTCTTTGAAACCTCCGCGTCTCGCTCTGCAAATGGCGGTGCGATACGCCCTGAAGAAAACCACAGGAGAAATCAAGAAACATATAATCTAAGGAAAGTGAATCTTCGTCAGTGACTTACGCTACGATCACAATGTCGTCTCCAAAAGCAGCCATTGGGGAAAACTCGGAAGCACAATTCACAGCCTAACAAACAATTTTTTCAAGATTAATAAAATCTAAATTTAGTCAACACGATCACGAAGTTGACTAAAATTATAGCAACATCAAGAACAACCATAGATAGGGTTTTTTAAAGCAATTAGTACGAAAGCCACTGAAACTAATCGATTAACAAACTAAACTCACGGAGATAAGAGGAGATGCATGATTAATACAAGGAGAAGAAGAAATAGGATTGAGATGACGAAGCAAAATCTTTTGTCTCTCCGTAGCTTTCTCCATCTTCCTCAACTCTCAAACACTTGTTTTTGCAGCTAAAATCGAATTTGATAAAAGTTTGGTTGATTGATATAATTTGAGATTTTTGGGTTTAATAAGCGCAAGCAGCTTCAGGTTGCTCACGTTCATGGTGGGAGATTCGGTCGTTGACTGTCGTCTGATTGGCTGGTTCGGTTCGTTGCCAACCTTGTCTGTCTTTTGTCGTTTAGTGAACGTAAGTTAACGGCGTTACGAAATTAACGACTCTTGTTCATGTTTTAAGCACCACAGAAACTCGCGCCGTTAAGAGTGAGACGGGAATCAGACGGCAGAGTCAACCAAGCCTAGCTACCGTATGAATATTAAAACTGCGTGCCGTTTCAAGTATGTAGAAGGCAACAATACCGCGTTTTTACTGATGGACACAACTTCTCTTAGGAATGTTCCAATTGAATTTTGGTTCGTTTCGGTTTTTGCAACCAGACCACAAACCAGCCACGTTGGAAATAAAACTTCTCGCCGTTTGCGGTAGACAGAAGGCAACTACATCATGTTTTAAAGAGTGTTCAACGTGGATTTTGGTTCGATTCGGTTCCCATTTAGGTATTTTTGGTTTTTTAGATTTTTATCTTAAATAACTCAGCATGGTTTTGGTTTTGGGGTGGGTTTTAATTTGAATTTCGCTATCTATATAACTTTAGTTTTCTAACAAATTTCGGATATATTATTATTTTGGTTTATACTCTTTTTTTTTTCAGATATAAAAAATCAATCCGTCCATATAGATCGTTTTCAAATCGATTATTTTGGTATTGGATTGGATTTGATCGGACCGATTATTCGGATTGAACACCTTCTATGTGACTTCAATTGATCTTGAATTTAGTAGATTGACGACAGGAATGCTTTGCTTTAAAAAGAAATAAAAACAAGACTATATGCCATTTTAAGTCCTCTTTAAGTCCTAAAAAATTCTTCTAAAAAAGTACCATGATAGATGACTCTAAGAAATAGCTTTACCAATAAAATACACCATCTCTTTGTATCAACTTTGAGATACCAAAAGCCGATTTTCTTAGTTGGAGGACTTGAAAACATAAGAAGAGATAGAGAAGTTACCCGGCGATGAGAGAGCGTAGCTAGTAGTACGAGTCTTTTGTCTACTAATCAAGAGTTTCCAATAAGTGAGCGTAGTACGAGTCTCAATATAAATATTTTAACAATACGCAAAGGTTGAGGGAAGAGAATGCAGTAGCTACCACCAACTGGTCACAATTTTAGTAAACAAAAGAAAAACATAGAGTTTTGGGGGTTAGATACATAGAGATAAATAAGTGACGTGGCGTTGGAATTTAATTCTCCTCACACACACACACTCTTTGCTCCTCCACCACTCTTCTTACCAACCCTCTTTTAGATTTCTCTCCATCGTTTTATGCTACCTAACCTTCCCTTCTTGTTTACCTCCAACGGTATTGCTAGATTTTCTTGCAAACTAATAATTTTTTCATTTCTTTTTCTTATTGATTATTATGGCTTTGAATGATAATATGATGACACTGCATTACGAGTTTTTAACACTTCTTGTGTAATCACTCAGTAAAATAGCGTTACAAGATATAATATAATATAATAATTTTTTTTCGTACTATCATCTTTTACCACTATTTGTAATGCTACAGTTGCCAACACTAATAGCAAAATTATAACGGAAATTGACAAGAATAACACAAAAAAAATGTAATAAAATCTCTAACCATTTAACCTAAATCCAATGGTTTATATTTGACCACCCATGCTAGTTTTTGTTATTTTCTTAATTATTAATTTTTTGTTAGTTAGTTTGCAAATTGACCCAAATTATAATACCCTCAATTCTATTAATTTTTTTTTACCATAATAAAAAAAAGAATTTTCATGATATGTCACTCTCGACATGCCACTTTACAGTTTCGTCGTAGTTTGAAAATATTTGCAAGAATGTCATCTTTTTCTTAACCTAACTTTTATTATATTTTTGGATTTGGGTTGACTATATTATATTTAGGGCACAATTTGTTTTTTTTGGGAAGGGGGGGGGGGGGGGGGGGGCAAGAGTGGTATATTTAAAAAAATATTTTCAAAGATGGCATCCAATAAAAAATTATAAAGATATCGAATTACCCAAACCAAATTATCCGAACCACCAGATTTCGCAAGCCTACGACTATGACACATCTTTTGGGCCTTAGCGGAGTGTTTGTAAAATCTCATTATGATTTTTTAACGCCTGAATTTATTTATTATTTTATTACAAATTATGAGAATTGTTACAAAAACGAGATTCTACCATGGTCAATTCACTCCAACCCTATTAGATCTACGACAGACGATACTTCTCGCTCCATGCTCATGATGGACACCTTCTATATTCACTGCGTTGAATCACGGCGAAAGACTCTAATTGTACATCTCCTGTAAACTTGCCTGCATTAATCTGTAAATTTATTAATAAATCATATTGTCTGGAAATCAAATCGTAGACTTTCGAGTGTAGAAGTATTAATGAATCCTTTAATTGACCATTGGGCCAAAGAGGCTTCAACCCTCATTATGATTTTTAATATATCTTTCAATAGATGAAAAAGACAAAAAAAAAAAAAAACTTGCCTTGTTGTGTTGGTTTCTAAGTGCTAGCCCTGGGCACGGAGCGGATATCCGGAAAAAATCCAGTATCCGCGATCCGCTCCGTCCAAAACAGATATTTAATTTTTTGATCCGATCTGATCCGTTAGTTTTTGGATATCCGTAAATTCGAATATCTGAATTTTTTCTTAATATCCGTGAATATCCGATCCGATCCGTTATAAGTCGAATATCCAAAAAAATCCACGAATATCTTCGATCCGCGATCCGATGCTTTAAAAACTCAAAACTCAAAAATAATAATAATTAAATACATAGACTTAGTTAAATACATAGATTCGTTATACACAACTTTTGGATCTGCCATACAACCATCTTTCAGGGAAAAAAAAGTCTTGATTTGGGGTTTCCTTAGGTGCAATCTAGAAAGAAAAAAAATCAAAACATTAAAAAAGGTAAATGAGAGACAAAAATAAACCCTTGCAAAATTCCAAACAAAAACAAGAAGATTTGAGAAAGTAAAGAGCCAAAAAAGTTTAATTGTCCAAAAAAAAAGCCAAAAAGTTTCAATTTTTACTTGTTGATGGCAAACTTTGTGAAGGAATATATGAGAGAGAAATCAACTAGGTTTCTTACGGTTGATTTTTATCAGTAAAATTGTGAGAGGTTTTTTTTTTGTCTTCATAGTATTTCATTGAAAAGGCCATAAGGCCACAAGGGGAATACAAATATTGAAAACTAAAGCCCAAATACATTAATCATATCTAACTAAGCGAAATCAACACAACATGTGTGACACGTGTTGGCTTCGGAAGTTGAGAAGGAAAATGTCTCCGACGGTGGAAGAAAGAACTCGACACCGGAACCACTTTTTCCAGCAACCGAGCAATCCTCATTACCATCCATCTTCTGTATCCCACTTTAGCATACTCCTTAAGCGAGAATCCGAGCTTAACACCATAAATCTTCAAAACCTTCACCACCGGAGAACACACAACTATCTCTAATCATATGACTTCTCCCTAACCTTCTCAAGGTTCAATTATAGGGAACCTAGAGGGGAATAAACTCCTCGCCATAGATCAAGATGATTCTAAAGATTCTAAAGATTTGAAGGAATTGAAAACATTACCGGTGGATCTAGACTTCTCTTCATCAAGATTGGATCTGCAAAGCAGAAGAAACAAAATTCTGATATACAGAAATTTAAATCCGAACAAGACGTTGGAAGAAATTCCAATGACCGGAAAAGACAAATCCGATCAAAAGATCGGAAACTTAAGAACCTAGACCCGAACCGAAAATTACTTAAACAAACTACTCTAAAGCTACTTTATACATAGCCACGACGCCGGTGAGAAGACAGGACGCCGGGTTTACAAACGACGGAAAATTTCTTTTGTTTGTTCTTTTAGAGAGAATTGAGAGAATGATGAGAGAATGTGTTGATGAGAGGTTAAACAAGGGTTAGAGACATAAGTGGAAAGCTTTGTGTGATGAGGAGAAGAAGAACCTAGAAGCTGTGATTTACTAAGAAGATAAGTTTTGGCAAAAGGAATCGATAATAATCCCATTTAACATTTTAATATTATTTTGTTTGTTTGTGCTTATGATTCGGTCCAGTACAATTCCTCTCGTTTGTACCTAACCAAAAATCAATAACTAACATTATTAGATAATAATGTACATTTATCTATATCTATAGATATATTATATATATGTATATAATAATACGGATCGGATATGATAATGACATTTTCTAAAATATGATTTGTGATTTGCTTTTTTTTTTAGGGATCGCCCATTTTAATATTTGTTTTGCTTCGAAACTTTACGGATATTCGATTTTTTCGGTTCGGATCAAAACGATTCGCGGATCGAATTGGATTTAACAGATTTTTTACCCAACCCTACTAAGTGCAATGGTATTCTTTCCACATATGAATACAAATGAAAGCTAAACAGGCCGGACTGATCCATGAACGTAAGGCCCATTACTTGTTTCTACTTTTTGGTTGGGTGATTGGGAAGTGGCCAACTAAGAGGAGACAAGTTGCAAGGGAATGTGGGCGGTGCGACCAGCCAGGACCCATCACAGTCTTTATGACTAGTTATGGAGCTTCCTGCTTCTGTTTCATCATAACCCTTCTTTTTTCTTACACCAATTTGGCATCATTTGCCCAGTCTTTGTTCACGGGAAAAAACCTTCTCAAATATTGTAATGGATTGATTTCTTTGATTTGTTAAGTGACGCCTCGTGAAAGGAGCTAATCTTATGGTCCAAATATTCCATTGTTTTAAATATCAATGCAACTTTTTGTAATAGATACATATTTTAACCCTAGCCAAATTGAATGAAAAGAGCATATTTCAGTGATTGCATGACCATAATGTTATATTGATTTAATTTTTCATTGTCAAAAAAAAAAAAATTAAAACGAGATTTATACTAAAATGATGGAATATTGCGAAATGAAAATGTTAAAGTTTCAAGGGACATGGTCAATATTACAAGGGAGGAAATTGAGAGGAAATTATAATCACGCCAATAGCAAAGAGAGTTCCATTAAGAGAAGATAATAAAAACCAAAAATGGTAATCTCAAGATTGAAAAAAGAAAAGAAGCTTCATTTCCCAAGTTAAACGTCTCTTTCTTTCTCACCAATCATTCTCCTTCTCATCAACATGCACCACCTTTTACTCATTCTCTTCTCTCTCTTATCTCCTCTGTTCCCAAGCCCATACAGGCAAAAGAACCTGCTCCCAAAGTTGGCTCTGCAACTGAACACTTAATATTAACACTAATGAACACTCACAGATTCTTCACATTTTCCAACTCTTCTCAAACACCATCTTAACTTGGCTTCTCTTCTACTTCTCATCTTCTCCCTTACCCTATTAAACTTATCCTCTCAAGCCCACAACAAACACACACACATACACGTTCTCTCTCTCTTTTGGTCTTTATCTCAAGGTATATATTATAGCTAGCCGTACTCTACTCATTTAAATTCTTGGTTTTAGGGTTGGCTCTCAAAGTTGTTTTGTGCATTCACTCATAGTTATATATATATTTTTTTGGTCACGCATATTTAATCTTTTGTTGTCCATAGTTATATAACACTGAATGAAAGAAGATCATCACCATCAAGTAGAAGAGAAAGATGAAGAAGAAGAGATCAAGCAAACCCAAAAAGCCATCAAGATTGATGAAGACACATCCTCAACAAGAACATTTCGATGCCTCTTCTGTTCTAGAAAGTTCCATAGTTCCCAAGCCCTAGGGGGCCACCAGAACGCTCACAAGAAGGAGAGAACCGCTGCTAGAAGAGCCAAAAGGGTTTATGATTTCGTCAACAACAATGACTTGCTTCGCACGTTACCTGTCTTCTTATCCTCTCCCTCTCCACACCACTTGACCATCTTAGGCTACCCTTCTTCTTCCTCCGTTGGCTGCGTTCCAGTGATATACCCTGACCATCCAATCTTCGGATCTAACGGTGCTAATGCCGTGTTGGCCACATCCCACCAAGGTAGAGATTGCAAAGGAGGGTATTTCGGTCAACAAAATGTTCATGTATTGAATCATCATTGTAACGTCGTGAATAGTGAGAAGGGTAAAGATCTGTGTCTTGATCTATCCCTCCATTTGTGAATCTTGTGATCTTAGGGTTTATCATTACTTCATTAGTCATGCTTGTTATTGGTTACCCGAGCGACAATGGAAGATATATACTAATGAAACTCTTCTTAATTTCTTACCTACTTATTTGTTTATCAATTAATATCATACTTGGACTTAATTTAGCCAATTTTTTTACTTAATAAAATACTGAATCCGACGACAACTAACGACATCGATCGTTGGGATATGCTGAGCACATTAGTTCCATTACTAGGCCCAAAGTGCAACTCATTTGGTCACAAATCGGATAAATTGTTGGGCCATATAGGCAACAAATGATTGTACAGTCTTTCTGAACTCCAAAACATCTTTTGATAAATATTTGTGGCGGGTACACACAATGTAAATCGTTATATTTTGAATTCTTGTTGATAAACAGAACGTAAAGAGATTTGATTCTCGTGATATTAGACCATGTACAATGATATTAGACCAGTTATAAGACAGCAAGTGGCAAAGAGTTTCTCAAATGTTAAGAATCGTTTTTCAATATAGCAACTTGGCAATCGTTTCTTCTTTTCTAACTTGTTTCTTCATTTTTTTTAATTTTTAATTATTCAGAAACTTGACAAAAACTCTTCGTTGGGTCTGCCCTCAAAACTAAAATCAACAATAACAACGAAAAGAAAATGGCCAAGTCGTCTGGATGAAGAGACGACATAACCAAAGAAAACTATAAATTTACGCCTTAAGAGCACCCACATCGATTAGGATACCCAAAAAAGTATCTTCAACAAACACAATTAATATTTTATTCTACTTTAATTATGTAATTTTATTTTATTTTCTTTTTTTAAAATTGAACCACTCACAAACAAACACTTTTCAGAAGAGTATGTTAGGAGTTTCTAGAGTTTCTTTTCTTGTCTCTCTCTTGCATTTTTTTTTTTAGTTTGTTTTATTCATAAGATACCTTGCCATAAACCACCAATGGGGATGACTTAATACTAGAGAGCTCATAGGTCTAATTCCATTGTTTTTGTGGGACATTGAAAGGTCATTCTTGCTAATGAGGTGCTTTTTTTTTTTGTCGTCTATGTGAGCCACATGCCGACCCACTAGCCATTTTTATGTGGGCCACAGGCCGGCCCACTTAGCCATTTACCTTTCCGTAGGAGGTGGGAGTCGAACTCGCGACTCCGGGTGCCAGGAAGGTGGTACTAAGACCATTGCACTACACGTGCTCCGGCCTAATGATGTGCTTTTTATCCGTTTGATTTAGGCTTTTTCTCATTTTTCAATCTACAAGATTTTCTTTTTCCGCATGTTTCACTTTGAGTTTTTTCTCGACCCATTCTCTTTTGGACCAGGCTTCGTGGAATTTCTTCCAACAAATCGGTTTAGACTCAAGTCGGGTTTTCGAGGAGGATGCGTAGCCCATCATTTTTGCATCATTTTTTATGATTTAAAATGTTAAGATTTTTAAATCTACATATACAAAACAAACTACATATTTTGTAGAAAATAATAATAAAATGTATGGAAAATATTGTAAAATTCATACTATATATAATAATATAGTATATCAATCACATACCACCCTAGGCCGTACCCGTCATGCGTCCTAGAACCCAATAAGCACCAGCCATACACTCATTCCAACCTTTCTCGCTGACCATCCGGCTTGGCTCAAGAATCAAGGCACCCACCTAGCCGTGGTCCGATTTTAAGGTTAAACTTTCCTAATTCTATTTTATTTATTCAAAACCATTTTTAAATTAAATTAATAACATATGAGCCAAATTTATATTTAATTTTGCATTCTCATAAGTTAATGTTTTGATCTCCATACATAATTAAAATCAATTTTTGAGAGTTTTTTTAATTTATGAATTTTTGCATTATTTGAAACTTGAAATTTTGGTCAGATTACATTGGTTTTTGAATGAATCACACATCTTGACACACATCAGTGAAATTTCTAATTACTTTCCTTTTGTTTAGCAGTTTTAGACAATTTAGATATTTTATTGATCATGTGCTGTTCTCTTGTGCTTTTTCCAGACAGGTTTGGGCCCTTTCTCTTCTTCCTTCTCTTGAAGATGGTTTCCATCCGCAGTCTATTTATCAGAATTTAGCCTTTTGTCTGATTGGAATAAGAGGGTTGTTTCCATGGACTTTGTGGTATATTTGGAGGAATAGAAATGGTCTTCTGTTCGAAGGAAAAATGTTATCCCCAATGGAAGTGGTTGTTAAGGCCTCTGAGGAAATGAATCAATGGAACGAGGCTCACTTTCAAAATGATTGTGCTGCTCAATCTGAGGTGCAAAAAGGACCTCAACAGGGTAAAAAATGGGCTAAACCGCCTGGTAAGTGGATGAAGTGTAATGTTGGATTTTCATGGTCTAAAAGAAAAGATATGATAGGTGCATCTTGGGTCCTTAGAGATGATAAGAGAGTTGTTCTTCTACACAGCAGGAGGTGTTTTACAAAAGAAAATAATTCTGATGATGCAAGGTTAAAGGTGTTCTTATGGGCGGCTGAATGTATGAACTTCCATAAGGTTAATAGAGTTGTTTTTGCTTCTGAATTTCCAGAGCTGGTGGGTGCAGCCACTAGACCAAAGGCATGGCCATCTTTTGTGTTTCAAGCTTCTGAGATTGCCTTGGTTATGCAGAGGTTTGTTATGTGGAATGTGGTGTTAGAATCAAGGGAAGCTAATAGAGGAGCATGTCTCATCGCAAGAAGTATTACTAACAAGGATAGGATTCAATCGTATGTTGCTTCAAGTCATCCTCTTTGGTTGCATCAGCTGTTTAGGGATGAGAGTGTTTGATCCTCTCCTTTGCTTGTCCTATTTTTTGGGGTACATATTTGGGGTTTTTTTGGTCTGTAGATCCCCTTAGTGCCAAGCTTCACTTATGAGTGAAGGCTTATTTTTTTTGGTTGCAAATACTTGGATCACTTTGTAACGGTGTATCTCGATCAGTTTCTAATACAAGAATTATTCAGATGAAAAGAAAAAGATTCTTTATTGAATTTATTTTGTTCATCGATGCTACTTTACTAACTCCTGGTCCTACAGCTCAATACAAACTATTGAGAAATCTAGCTCCATAAGAATTTAACACGTGATTTCAAGGTCTTTGACAATGATATTTTGTAATTCAACAAGAATAATAACAAGATCATTCTTTGTGGATGCACAATCCAATCGTCTTGAACATGATCCGGATCATTCAAAGAAGCTCTGAACCGTCAAGAGGAGAAACAAGAGAGCCACCTCTGGTACTGATCTATAAGGGATTATATATTATTTTCTTTTCTTTAGAGCTAAACACAATTTTCTGGAAGAATATTTCTTTGAACCTCATGAACGGATAACGAAGAATATTTTCATGACCATACGTAGATCCGTTCCAGCAAAAGTGTTGAAGCTTCACAGTAGCATGAAAATATCATTTTGCCAGTAAACTTTCAAAATGGGTGGAAGAATTTATCACATTTTGAATGATAGTCCTACAAGGTGACCAAATCACCATTCTAAAGGCCAATTTCCAAT
This sequence comes from Draba incana, assembly GCA_963576765.1. Lineage (NCBI taxonomy): Eukaryota > Viridiplantae > Streptophyta > Magnoliopsida > Brassicales > Brassicaceae > Draba > Draba incana. The sequence continues at coordinate 35,270,096 of OY755203.1, forward strand.
AAGTGTGGAACCAACTACTGGAGATCAAAGATGAACTGATTCTAAGGAACGATGTAGTCAAGCTATTTTACCTCTAGACAACTGATTTCAGAGAGCTCATATAAAGCAAAATCCGGGACAAACATCGAACTTGAAGACTTTTGTCCAATCCATTAACATCGTTCTATGCCCATCTATTAACTTTTATTTTTTTTTCTAATTTTTCCAGCATATTCTCTTGATTTGATTTGTTTTTACACCGAGACAATGTAAAGTAAGTCTGAGGAGATTGTTGTTTACTAACACATTTGTTCTTGTTCGATTTTATGCTTTGAGTCTTTAAAAAATTTATTTTCTTAAAACCATTTTAACTAAGTCAAAATTAGTTGAGAATTAAGAAGAATTTCTTAAAATCTTTTTCAATGGGAATATGAATGAACTCTCTCTATAATAATGGATCGTAGGATGGTCACCGTGGTTGTTTCCTATTCATGTAAAATTATCAATTGGTTGTTTATAACTTCGTGATATGCTCAAATTAGACCTAGAGCTACTCTCTCAAATTAAGAGATCAGAAGTAGTACTTTAGGGTCGAATCCACAGGGAATCAGAAACACAATAGATTTAAATGCTCGAATTAAACTAAGCAGGATATGATGAATGATAAAAACAAGTAAACAAAAGCAAGCAGTGAACGGTTGTGAAAATCAATTAAAAAGAAGCTAGACACAGGGAAATCTCAGGTGAATCAGATATGCAGATGATAAATAAAAGATAGGATTATGAAGCTCAGTTCCTAAACATGAACACGAATGTAAAACCAATCAGCTGTCGCTGCAAAGATTATCTATGCCTAAACCCTAGAAAGCCAACTGTCGTTGCGAATCCTATGAATCTAGACAAGCAATAAATTCAGGCTCAATTGTTCACAAAACTCTAAACCAAATGTCTTTGCGAAAAGAAATTTTGCTCATCAAAAACTAGTTCAAGCAATTAATAAAATTGTCGTTTCTATTAATTAACCCTAGATCAGATTTCAGTTCGCGAAGCTAAAATCAGCAATAAGAACAAGTTAAGATGAAGAACTTCTAAAGATATTAATCCTATGCAATTCAGATCAAATCTAGCAAATCATCAACAACCCTTGAATAACCCTAAACCTAACAAAAGAACTACTCAGACATGATCATAGAAGAAAACATGATTTTATTAATGATATCTCTAAGTAATCAAGTAAAAGAAAAGCATGAAGCCTAAACAATGGCTTAAAAACATATTTATAGAGTACAAGGACGGTCATGGGCCCAATTGCAAACATCTGGGCTTTTCTGGCGTGAAAACGGAAATTTTCCAAAAATAAGAATCTGTTGCCATTTGGTCGCGTCGAGCGACAGAGCATATTTCTTCGCGTCGAGCGACACAGAGTGTCCGTCGCTCGACAGAGCTTCAGATTTTGCATTCCGACTTCACGACTTTGACTGCTCATTCCATTATACTCCAAATTGCTCCAGTAAACATCAACTGAGTCCAAACATCCTTGTACCTAATATAAAACATAGAAAACTCGAAAACACCAAAAGACTCTAAAATATGGACTTATATCATGGTTGAAAACCGGTAAAAACAATGATATATCACTTCGCATCGAACAATTTGTTGCTTTTCAAAGAAAACAATCATCCTTGACAATATATATCGTTTGATATAAAATAAGTTTCCATTACTAGAAACATTTACATAGTTTTATTTTTAAAAATAAATTTATATTCAAATATTCATAATGTTAGTAATTTTAAATTAAAATCTCGCCCAACTCGTCGATTTTTTTTTTTGACAACTGCATTTTTTATTAAAGGCCCAAAGGCCAAAGACTTGTTACACAATTATGATTGGGATCCATATTTGGACACACAAAATAAAAATATTACATAAAAGCACATGACTTGTGTTGACCAAAATAAGGATGCACGTGGATGACATGCAGAAGCTCCACCTTCACTCCCACCAATCAGATTTTCCAGTTTGCTTCACCACCTTCAACCCCTCCCGAGAAATTGACCGCCGTCAACCATCAAAGAGCTTCTCCAATCATCATCGCATAGCAAGAATTAAACCTTCCTCAAATCCCATAATGATATCGATTTACTTGATTCCAGCCTTTAAAGCTCAGATTAAGCAGCCTAGACTAAAGAGACTCTGAAAAATCTTAAGGAACTTAGCCACACACTCTGTGCCGCCATTAGCCATGCCAATTTCTTAGCTTCTAACAGGGTGAATCAGAGGTCAGGTAATAGAACATAATATTACTTATGCTAAGTGGAACTTATAAACCACATATTTCCAGAATCCCTCATCACCAATTAATTAAACTGATCAAGATTAATTGAATAAAATACGCACGACCTTACTTGAACAAGATCTCGTCGGTTATAAATCTAGGTTGTATTAAAATATATTATAGTGCAGTTAATAGTAAATAATTTATTTATTTTAACAAAAATAGTTAACAAAGAAATTGTCTAAACTGATATGGTTATAATGCCCACGTGGAGAAGCTAATTTACTGTGAATAAATATAATTATATGCAGGGGCGGCCCTAAAATGCTCGATCAATATTGAGGTCCGGTGCAGTTTGTCAAAAATTGGCCCTTTATGCAAGTAAAAAAAAAATTTGGGGCCCTCAAAAAAAAAATTTTACATGTAAAAATTGTAAAAAAAATTTTGGGCCCTGTGCGATTGCTCCTCTTGCACACCCTTAGCGCCTCCCCTGATTATATGCATCTGGACAATATAAGACCTACAACTTAAATTATCCAGTGAATTACAATCGAATAAAGAAAATGTAGAAGAACAATCACACATGACATGATCCGTCGTTGGCCTAACTCATTATTGTTATATCATAGTACATATCTATATGCATGTTTGCATTTGCACAATACTTTGTTTGCTAATTAATGTTAATCACTCTGGAAGCCTAATTACAACCCAACATGTGGAAATTGATGAATCAACTGAATTGTGTGCGTGTGCGTGTACTTCTCTTATCTCTTTTTTTTTAGCAATTTTACCATTATACCACCACCATTTGGTTTTTGTTACGATTTTTATAATTGAAAATTTGGAGAAAGAGAAACCAATAGCATTTTTGTTTTCGAGACTAGGTATTAACCGGTGAGTATAGAGTAAAGAGTCAACTTTACCCACTGGTTTTTACTGCATTTGGTAAAATTTTCAAAATAACCTTTTCATCTTATCCCTTCAACCACCTTTCTTTACTCCAATTAGAATTTTCTTCTTGGTTCTTGGGTCCCGTGAGCTGAGCTCCGACGAAGACTCCTCCGATGGTCGGATTCCCATCAGTGAACGTAACCAGGCGTATGGAGTATCTCTGAATACCATCAATCAGTCTAAATGGGTGGTTCCAAAGGATTTTCTGGTGGAAAAGGAATGCTCGGATCTGAAATATGGAAAGGAATTTTGGAATTACTGCTTTATGCAGAGGTGATACTAGCTTTACTCTGTTCTAGAGCGTTCTCCTTTTCATCTTACTCTGGTAATAGAGATTTCCAGCAACTTCTCCAACAAAAGTTTACTACCGACGCTAAACAAGTTCAGCTCCGATTATTTCAGCAAACAAGCTCATCTGAGGCCAACAATGGCGAATCGATACTCACGAGAGGAAAAAGGAAAGTGGATTCCCCAGTCTACAAGGCCACAGAGAAGATCTCCTCTGAGAATCCCGGTGAGTGATAACTCAGCTCGCATAGAAGCAAATAAGCTCTCTATAATTGGTCGAGTCACAAATCCCATAATACAACATCCTAGAGCAGTAATTGAGTATCTACCAATCCTATGGAATCTGGAAAGTCGAGTTATAGGAAGAGAACTAGGTCCAGAAACTTTCCAGTTTAAATTTGAGTCAGAAGAAGAACTTGAGTTGGTACTACGGAAAGGGCCTTATCACTTCACGAAGTGGATGCTCATTCTCCAGTTATGGGAACCAGTGGTTTCTTCCACTTTCCCTTCTCAGATTACTTTCTGGGTTAACATCTGTGGAATTCCACTTCAATACTTGTCTGTTGAAGCCATAGAAGCTATTGGCAAAGACCTGGGTCTTATAAAGAGACAAGTTTCAAACGACAACAGAATAAGAGTGGAATTGAACGGGCTGGAGCCATTGGTAATGAAGATGGAAATCTTATTACCGAATGAGGAGACCCTAACGGTGGAATTTGAATACAAAAAACTTGAAAAGCATTGCTTCTCTTGTTTTTCTTTGTCTCATGATGAGAAAGATTGTCACATAACCAGAACTGGAGCAAGGGATCTAAGTTAGTTGGGTATCAACCAAAGAAGGGTATTAAATCGTATGTAAGCGGATAAGAGGAGACAAAATGAAAGGAGGCCCTCTGATTTCCGTGACTTTGCCTCTCATAGAAGAGAATTTGAACCCAGAAGAATATAGAGAGACACATTCAAGGAGTTCTTTCAACAAACCATACCAAAGATACCAATCCTCTACAGCCATTAGAGGACATGAACATAATAATGTCTTGAGGCAGAATCAAGACAGGAGATACAAAGAGGATGTAGGGAGACAAGGTGCTTATTTTAGACAAGTATCTAACACCCCAGTGCACAGTTCACACTCAGCCACTCCTAGCAGGATTAAACCAAGAGAACTTGGCTTTTCGGAAGAAGAATACAGGCCAGCTTTGGCTCCCAGAAGAGATACCTCACACTTGCAATCAAGGGATAACCATACTCCTTCCCCAAATCCTCAAAGAGAGGTTATGTCCCCAAGAGGCTTAGAAAGAATCAAAGAAGATAGAAGTACACCGAGATCAAGAAGACCTGCTTTAGAAAGATTATCTCTTTCTAGAACACCTGTCCTAATGCGCCTTGGAGGAGAGGTAAGTACTACCTCAGGGGACCTCCAAGAGGTTAACATTCAGTATGAAACAGAGAATAGACCAAGAGATCTGGGTGGTGCCAAAGGAGGCATTCAAGGCAGGGTACTCCCAGAGAATAGAGGTGTTGTTTCAAACTTGGTAACACATGGGATACTATTGGAGGAAAATAGATTCCCTGTTGCTGCACGAATCACTCAACCTCAGCCCCCAGAGATAGAAACAGTTCAAATAACCATCCCTCAGAATGCTAAGTATGTAGGAAAGAATCAAAAAGCTACAAAGCGAGCAAGTCGTAAAATGATTGCTTCCAGCCCTTTACAGGGTGCTAGCTCCAGGAAGATGAATGCATTGAGGCCAAGAAATGCTCCTAAGAAGAAAGTGGGTGCAAAGAGAGCAGGACCTAGTAATGTTTTACCCGATAATAGGGACTTGGACAGATTGTCAAACAGAGGGGTACAAGATCCAGAGGCACCGAGAAGAGGGTCAAGGGGGGATTTTCAGGATCCACCTCACAATCTTCCTTAGTATTTGTGAGTTGGACCTGTCAAGGTATAGGAGGAGACCTTACAGTTCCAAGGATCCGGGAACTACGACGAGATATCAACCCGGATTTGTTTTTCCTTATGGAGACAAAAAACGAAGATAATTTAGTGTTAAAAGAGTTTATTGAGACTGATCTTAACAACCATTTGACAGTTCCTCCTATTGGACGAAGTGGGGGACTCGCACTGGTGTGGAACAACAATGTACAAGTTCAGATTCTGGATTCATCGCCAAATCACATTGATACAAGAATTACAAACAAGAACAAATCCAGCTACACCACCTTCATATTCGGACCCCCTCAAACAGAAAACCGTCAAGCGTTTTGGAATCTGATAACAACTTTTGGAAGCAACAGAGATGAGCCATGGCTAATAACCGGAGATTTAAATGAGATAGAAAATAACTCAGAGAAACGAGGTGGACCAGAGAGAAGTGAGGGTTCTTTTATACGTTTTCGAAGTTTCTTATCTCAGAATGGTCTCTGGGAAGTTAAATTCTCTGGAATTTCCTTATCATGGAGAGGCTATAGGAACACTCATTTCATTAGAGCAAGGTTGGATCGTACTTTAGCTAATGGCTCTTGGATGGAAGCTTATCCTAAGGGTAGTAGTCTATATCTAAGATTTGAGGGTTCGGATCATAGATCGCTAGTTACTTTCTTTGTAAAACAAAAGAAGAGGAGAAGAGGAGTGTTTTGATTCGATAGAACTTTATGTGACAAAGATGATTTCAGGAAGCTGATAGAGAATTTATGGAAGTCCTCAAAGTCTGAATCAGTGAGTCGGAAAATTGACAGGTGCAGAACAGAGATCATCAAATGGTCAAAATAGAAGAAGAACAATGCAAAAGAGATTAAAAAAACTCAAGAGAATCTAGAACATGCTTTGTCATCAGATTCGCCAAATGAAGAACTTGTTCAAACCCTTACTCAGCTACTTGAGAAATTCTACAAAGAGGAAGAATTATTCTGGAGACAAAAGAGTCGAATACAGTGGCTGCAAGGAGGTGATAGAAACTTAGGTTTCTTTCACGTTATAGTTCGAGGACAAGGAGCGATTAACAATCTCTCGGTGATAGAGGATGAAGAAGGACATTCCGTATTTGAGGAAGAGGAGATTGCAAATTCCTTTGCATTGTTTTATCAGAATCTCTTTGAATCTAATGGCAATAGAGATTTTCAGGTGGTACAGGAGGTAATAAACAAGCGTATAACTGAAGCAACAAATGCGTCTCTAGTTGAAATTCCAGGAGAAACTGAGATACACCAAGCAGTCTTAGCAATTCACTCCGATAAAGCCCCGCGACCAGACGGTTTCTCGGCGGCTTTTTACCAAGCGTTTTGGGATATCATAGGCTCCGATGTAGCGAAAGAAATTAGATTGTTTTTCGAAACTAGTTCTCTCAATAGGAGATTTAATGAGACACATGTTTGCTTGATACCAAAAGGAATTGGATCGAAGAAAGTCTCGGAGTTTCGACCTATAGCGCTATGCTCTACGCACTATAAGATTATTGCCAAGATCCTTACAAAGAGGATCCAACCGCTGCTCTCATCCATAATATTACAGTCACAAACAGCATTTGTCCCAAAACGATCTATTTCGGATAATGTGTTAATTACACACGAGGTTCTTCACTTCTTAAAGACCTCCGAGGCTACGAAACATTGTTCAATGGCGGTGAAAACATATATGTCTAAAGCATATAACCGTATAGAATGGGGATTTCTCCGGGAAGTTTTAAGAAGAATGGGTTTTCACGATACTTGGATCGGATGGATAATGGAGTGTGTGTGTTCGGTTTCGTATGCTTTTCTCATCAATGGTTTCCCTCATGGCAAAGTCATACCAACACGAGGTCTACGACAAGGCGATCCCCTTTCTCCTTATCTCTTTATACTTTGCACGGAAGTATTATCCGGGATGTGTACAAAGGCTCAACTAAGCGGTTTATTACCGGGAGTTAAAGTGGCAAGGAAATATGATATATTAGTATTTTGGTCTCTTTTACGTATTGTTTCTTTAGTCTTTTCGGTTCTTTCTAGTTTCTTTTTGTGTCTTTTCAGGTTCTAGGAGGCTCTCAAGCATGGATTAGAGTCATTGGGGGTCATTGGAGCAAAAGGGATGAATCTGGAGAAAATATGGCGTTTTTCATAACCGAGCACCTGCTCGGTTTGGAGCGAGCACCTGCTCGCCCGAGGACCCAAAGATGTGAAGCTCCCTGGAAACCGGACCGGTCGATCTTACCACAGGACCGACCGGTCCACACCTGCAGATTCTTGAGAAGGACCGACCGGTCCGAAACCAGACCGACCGGTCGGTCACCCAGAACCAAGTTGCCCTAATTTTTACTATAAATTAGAGGCAGCCACTTTCCAAAAGACATGTTCAATTTTATCTGATATTTTCCATTTGAAGTTTTTGAGAGGTTGAGACTATTTTGTTCCAAGCTCTTGAGATCTTTCAAGTGTTTTTCATTCCTTGGATTTTGCTTGTAAGATTTGGAGGATCATCCACAACTTTCCATTGAGAATAATTCTTAATCCCTTATCTCTTTATTTTATTATGATGAATCCTGCTCATTTGATTGCTGCGTTTTTGTTCTCCATGGTCGAGTGGTCTCATAGCTAGATTAGGAAATTTCAATGGTGATTTAGGATTGATTAGTGACTGAGCCAAATAGGAATGATATCATTTGTCTTCATCAATTGGGATTCGTATTGCTTAGGCTAATTTGATCACCTAGTCTATGTTCTCAAGTTTAACTTATTCACGACAATGCTCTAGGTTGCTAGATAAACCATTGATGATCAATCGGTGTGTACCAACGACAGTTGATTGTTACCATCGATTGTGAACAAATCGAACCATCTTGTTAATGCTTATCAACATCTCTAAATTCAAACGACAGTTTAGGCATTTAGGGTGTTATCAACATCTCTGAATTCAAACGACAGTGGGGCAATATTACATTTATGTTTGAGTTCTAGACCGCGCTAAATTTAAATCCTGAATAGTTACTCAGTCTTTAATCCGAAGTCACCGGCGAATGACCTTAATCTTGTGCCTTTCTCTTATCGAATTTACATCGTTTTATTTGCTGTTTCGTTCTTCGTTTCATTACAAACCAACCCCTATTTTGTCTTAGCTTTAAATATAAATCCATAGTTTCATAGAGTAACCTTGGTCTTTGAGGATTCGATACCTAAAATACTACTGCTTTTGTCTGTACACTTGCGGATATTGTTTGGGTTAAAACTTATAGACATCAAGTTTTTGGCGCCGTTGCCGGGGACCAATTGCGTTGCCTTTGAAATTCGATTTAGTTTATAGTCTTAGACGTTTTCTAATTTTGCTTTTATTTTTATTTGTTTTTGGTGTGTTTCAGGTGCATGAACAGTAGAAGAACAAGAAGAAACATCACCGAATCGTTAATCAGTGTCTCGAACAAAGAGTTAGCTCGCTTTGAACATCAGAACCGTCAGCAAAGAAACTCACCTAATCCGGACATCATGGCTGATCAGGAAGAGATGAACACTCAGTTACAATTGCTAAGGGATCAGATTACGGTGCTACAAAGGAATCAACCACATGCTCCGCCTCTACAGCTGGGTATTGGGGATTCGGACAATCCCCATGCTTTTTACCAAAACCGCTCGGCTATAGTTTCGCCAGCAATTCAGAGGCAAGACTTTGAGATCAAGCCTCAGATGATCTCGTTGGTGAAACAACACTTGTTTCATGGATTACCGGCTGAGATACCGATGGACCACATCGAGAACTTCGAAGAAATCTGCAGTACTACGGGGTCTAATGGAGTACCGAGTGAGTTCCTGAAAGGCAAGTTGTTCCCGTTCTCACTTTCGGACAAGGCTCTAAGGTGGTTAAAGTCATTGGCCGTTGGTTCTTTGAAGACATGGAATGAGGTTAGAGCTGCGTTTTTGGACCATTTCTATACCAAGTCCAAAACAGCATCTTTGAGGAACAAGATCTCATCGTTCCAACAACATACTGGAGAAGCTTTCTGTGAAGCTTGGGAAAGATTGAAGGAGTACCGTAGAGAGTGTCCTCATCACGGTTTCAAGGATGAGCATATTCTGGGAATCTTCTACGACGAAGTAGAATGGGACTATCGTAACGCCCTTAACGCTGTAAGTAATGGGGACTTCATGACAAAGACTAGAGATGGTGCATTCGAGCTGATCGAGAACCTTGCTTCGAGCTCCAACAACAAGGCTCCTGAGTATGATAGGTCCAGGAAGGTCAATAGTGTGGACACTCAGAAGATTGATGATTTGACAGTGAAGGTTAATCTACTTCTACGCGAGAATCAGAGATCAGTACAGCTTGTGGAGGAAAATGAGGGAACACTTATCCCTCAAGAGTTTGAGGATGATGAAGATGCTGGAGCTCAAGAGGTTAACTTCGTGAGTGGCCAAGGTTATCAGAACCGCGGGTTCAACCCCAACTATCGGAGTCACCCCAACCTCTCTTACCGAAGCACCAACGTGGAAAACCCACAAGACCAAGTCTACCCGCAGCAAGGAGGTACGAATCAGAATGCGCAAGGTCAAGGATTTCAGAAATACTACTCTAGCAACTCTCAAGGGAAGCAGTTCATCCCGAATCAGAATCGGTTCCAAGGAGGAAACCAACAACAAACCACTCAATTCACCGCACCACAACAAGCTCCCTCCGCGTCTACTTCTCAAGACGAGTTGAAGAGTCTCATGCAGCAGCTGATGGTCAACCAACAAAAGGCATCCACCGAGATTAATACCAAGGTAGATCACATGTACAGTGACCTGAATGCTAAGTACGAAGCCGTCACCGCACATGTGAAGAAGTTGGATCAAGCTCAGGGACACCTCAGGTTTCTGTCCAAGTCGATGCTGCAGAAAAATTTTCTGAGCACCTGCTCCCTACTGCCGAGTACCTGCTCACTCGGGATGCTCCCAAGAAAATTTCTGAAACTCCGTCCGAACGAGTTTATGTACCCAAGGTGCCCTACCCAGTAACTCCCAAGAAGTCTAGGAAGGATTTGGAGAATGTTAAGTGTAAGGAAATGCTTAAGGATTTAACGGTAAAGCTTCCTTTAGCTGATGCCGTTCAAATGATCCCGTCACTCAAGAGGTACATGAAGGAGTTAGTTGCTGGAAAGGTTGTTGAAGATGAGAATGTGATGATGGTTTCTAAGAAATGTAGCGCCATACTTCAGAGTAAGGTGTTGACAAAGAAAGGTGATCCAGGAAGATTTGTGATTTTCGTGAAGATTGGGCCTTGCACGTTTGCATGCTCATTGTGCGATTTAGGATCCAGCGTGAATTTGATGCCATACTCTGTGGCCAAGCGTTTGGGCTTCACCGAGTTCAAACCCACCAAGATCTCATTGGTTTTTGCGGATCGGTCTACAAAGCTTCCGGTGGGTATCATAGAGGATTTGCATGTCCGAATTGGGGATACTCTAATCCCAGCTGATTTTGTGGTTCTGGAGCTTGATGAAGAACCTAAGGATCCGTTGATTTTGGGCAGAGCTTTCTTACGCATAACATGTGCCATTATCGATGTCGAAGAAGGCATAGTGGATCTCCGTCTAGGAGACATGATAACCCGGTTCGAGATGAGCAGGCTTCTCAAGAAACCGATGATAGACGGGCACACGTTTGTTGTCCATGATAAATCAGAGATGTTAGAGGATTAGATTGAAGAGATTCTAGCAAAGGATCCGCTTGATGTCGCTTTGACTAAAGCCGAGGGGGAATATGGTTTTTTGAGTGAAGAAACCCATGTATTCGCTATGTTTCTAGATTCTAACATCCGAGTGGAAAAGGGAGATGAATATCTGAGTTTGGGAGAGGATACAAAAATCGAAGATAAGCGAGCACCTGCTCAGTCTACTATTCACAGTTCTTGGAGCGAGCTGAAAGCTCCAAAGCTGGAATTGAAGACCCTCCCAGCAGGGCTCAGGTACGCGTTTCTCGGTCCTAACTCCACTTATCCCGTTATAGTGAATGCTGAATTGAACAATGTTGAAATTACCTTGCTTTTGTGTGAATTGAGAAAGTATAGGAAGGCTCTAGGATATTCGCTTGATGATATTACTGGGATATCTCCTGACTTATGCATGCACAGAATACATCTAGAGGATGAATCGATGACTTATGTCGAGCATCAGAGACGGTTAAATCCGAGTCTCAAGGATGTCGTCAAGAAAAAGATAATGAAACTTCTAGATGCTGGTGTGATTTATGCTATATATGACAGTAAGTGGGTCAATCCTGTGCATGTTGTGCCTAAGAAAGGAGGTATCACGATAATTAAAAATGATAGGATCGAGTTGATACCAACTAGGATAGTAACCGGACATAGGATGTGTATAGATTATCGGAAATTGAAAGCTGTTACTCGCAAGGATCATTTTCCTTTAGCATTTATCGATCAGATGCTTGAGCGTCTAGCTAACCATCCTTATTACTGTTTCTTAGATGGTTATTCAGGTTTCTTTCAGATCCCTATCCACCCAGAGGACCAAGAGAAGACGATGTTCACATGCCCTTATGGCACTTTCGCGTACCGACGCATGCCTTTCGGTTTGTGTAACGCCCCAGCAACGTTTCAACGTTGTATGATGTCCATTTTTACTGATTTTATTGAGGATATTATGGAGGTTTTTATGGATGACTTTTCTGTGTATGGGATTTCGTTCTCTGTGTGTTTGTCTAACTTGTGCAGGGTGTTGCAAAGGTGCGAGGAGAAGCATCTTGTTCTCAATTGGGAGAAGTGTCACTTCATGGTCCGAGATGGGATAGTGCTTGGGCACCGAATATCAGAGAAGGGGATCGAAGTTGACAAAGCTAAGATAGAGGTGATGATGAGTTTGCAACCGCCTACTACGGTTAAGGGGATCCGAAGCTTTCTAGGACATGCTGGGTTCTACCGTCGGTTCATTAAGGATTTCTCCAACATTGCTAGACCCCTCACTAGATTGTTGTGTCAAGAGGTGAAGTTTGACTTCAATAGTGACTGTTTGGCGGCGTTTCACACCATTAAGGGTGCCTTGGTTAGTGCACCGATAGTACAAACGCCTGATTGGGAACTACCGTTTGAAGTGATGACCGATGCGAGTGATTTTGTTGTGGGAGCCGTTCTGGGTCAGAGGAAGGACAAAAACCTCCATGTGATATATTATGCTAGTCGGACGATGGATGATGCTCAATGTCGGTATGCTACCACCGAGAAGGAGTTATTAGCGATTGTTTTCGCTTTTGAGAAGTTCAGGTCGTACCTTGTCGGGTCTAAGGTAATTGTTCACACCGATCATGCCGCATTGAAGTATTTGTTGACCAAGAAGGATGCTAAGCCCAGATTATTGAGGTGGATCTTGTTGCTTCAAGAGTTCGATCTTGAGATTCGGGATAAGAAAGGGTCCGAAAATGGAGTTCCGGATCATTTGAGTAGGCTACACATTGAAGATGAAACACCTATGGATGATAGTCTACCGGATGAGCATATCTATTCGATCGAAATCTGCGATAATTTCCGAGCACCAGATCGAGCACCTGCTCAGATGGAACGAGCACTTGCTCAATTGGTCTTTTGCGGGATGATTCAGAATGCTCAACCTCCGAGTTTCCCTTGGTTTTGAGATTCTGCTAACTTCTTGGCTGCTGATAGGATTCCTGAGAACCTAACGGGAAGCAAGCGTAGGAAGTTCTTCCGCGATGTTAGGCGGTATTTTTGGGATGAGCCGTATTTGTACAAGCATTGTTCGGATGGGCTCTATAGGAGATGCGTATCAGAGGTAGAGATCCCTGGGATCTTACACCATTGTCACGGTTCGTCTTATGCTGGGCATTTTGCCACATTCAAGACAGGTTTGAAAGTGTTACAAGCCGGTTTTTGGTGGCCAACGATGTTCCGAGATGCGAATAGATTTGTGTCTAAGTGTGATGCCTGTCAGAGGCAAGGAAACATCAGTAAGCGTAATGAGATGCCTCAGAACTTCATTCTGGAAGTAGAGGTTTTTGATGTATGGGGGATAGACTTCATGGGACCGTTTCCATCCTCCTATGGAAACGAGTACATGTTGGTGGTTGTTGATTACGTGTCCAAATGGGTTGAGGCCATTGCTTCCCCAACAAACGATACCGCTGTGGTTTTAAAGATGTTCAAATCCATCATATTCCCCTAAATGTCCACCGATAAATCACTTGTTATTCGCCGATGACACGATGTTCTTCACAAAGACAAGTAATAATTGTTGTAAGAAGCTTGTGGATATTCTTCACCAATATGAACTTGCATCTGGACAGGTTATTAACTTGAGAAAATCTTCCATTACATTCTCTAAGAAGGCGCCGAATGATCTTAAGGGCCGAGTCAAGAGAATGCTCCGTATTAACACCGAGGGAGGAATGGGAAAGTACCTAGGTTTGCCCGAGCACTTTGGAAGAAAGAAGAAAGACGTGTTTACGGGAATCGTAGATAGAATCAATCAACGTGCTCTAAGTTGGTCAAATCGGTTCCTTTCTACGGCGGGAAAGCAGATTTTGCTTAAATCGGTATTAACATCCTTACCGACTTACTCTATGTCCTGTTTTAAACTCCTAGGATCCCTTTGCAAAAGAATCCAATCCTCGTTTACTCGGTTTTGGTGGGATGAAAAACGGGGAGTAAGAAAGGTTAGTTGGGTGGCGTGGGATAAACTAACACTTCTGTTCTCGGCGGGAAGCCTTAGTTTCAGAGAGATTGCGATTTTTAATGAGGCTTTACTTGCAAAGATAAGCTGGAGAATGATGGAGTACCCTGAATCTCTACTGGCAGTCATGTATAAAGGGAAATACTACCCAAATTCGACTTTTCTGGAGTGCACAGATTCGTCTAACTCGTCCCATGGATGGACTGGAGTTCTTGCAGGAAGGGGTGTTTAAAACAAGGAATGGGTTGGTTGATAGGTGATGGAAAAGAGATAAGCGTGTGGCATGATTCTTGGCTCTCGGTCTCAACCCCATTGAGACCGTATGGACCACCATCTCAAGAAGCAATCAACTTAAAAGTGGCAGATTTGATCACTGATTTCCCAAAGATATGGGACCTTGAAGCTATACGTAGCTACTTACCTCACTATGAGGATATTAATACAAGACTTGAGCTTAGTACATTTCCAATGAAGGATTCTTTAGTTTGGTTACCTGTCCAATCAGGAAGTTTCTCTACGAAATCTGGATACGCAATGACAAAGTTGAATGTGATGCAAAATGTGGATGAAGATTTCAAATGGAAAGATTGTGTATGGAAATTTAAAACTGAGCCAAAAGTTAAGAGTTTTCTTTGGAAATTAAAGAGTCGGGCTCTAGCGGTGGGACACAATTTGGTGGTGCGGGGAATTGTAGATTTCCCAAAATGCAAACACTGTGGGGAATGGGAAGATGAAATTCATATTACCTTGCTTTGTCCTTTTGCTGCAAAGGTGTGGGATTTGGCTCCGGTGACGCACAAGCTCAAT